>CM030369.1:163931540-164448064 GCA_003604175.2 Clonorchis sinensis
TCTTGACTGCTACTGTCTAGGCTTGGGTAACCCGGCAGTATCTCAGCTTTTGTACTTCTTTCGGGTAGAGTGGCAGCTAGACACCGAAAGGGTGTTACAGCTGGTCGATTATTATTTGAGGTGCCCCATCTCGAATTTTTCACTTAGGAATCTGACCCACAAGACACTGGGTAGTGGGGTTTTCTTGGGGAGTCTTACCCGGAGTCAATAACACAAGGGATCGAAGTAGCTTGGCAGTTAAGGTTCCAAGCTACTGGTTGCCCTGTGGTTCGAACCCAACTCTGGCTTTTCATTGTTGCTGTCTAGACTTCAGCATCCTGGCAGTATCTTAGCCGTCTTGCTCCGTTCAGGTTTCATGATAATCATGCGCATAAAAGGTTCTACAGCTAGGCGATTATCAGTTATTGATTACTCAACACGAAGGCGCAGTGTGCAGGTCATGTGTCTCACTGCACACAGCAAACACTTCCGCAGCCTCATCGGAGTCCCATTGAGTATTTGTTGTATTTCGAACGTATCCTGTCCTCCGCCGGCTGTCTCGGCCAACTGCTGTACGATCGGGTTGCGCACTCCTTGGACTAACTTTTCCTAACGCGTCCTTCGGGGGAGGGTAGCACCACAGCTCCCCTCAAAACGGGCATGCTGCTGGCCTGCTGGAACCGCCTGACTGTCTTCACACCTTCATAGCAAAGAACAGCTCGACTGTAACCCCTGGTTGCTTCGTGCTACAGAGGCCTGATACTCTTTGGCATTCTTATCCTGGTTAAACCTTATGATCGAGATTCTAACCAGTTCACTGAAGTCCACCCACCACCTCAGTGTCGGAGTTGATCGGAGTGAGTGCTTGCAACTTTGTTTTCAATACCGCTTTTTCACCTGTGTCTGTGGGCATGTAAAGTTTGGATGAAAGAGCAGTGTCTTAGGTGGGACAGCTCAACAGAATTTCTTCAGTATAATCTCTAGGTTGAATTATCATTCCCAATGGCACCTTATTGGTTGTTGATCAGGTGACTGTTGATCTGTTCGCCGAGCTTGGCAATTGACTTGCAGACATTTCTTCACCTCGTATGGTGACGAAACGTTTGCAAGCCAATTGCCAAGCCCGGCGAACAGATCAACAACCTATAAACTCACCCGAGCTACCAATATTTCGACAAATGGCACCCTGTTCAAAGTTTCTTGTTTGTTATGAGTTTATGACTTTGTGGATCTATATTTAACCCTAGTTCGCCTGCGCTCTCTTCCCAAAAGCCCTACTGTTAAAGATTTGCAAACACATTAGATGAGCGGTTGCGCTGGACAAAATCCACATCCCACTTTTCCACTGAACCTCGTGTTGCCTACTGGTGCTTGCAAAACCGACTAACAATCTGATAAGGAAATTTGTTTCGAAACTGAAAGGTATTTTGTCTCCCTGTCACGGTTCAGTGAGCGCTGAAAGACGGAGTAACAGCCCCCGAATATCTCTGCATAGGTGGGACTTTCGGATGCCCGCGGCTGTATGCGCTTTTGCCAACAGCGAAACCAGGTAAATTAGGTTATATGGGTGATCTTCCAAAGAGTACGGCTTTCTGGCTAGGAGAGGACGTACTCTTGAATGTCTTAAGAGTTTCTCTGAAGGTCATCTAAGTACCCAGTAAGGCTTTTGTTCTTTCTTTAACCACGGATTTGTGCGGGAAAGGAAATGTAAAAAAAATGGTCTTTCTGCTGTGACACTAGGCGCCCAGCTACCATGTCACGCGAAGGAAGACCATTGCTGAGATGCTCTCAGTTGTCCAAACTTAGACAGGAGCAGTTGAGGTGGCCGGGTTCGGACTCGAACCACTGACCGTCCGATCAGTAAGTTCGCGCCTTAACCACTGCGTCATCTCAATTTCGAAAAAGAAAATGATTTTAGGCTTACCAGAATCGGAGCTGAACTGCATACTTTAAAACTTATGAGATGGAAATTTACAAACTGGTAGGTATATTGGAATGCTGAGTTGAGTCTACTTCTGTAACGCCTTCGTTAGATAACGTACTCTCAACTGAGTTGGTTAGCTGCGAACTGTCTACTTAGAGTTTTTCTTCAGTTGCTCCCATGGACCAGTTCAGAAATTAAGGAGGCAGTCGTGCGCTAAAGACGGTTACATGGCGACTTCTAAGGTGCCTCACTGTTAGTCTCCCGTTCAAGCGGGGGTCAGGACAATTACACACTGGGAACGATAGTCTCTTCCCAAAAGCCCTACTGTTAAAGATTTGCAAACACATTAGATGAGCGGTTGCGCTGGACAAAATCCACATCCCACTTTTCCACTGAACCTCGTGTTGCCTACTGGTGCTTGCAAAACCGACTAACAATCTGATAAGGAAATTTGTTTCGAAACTGAAAGGTATTTTGTCTCCCTGTCACGGTTCAGTGAGCGCTGAAAGACGGAGTAACAGCCCCCGAATATCTCTGCATAGGTGGGACTTTCGGATGCCCGCGGCTGTATGCGCTTTTGCCAACAGCGAAACCAGGTAAATTAGGTTATATGGGTGATCTTCCAAAGAGTACGGCTTTCTGGCTAGGAGAGGACGTACTCTTGAATGTCTTAAGAGTTTCTCTGAAGGTCATCTAAGTACCCAGTAAGGCTTTTGTTCTTTCTTTAACCACGGATTTGTGCGGGAAAGGAAATGTAAAAAAAATGGTCTTTCTGCTGTGACACTAGGCGCCCAGCTACCATGTCACGCGAAGGAAGACCATTGCTGAGATGCTCTCAGTTGTCCAAACTTAGACAGGAGCAGTTGAGGTGGCCGGGTTCGGACTCGAACCACTGACCGTCCGATCAGTAAGTTCGCGCCTTAACCACTGCGTCATCTCAATTTCGAAAAAGAAAATGATTTTAGGCTTACCAGAATCGGAGCTGAACTGCATACTTTAAAACTTATGAGATGGAAATTTACAAACTGGTAGGTATATTGGAATGCTGAGTTGAGTCTACTTCTGTAACGCCTTCGTTAGATAACGTACTCTCAACTGAGTTGGTTAGCTGCGAACTGTCTACTTAGAGTTTTTCTTCAGTTGCTCCCATGGACCAGTTCAGAAATTAAGGAGGCAGTCGTGCGCTAAAGACGGTTACATGGCGACTTCTAAGGTGCCTCACTGTTAGTCTCCCGTTCAAGCGGGGGTCAGGACAATTACACACTGGGAACGATAGCTCAGGCAATCTGGATGGAAAATGACAACACGAACGCCATTGACATCGATTAGCGGCCATATCTTTCAGCGTCTCCAACTAGGCGCAGTGGGTATCACGCGGTCCCCATCCTGGTAGGCGAGTAGCACCGACAGCACCCAAACGTTTCGTAATCTCTTTCCTACCCCTCTGCCAGGTCAAGGGTTGGCCACCTCATTGCTTCCGCCACTCTGAATTGGGCACGGAAAACAGCAGTCTCGCTACAACCGGGAGTTAATAGTGGTCAAAAACTTAGTCTTCTCAAAGGCCAAGTTTCTGATACATAAAGTAGTATGGATAAGACTTCTGTAGTGCCAACTCTGCTCTGGACAGATAAACTGACATCACGCCAGCATCATAGATGTCGAAGTCCGGTTAAAGCTATCCTGGTCTCCCAGGTCCTAGAAGCGCTTTCTCCATTCTGAAAGCTGGACCTCAATTATCGGAAAGTGAAAAATTGATATTGCTCCAAGCGCACCCTTTACACTTAGCAGCTCTTGTAAGTACCTCTGCACCTCTGTAAGTACCTCCACGCAAATTAGAAACAGTCGACAGTTTCCTCTCTGCTTAGTCCTCCGCCAATACGACCTCTTCCCCATTGTGTCCACTCATCGATACGGTAATACTCTATACATACTAGGTTTATTTTTCGCAAGCCACTCTCATGCCTCAGTGGTGACGTGTGCTCGAAAACGTATGACGCGGTAATCTGAGGGTAAACAAAGAAGTAAAGCGAAACTTCCCCTAGCAACTTACAACTGCCACGATGGTACTTTCATCTGGTTTCCATTTCGAAAAAGCTGTTGCGCAAAAGTCACTCTGCTAATTACGCCAATATTCCCCGTTTCCTAATCTTCCGACCAAGAATCCACTCATATTGTTGTATTAGCAGAGGTTCTCAGAATGGATTATGTTGAGTTCATTAGAAAGCACACACTGACTGGTACCGTTAACGGTCAATTGCAGTCATAGCGTAATGGAATGCAAGTCACCCTAATCATACAGGCACGTTTGTCACATGATTATCGAACGGCGACGCAGGTATAAAAATGCGTGCATACCCAACGCGGTTCACTGTCGTTTGCCTGTTCATCTCGACTTATATCTATTTGTCGGTCGAAGCTGTTCGTGGCAGTCACGAGAAGAATAAAGGTAACGAGCGAAACTTGTTTTCCATGTTCAGTTGTCAGGCTTCCGCATCACTAATTTATATGAAAACATGGGGTGGTATCTGCAGTAAATGTGAGTAAAGTCCTCAATGAGTTGTCAAAGGCGTCACTGGGTGACAGTCTGGTGGAAAGACAGTTGCATCAGTGTAATCACTGGTATTGTCTCTGGTGATAATCATCACTAGCTTAAGTTCAAAGGTTGCAGTAGTTTCTTCTGCGTGATTCCGGTGCGTGGCCTCCAGTCTGAGGCATCATCGACTCTTATCATTAAATCAGAGATTTGGTTATTTTGTAAACCTCATGTTTGCTACCGTTTTATTGGACCACTGTCGATCAGTCGCTCTGAGATTGACGTGCCTAGAATAGAGCACTGACGACGCACCACTTAGAGGACGGAAGGGTTTTCTTATGCTTTTTAATCCAGCCAGAGTCAGCGAGGTAGTGAACGGTTTTTTCCTCCTCACTGAACTCATCAGGACCTGGAACGGGCGCGTAATGGGTTGGAGCTCTTCTACTCTTTTTGCGTTTTCTCAGATAACTTACAGTTGTAGGGCAGCGAAACGTCGATGGTCAACACTGATGTGTTGTCGATGGTGATGTGGGTGACGACGTGCTGGGTGAGAACCATTAGATAACGGAGGTTTTATCATCGTGAATTCAAACATACGACACATTCATTCGATTCCATGTGCGCGGGAAGGTATTTATCTCCGTGACATCATGTCCGCCCGAATGCCAGCCAATCCCGAAGAGTCCGGTCGCGACTAGAGTGGGGATATGAAGTTCGGGATTGATTACATTCCTGCACTCCAAACCACCATACCACGGAATCCGAATGAGTTGGAAGTTTGGCCTTGTATTAATAGCCTCAGCGCACGCCATACTGCTGAGCCTCACTAGGGGAAAAACAACCGTTCACCGCTTTGCAGAGTATGGTCAGTCAAGTTATATTTATATCCCTCTTATTGCTCGGCACGCAGGTCTTGTCTTGTTGGGGAGCCTTGTGGTTTCGGTGAGCCAGTTACCAACAGTCTAACAAAGCAACTATCTGACGGGGTCGCACGCGTCTGCACACGTTACGATTCAAAGCCTACCATCGTTCATTGTCATGTTTCACTGTGCCTGCACTCGGTGGAAGTATGGTGGTTGTTAGCTTGTCTGCGCGCTCAAACATGTTAGCTTGCCGGTACCGTATCACTTGCACTTGTCATACTCCTATCAGCAAGTGATCGCGACCGGACTGCTGTTTGAGGGTTTCCCTATTTAAACTCATTTTATGAGTCGTTCTTACTCTGACTCGGCGAAGGGCGAGGCGCTCTCTATTGTCTGCCATGAACACTTAGGAGGACGGTGGTTTGTACCTCCGATATTTCATACATATACAGAAGAAGTCATTCGTCTGATCAACTGTCACATCTCACCAAAAAACGCTGTCCCTGCCAAACCCCGATAGGAGGGTTCGAGGTAGTATAGAGGTTAAGGAATAAATTCTTGACTGAAATAACCGTAGTTTGAATGCATTCCGGACTTTCCGACTGCTCGTGTGTGAGCGTGAGCAGATTGCCGATATCTCTGCCCCTTGTACTCCCTTCGGTTTGCGTGACGGCTGTCTGAATGGCATATAATCGTTCAGCTGTAGCACCCTTTCAGTGCTTAACTACCATGCCACCAGAAGGAAGCACGAGGGCTGAGATACTGCCAGGCTGCCCAAGCCTAGACAGGGAAAGTCGAGAGGCAGAGGTCGGGTTCGAACCACGGACCTTCCGATCAGTAAATTCGCGCTCTAACCACTGAGCCATCTCGCCCAACAAATCGCATGTAAGGGTCATATACGCGTTATTATTATTAACCAGGTTTTGCGCCTTAGTTTCTGTGCCGTTAAACATAGGAAAGAACCAGTATGTCTGGGAAAATCTTGGTCAATGAAGCTTTTTCAGCCGCGACATTGTATCTGCGATGAACCTACTAAGTTGCAGTCTTGAGTGTATCCAGTTAAGAAATGGAGTCTGTCTGACAGCGTTGGAAACGTTTACACTTTATATGGGCCGAAATCAGATGTTGGGCGATTGCTTCTGATATATCTAGGCTTGTACACAGCAGGTAAATGTTTCGAACAGCCCAAAAGTGGCGAAGACTCAGTTGTGGACCCAATTTTTAATTTACTCGCGTTGTGTTATTGGCTGAAAACGTGTCTTGCTGCACAATGTTGATCACTTTAGACTTCAAACGAATTAAGGGCATTCGCCACTGGAATCAAAGTTCAATCAAAATGTGCGATGAACTTGTCTAGGGAACTGTAGTCCCCACAATACATCGTGCCAGTTCCTTCACGCACACTAACCAGCCGTATGTAGGCTGTTAGCGGACGACAACCAAAGCCGCCAGTTAGTCCCAGGATCGCCTACGCTCCCCATACATGCCGCCCAAGCGAGTTTAGTTTACCTGCGACTGACGTCCAAATCTTGTTTTAGGTTGGTTCAGACACAGGACCTATGAAGCCTACGTGTTTCGCCCGTGGCTGAAAAACTGACAATCGTTAAGGCTTTTGTCTTCGTACTGATGTAGCACTTGTTTGCTGATTGACTCGGCCAACGACGACCAGTCGAACATCTTGTTAATCATCTACATCCTCTTATGTATTTTCATGGTGAACTGGACGAATCTTATGTTTTTAATCCTGAGCAATAACACGTACTTGTGATTTTCATCCGCCCGTCACTTGTAGAAAACTATCGTTGTCGATATTACAGATTTGGGAACGTTGCAGTAAAATCACACAGATATACTGCCATTGTTGATGAAGTTTGGGTTTCCTTAGGTAGGTTCGACCCAATATCCATTTCATACGATTTTGTCGGAAAATAGACGCGCTTTTTTCGTTTAAATTGCTCCCTCCTGTTTTATGTTCTGCGAGGATGTTCACTCTTGGACAAGCGCAACCTGACGCGTTACCTTTAGCTTGTGATAAGGGACGCAAAGCAAAATATTACAAAAACAAACAAACTTGCTTACTCTCTGTGTGCGGAGACAAAAAGGCATAATCGATGCAAACACTATTTTCATGTTGGTTTAGAAACGTACTATATTGGGTAACTGGTGTCACCAGACAAACAAATGCTGCATGCAAACCTTTCCTTCTGTGCGTGATAGACTCGACTTGTGCTGCTATGACGACTTCACTTAGATTGGTAGTGAAACGTTTGTAACCGAACTACAAAGCTCGGCAAACAAACAGCGGACCAACTATGCAATCTGAGCTACCAGTATTCACCTTAATAGTATATAAGTGGTGCTCTGTGGTGTAAATTGTTTTATTTGCTGCTCAAATAGGCCGATGATCATTGCGTGCCATCGATCCAACACAAAGTCAATGGCTCCGCATGTTTTGGTTGACAAGTACTCCCCGAAAGAAACCCGAGAATCACAGATTTTTTCGGGAGGCAATGGATGGGCGCGCATCGTAGCAGCGGTGCTGACCAATGTGACTGGATCTCCCAGCTCAACCCGTACTATCTGTAGAAGGTCAGGCGACACCTAGCTGGAGGACATTACCATGTTTATCATGAATAAGAGTGAAGTTGACGTTGGGGTAGAGTACATGGTACCGATTGCACCCTAAAAGTATAACCCAACCACTGCTAAAGGTCCACAAAGTAGGTGCCTCCGTGAGACCGATGGCAGACAGAATAGGTTCCCTATCCCATTAACTGGCTGGATTTTTGGTGGGTGTTCTTAAACCCCTTACCAGAAAACCAAGCACTTATATTAAGAATACGATATTACCGGTGAAATTGCGTGGGTTTCCTGTGCGCAGCGCTGCTCTGCTTCACAACGATGCACTGATGATTTCAGCTCGATGAAATGTTTGCAATAAGATAGCAAAACACAACGAACCATTTGACCTCCAGCTGAACAACCTGAGCTACCATCATTCTCTTTTGTATCAAAGAGATCTTGCTGATGCGTTCCCCAGCCTGGTAACGTACTCAATTGGCCTGACAACTTTTGTATCAAAAACTAAACTTTGCCCAGCTAGAACTACGCCTATTTTCACCAGAGCTTTCTGAAAAGATGGTTTCTTAACTGGTCACAAACTGATTCCTCTTCACTTCAGACCGTGTGTGTTAGGTGCCTTCCTCAGATGTGATCTCAAATAGTGTTTTGTGGTGGTACGACGAGAAGGCGCGCAGTAGCCCGGGTTGGAACAACCGACTGAAATACATAATGCCCATGTTTTGGTACAATTCACTGCCCATAGTTTTGTCCGGAGGCCGGCCGCTCTAATTAAACGAGTTTCACGTCGATTGGACGGTTGTGTCACGTGCCACGGACCAAAAGAAGGCATAGCCTGACTGGTCAGATTGTCAGCAAATCAGAATCGAGCGCCTATACCTAGTTGCTTCTCGCCCATCCATAAAGATTCCAGTGTGACCTTGTGGAACGTTCCATGATAAGCCCATAAATACAACTGTAGTATTTCTCCTTGACCTCCATGAAAGGCTGCCTCAAGCTACCGTGCATTTTGCTATACCGTAGTGGACGGAACGGGAAACCAAGAACCGACATAGGAGTTGAAATACCGTCTACAAAACAATAGATTTGAAAGTAAGAGTCGTCTGGCGCGACAAGGTCAAAGAGGGCCTTCACTGAAGTGACCGACTAGATATAGGCTCAACCCCCGTGGAAAAGTCGCGCACTAATGGTGAACAGTCGGTGTGTTTTTTGGTGATGATGCAAGTTATCATGTTTGTTTCTAATCGGATGACAGTCACACACCGACTATTCGGCTTCGCATTATCGAATGCTAGTATGCCCCAGTGCGTTTGGACTGCACCGCTGCTTGTTTGCGCCTGTATTCACTTCACTCGAAATTTACATATGCCAAAGCACCCGTTCGTTCGAAAATAACTGCGTTTCCGATTATTTTGCACATTTCGTCGTACCAGCCATCTTCGAAAGACACTAACTAATGTTATCTTGTTTCTGTTGTTCGAGATCACCAAGCCTTTACGTCTATTTGTACGTTACCGACCGTCGATCGATCCTAAGGACCATCGACATTTTTCGTTGCACGTGCGTCCATGATTATAAACAAGCCACGCCCGATGGCAGTTTCACACTGGTTATTCATGACTGGCTTAAACAGATTTGGGAATTACTACCCTTCGTGGGTCGAAATAAACCATCTAAGCCAACTGATTGTGGGGTTTTTACCAGGTATCACAAAACGACAAACACCTAGATTTAAAGCTATGGTATTTTTGCATATCTGATTAGATTGAATGTTTAAACCATCTATTTGCTTTGTTTCAGCACCAGCCGCATTGACAATGGAACTCGACCACCTCGTTCAATCCATATCGCAGGCTGTCAGTACCTGGGCGAAAGAACTGAGCCACTTGGGGATAGCCTGTGAACGGTGCAAACGCGTACGAAAAGAAGTGGTGCGCCTTAATTCCGGGGATTTTGTAGTCTTGGAATCGCTACCTGCTTTTCTATTATCCAACTCGCTCAAAATCCAACTTGGTTGTGCTCAAGAAAACTGTTTCGATACCTTAGATCAACTTAGATGCTCTGTTATGAATGTTCTTGATCGTCTGAACTCCCTCAGATCTTGTCTCTTACGCTCTGTCTCACCCACCGCCTGCAGCCCGAATGGTCTTACTGAACTTCTGCAAGCACTGACGGACTTCCAATCAGCTCTTGTTGATGAGTATGATTCAGCTCAGCTGTATCAACACGACACAGTCATGTCCTCTGCTTTGAAGTGTTCCCAACTTTCCCCTACTTTCGATCCTTCAGTTTCCCTCGTCCATAGAATTTGGAACGAAGAAATCCTCGACAAGTTGTATGTACTCGGTAATCGTTCCTAGTATTCGCAGATGGTTTTGTTCTCATCTGAATTTGTGCACCCTCGTCGCTCTTAGTTTATGGGTTGTATGAGTTTGTACTTTTGCAGTATTATCGAATCGACATCATTTCCCATTCATTTTCATAATTTCATTTCTTAATACTTGAATTCTGTACAGGATATTTCGTTCACTTCTATATACAACATGCAGAGTCTGAAGACTTCGTAAACTAGAGCAGACGTGAAAACAGGTTCCTGCTTCCGGTCGTGAGTACGCACAACTTGTCTACACTATACCAGCGCTTGGCAAAATACACACGAATGACAGTTGATTTTACCAGGGAAACTGCATGCAGTGAAACCTCTCAAACAGGGTTATCCACAGGGGTTTCTCTCCAAGGAACCCTACCCGTAAGCGCCGTCCCAGAGTTCCCGCCAACCTTATGTCCTACTTGAACCCAAATTTTAGGGATTCGCCAAACACATACCAGTTTGCTTTTAACGAGAGACTCAACTGAATTACAGCAAATATATAGCGATCGCGTCCCCAATGGTAAATGGATTATAGATAAACCTAAGCCTCATGCACCAGTCACTGTCGGCTGTAAAATTGGTTTATCCCATTTCAACTCACAAATCCGCTATGTAATGGCCGTGTTTCTGGAGCTGTCAATATTCAGGTGAACTTGTTGCAATGTTTACAAAAGTCAATAGTTTCACTGGCAGGCCAACACAAACGGCGAACTGCTGATGCGCAACTACACCGCGATATCGTGTTCTGAAGAAACACTCCCTTTCGTTCTAATGACTGACTTTGCTAGCCGAAGAAGGAACATGTTTCGGCTCTCACAATCATCCGTGTATTGGATAGCTGTGATTTTCAATCTGACCACTAGGTTTGTTGTCATCCGCGTTACGATGTGACTACGCATCGGTCGGCTCTGTCCCTTAAACTCGGGGACAGTGTGTATTTTAGGCCTCAGGTAGGAAATTCTATTCTGTAAAGACTCACTGTCTGGCGACTTATTGACTTTGGTTGACCTTGGTTGCGATTAACCAACAGCACTGATCTAAGGTTTGAAGCACACTGCACCAGTTCCTTAGCAATTTCGACATCTTCATTTCATGGAGGGAGGAGCTTAACGTTAAAAAAATCAACCAACAAGTACTGTTTCTGCTAGAAGATATTTTGTACTCATAGTGTTTGGCGTCTTTGTTATAGCGCGTCTGAACCTAATAAGACGTCCAACGATGAGCCCAAGAAAAATTTAGGAAGTGTATTTCAAAGAAATTATGTAGTCCAATCTCTGCCACACACACACACCGCTGCCCGTGCCACTGAAGAAGTTTGATAAGGTTGGGTTAAGGAAACCAAATCATGCGGGTTTTTTCTCGCTTCGTTACCCTATCAACAGAATTTCTTTGTTCTGGTATTAAACTGTCAGGAACTGCGCTAAAAATCACGGTGGTCGTGTGATATTTTCGCAGGATATACGACCAACACCACCACATTTGGGGCTCATTATGGAGTTGTGAGTTAGACTCACCCCCTAACTGTGGAGGCTTCGGTTTGAATTCCATTAGAAGTGCCGCTCGGGTGGTTGCTTGCGCATGCCGCCGCTGCAGTAACGAAGCTTGTAGCCATACACACTGTGCGACTCGGTGACAATATGCACCAGTAGGATTTTGTCTTCCGGCAGGGTTAGGTTGAATTATGTACCTCCCATGTATTAAACGCTTTCTGTCTAGGCTTAATTACCCAGCCGTCCAAACACAACCACACTGGGAACCGTTTCGATCCTATATCAGGTCGAGTTCCTGACATCAGTGATCGATTCCGCAGAGTAAACCTACGCAGAAATATTGCGCTGTATACATGGTAATAAATCACGGCGAGAAAATGCCTCTGAAACATGAGGCGGCCTGTGTGCAGCACATTCAGTTGCCTGAAAACATCACAAACGGGAGATTCAGCTGGGTTCCAGGTGAGTCTCTCGCCAAAACCAAATTGATTTGCAAATGAGTGTATTTCTCGAAATCAGCCCAATTTGGGTTCAAGTAGAACATAAGGTTGAAAGGAAACTCGGGGACTGCGCCTACGTGATGAGCCCCAAGAAGGGCGAAACCGGTCGTGGGCTGTCGAATAATTTTCAGCAACCTTATGAGTAGTGCATTACGTATATACATTAGGACATATATACATCAGTATCAATAAGCTTCAGAGTATGTGGCTGTATGACCATTTCACACCCCATCCCGTATATTTTTTTATCTAAAACGCCCCGTTCTGGAACATTCAGTAAGTAGGCGTGTGGGGATGGGAAGCTTCTGATTTTGCGTACCAAGCGGAAAAACTAGCGTAGGTGGAATGGTGGTGAAATTGCACGCATGAAACGTCCGCAGGGTTATTTCTTGCACTGTGTAACCAAGTATTGTCACCGGTTGCAACAATCAGTCGTCGATAATTCTGAATAAAATTACCGCTCCGTAAACCGCGGTAGTCAGACCTGTCAAAGTGACGGCTTGAGCACGAGATGAGTAATGTGTCGATTCGCTACCATTACTGCACTAAGGACCAGCTAGTCACCATTAGCACCCAGCAGTGTTTGCTGTCCTTACATTGCTTATTTTATTCTGCGGAGAGAGAAGTTACGAAAGTCTGTCCCGTCTCTCCGAGCAGATGTTTAAATGATCAACATGAATAAATGAACTGTTTTTAACACCGATTGCTTTACTCGGTTAGTGAACAGGTTTCTTCTCGCAACTTAAGCCGATTCTCCTTTCAGTTTACCTTCTAGGTGGCTGTAGGCAATGACGTCGAGCTGGGACCTGCCAGGTCTTGCATCCTTCGGACAACGACACAAGTTGCGTTAGCTTCCCTTGTCCCCTCACTCGTAACATATTGTTTCAGTTGTTGCGGTGACAGTATGCACACACTGATACCACTCACCTCCTACCTGCTGAAGGGCAGAATGGAATCTGCAAAACTCAGCGAACAAACTAACGGCCAGTATAAAGTTCAGTCATCCTCTTTTGGAGGTGTCAGCTTGAAAGAAACCACTTCTGGTTCTTCTTTTTGTAATCTCCCTAGGGCAGAAGCTTTGTAACCTTTGAAATTTTTAACTATGTTCGAAAATTTCGCTGTAGAACGAGAACTGTGTGCCCATCTGCTAAACAACTTTGTTTTATCTCACGTAAATCCACTAAAAACCAGTAGTAACGTTTAAGTAACATCCGGATCATCATCCTCATTATTCAAACTGGACGTGTGGAAAGCACTGATTTAAGACTTGCAAAACTGGCCCGAGCGATGGAAGACTCCGGTTTATCCTCTTTGCTAAAAAAATGTTTCTGTTAATTGCTTACCTACAGACAAGTCCTAGCTTTGAGTACCACTACGATATATGGGGCCACCTGCGGATTGGTGCAAAAGATATATTCATTGAATCCGTCACAGTATCGCCAGTCATCCGTCGCCCATATCGACTTCCTTTTTTGTCACCCATCACGTCTGTCATTCCATTTTTTCGTGATCGTACCAACAGTAGTGTTTGTTTGGTTTGTGGTCTTACCTCATATTCAACTTTTGACGTTTCTAGCAAATGAGTGACAACAACCTTCGTTCAGTAAGTCGACGATAAGTTTGCGGGTGTGCTTGTGACAACTTCGTGTGTTACCCCATCAGGGGCGATAGCGCGGAAGGGCGTGAGCGTGAGAGGTCAAAATAATCACGTAATGCTGCCTTGCACAGCTACGAAAATTGACCGGGATGATTGCGAAAGGCTGTTCATCAACCTTTTCAAGGTTGAAGGCAATGGCAGTGAAGTCGGCCTCCTCCTAATCTAACCATAGCTGAAGTGTGCGCACGAGTACACGGAAATCAGCTATTCCCCTTTGAAAGCCGTGGATCTGTGACCGTCGTCCAACTAAACAGCCCATGACTGGAAGGAAATCATCGAGTCGCTAAACAACCCAACAAAAACGTCATTAACGATGGACTGAAAACAAGTGGTTGTGAAATGATAGTTCGTATTTGATAAAAACATACCTTAATCAATAGAGTGAGATATTTTCTACAAAGATTCAGCGAAGCACCAATCCTCGATAACATAACTTTCGTTTACATTCACATTTTACGAATTCGGTATTATAACTGGAATGAGCTTCGTGACTCCATTAAGTTGACCAACTAGCAGCGTGGACCTGGGGATCGAGCAAATACTCAGATAATACACGCACCGCAATTAGGTTGTTTGTCCTACTTTCCAGCTTTTAATGTGTGAAGCATTTGTGAATATATGGTAAAATACACTCATTTGCAAATTACTTTGGGTTGGCTAAGGACTAATCTGAATCCCTTATGTGTGACACCATTCAGCCCAATGGGTGCGCAAAGGCCGCTTCATAATTCTTCATAATTCACGTAATCGGGACATTGCAGTACACTGTCTCGACAAGACGCACTTCTCATAAGATTGCATAAATTTCTGTTATAGCGCAAGACTTCCCTTCTAGGAGCACATCATATAAACGTAGTTTCCACTTTTCCATAAAGCTCATGTACCATCTGAACACCACGTGAATTACATTCATTTACTAATTAATTTGCTGTTAACGAGAGACTCATAGAAGTCTATTGTTTATGGCATCCTCATAAGTAGTGATTTACATTAAACAGATCTACTTCCGATATCTCAATTATCATGCCAAATAAAACATGAGACCGCTTCTGTACAGCACATTCGGTTGAAGAATAGCACAGACTGGAAGTTCAATTGAGTATCTTGTGAACATTAGGTTATGTTCAAATGGATATTCCACCAAATTTATACAAATTATCGTTCAGAAAGAACATAAGAGTGGTGAAGATATGAAGACCACGCCTGCCTGATGAACCCTGAGAAGGATAAAAGCAGTAGTGGGCTGTCGGCGAGTTTTTATCAACCTTATGAGCAATGAGTTATGTCAAGAAAATAGATCTCGCATAGTTATCACCCTAGTCGCTGGATCACCAAATAGTGAATCGCTTATCATGGTCTCCACAGCACAGAATGAAACGATATTGATAACCTATCACAAAGAACTGTGACTTCCACACAGGTCTCACTCTGTGTTTTATTGGAGGAATGATTGCAGTTCAGGCACGTTATTTTGTGCATCGTTGAAGCCATGTTATCAGCGGGTATTGATTACTTTCTCAGGTGGAATGTAACGTTAGTTGACTCGATTATTCCAGTGACCAGCTTTTCTCTATTTTTTAAAGTTATTTTAGACTGTATGTGACTATGTATAGCGGATGAAGAGTCTTGAGAAGCATCAGAACATGATGATGATGACGTCTGTGCTAGTCAGAATATATATCACAGAGATGTTCTGAATCTTGATGGGAAAATAAGTGAGTGCTTCAAATAACTCTCACGTAGCGACTACATTGCTGGCAGTACTATGAATATAGAATAAGTTTAGTGAGACCAAGAAGAAGCATCATAACACGATTGATTGGATTCAGCTGGTTTCCATATGTTATTAGCTGTTTGTATGCATTCGGGATACTGGAATGTTTGAGTCAGTGCCGTGCAGCTACTGAATTCAAGGCTGAACATGATCCCCAACTTCTTAGATGTCCAGGTGATCGTCGTTCAGCTCTACCACGCTTTCGCTGCCACCTGAAGGAAGCTTGAGGACTGCCCAGGCCTAGACAAGAGCAGTCGAAATTCCATGATTGAGCTTGAACCCCCACATTCTAGTCAGCAAGTTCCCGCTTAGAACGTTGAGCTATCTCGAGCTCAACTGTCCACAGGTGAGGAACGAAGACTGGTTACTCATCGGGTTGACATTCCACAGACCAACCGGGAGGGGAAGCGTCTCAGAATAGAATAAATGAGCCATGTTAGAAATTCATTTCGTCCTCTAAGGAGACACTGGAAAAGATCTTGAAAACATATCAGTCGTAATGCAGAATAATGGCTGTCTCAGCAGCCTTATCAAAAGTAGGAAAATACCGTAGTACAGGAAGAGAAATGAGAGTATTGTCACAGAAGAACAATCGCCACGACATCACCGCTCAAAATATAGTGGTGAGCAAGTCATACTCTCAAAAGAGAGTTCAACAAAACACGACGAAAGCTGACAGCAACCAGCCTAGAAAGACCAGACTATTTTGTCCCCTGCATACCTGTTTCACTGCATTTTCAATAACAGATACGCCGGAAGGACCGAGAAACGATGATCTACAAGGATTTCTGTGTACGTCACAGAAATCGGTTAATAGGTTAAGACTTCTATCCAGGGCAGTCGCTCGCCACGTGCTGGATTGCAACAAGTACGAAGAACTAAGAGAGTTGAAACGCGCTCACTTGCGAATCAGACTGATGCTAAGGGAAGGGATCACTGGTCTGCACTAATCTTCGACTAAATTTACTGCACAAAGGCTGCCTCACATCTGCTAGGATACGACATTCCAGATACGGTGACCTTATGAATCTTACGAGTATTGTTTTCTTCCAAGAAAAAAAACAGGATAATCATCCAATCGTAAACTGCCAAAACAACAGCCGTCCACCCTTGTCTTATTTTGCTGAGGCCGACACTGAATCATGTCCACAACCCTAGTCTTTTGTACAACCAAATATAGAGTCCAATGAACTTTGCTCGCTGCAAGGTGACCTCTGCGTTTGCCTGTCAAGTTGTCTGTCCCGTATCCTACCGTAATCTTGCTTCTGGATGTATGTGAAATTTGATGATATATGCTAAACCTATCCTGTTATGACGTTTCTTCTTGCTCTCATAAATTTCGTAAAGGAAACTCTGTGCAGAGTATGTGGTTCCATTTTCAACGAATTTGTTTGTGGTTCTTACCAGAGTCTTCGTAATAGCTAATAGTCATGGTAACCGTCAACACCACTTCAGACAGTTGCACGTAGGATCAGGATGTCGGCGGACCCTCCGTGAAAAGCAACCTTCATAACGTATGTTTCACCTGGCATACCCAATGTTATGAGTCTAAGTTATGGTCATCCCACTCACCGCCCTCTAAGTCATAGCATTGTTGTTTGGTGTTTTGTACTACAAAGGGGGGCATGCTTTTCAATCACTTTACTAACACCCCATCCTAGCTGAGCTATATTATTCTCCAAGAGACTAGGGGCGTCAGCCAACTGACTTCCTTCCTTGGTGTAAGGAGCACTGTACGACTGACCAGAATGTAGGATGATCCATTATCCGTCACAATGCATCGCTCGGTTCACCTATTAGTTCTGGACTAATCTGCAATGCAGTTGGGCGACCAGGTTCCTCAAGCCGTCATGTAAATGGCCCGATGCTCTGGCTGCGTCGAAATTTCTTTTCATGCAGGCAAGCAGTCACGATTTTTCCTTTATATATATATATATATATATATATATAGGTGCGAAGTGAATGGAAATAAACGTTAACCAAAACAGTCACCCGAAAGCAGGAAAGGTGTTTAATTGGACGATAAATTTGCCCGGACTTCGGAAACCACGCCTACCTGACGAGTGCAGAATAGGTAGCCGGCTGTCAAACCATTCCTATCATCAATCCCATAGTATGGTATGAACGGCCTGTCTCATCGAGGAAAGCAGCCAATCTCGTTCATCCCAACTTCAAATGGGCCGAAAAAAGCGTCTCTCATTCAGGATGTTTACGGTAATGGAAGCGCCAATGAACCTTGTCACTGCTGAAGCACCAAATCTACCCATCAACTGTAAGAATCGTTCGATAGATCCGGTTCCTGAGAGAACGGCTGTTGATGCCAAATTTTGTAGCTGACCTAAATTGGTTGTTTCCATCCACTACCATGAGATACTATTCACATGACGTCACGTGTAATAAACAGCGCATACCATACGTTGACTTTAAAGGTATCCAAATGGATAGGTGATTCGCATGTAGGATTAAGGCTAACACTGCCAAACACAACTGTGCGGTTCCTACCGGCTCGATTTAGTCAGCAAGTATGATGACAAGCATAGGGAACATGTTCTACGCTCTCATCGTTTGCAAAAGCCGGTAGAGGAAATTCGGAGGAGCAACTCTTCTTGTTCAGACGTGGATGGCACAGAGCTAGTGGTTTTCTGGAGAAAATTCCAATCCTTCCATTCAAAATTGAGCATTCAGGTGAACCTTCACTAGATGTGTTGTGTAACTTACTTTCAGAGAGTGTGGAGCTGCAATCCAATAGTTGCACGGGTATCTGCAGGCTCCCTAAAAAATTTTCCATTCGTAATGCAGTCTTTGCCTCGCGCTATCTGTCCTCCAGAAGCACAGTCACCGTTCCTAGGCTCCGCATTCCGCGTGCAGCCGGAGATGCTTTTCAGCTTTGTGCGATAATTCGCCCATGACTAAGTGAACGAAATCAGTGTGTGGATGCCTCAGCCTCAGGATGCGCAGTGCTGAAACAGTCATAAGATTGGACGACTTAACAAGGACAAAGGCATGCTACAGGCCATCAGATATGTTTCACGCTGTCCAAGCCCATACAAAAGACTGTTTTTGCGGAAATTGCACTAACCTACAGAAACAAGTCTCTGTGATTTCATCAGTTTGCGTAGAATTCTATTTGCCGTGTTGGCCTCTAAACCACTATCGCACTGGTGTAGGATGTTAAAATATGTCCAAACACACCCGTTACGAGCTTCTTCTCAGCCTGGGCAGAATGTCAACAGAAGACCGTCAGGATTACAAGTGTGGCAGACGAGGTTAAACGAAAGATACTGGTTGAAACGGCTGTCAATACACGGACGATCACCAGGACATTCAAATACTGAAGTATTCCACGAGCAGTTCAAAAGAAACAGTGAAAATTAATGGCCGAATCCTTCCCCCTTTAGAATTTCACAGCTTCATCTTCAGGTTGCCAAAAATAGTTTGTTTTGGTTTCAAAAACCAAGCAAGTCAATACTTTGTGAAAATGTTTGGTTTTTCAGCTACTCTACTGTTGATGTTGGCCTTTTTACCTGGTATTTTGTGGTATCATATTCACTTTTTGTTGATGGTGGTGAAAGTTTAAAAATAGGTTGAGTGAATGCAAGCTATGCAGTGGATTTGTTTGCACCGGTATCGTCGGTTAGCAGCCGTTTTTATACAAAAAAGACTGTGGCTCTATAATAAGGCTATGTGGATCATTGTTCGGATGCTGCGTTTGCCTGCGAGGATATGGAGGAAAAGATGAATGGGACACAGGCGCTTCTTCCGAGTGACCTCTGACCGATGTTCGCCTTCGAGTTTTTGTTGAGTGTCAACGTTCGGTAGTTGGAGAGGCACAAAACCTCTGTGACCGTGATACAAACCAATCACTAGTGAAAAAATGAAGTTCTACGTTTCACCTTAAGGAGTCAGCCTCAACTCCACCACCATTTGGGTTCACACTTTCCAGTGAAACTAGCATAATTAAGTCCAGAAAGCCCTAACTGAATCGTCTTGACGCATAACGTTAACTGTTATGTTCCCACCCAAACCAGAGCCTACATCGGCTTTCAAGAGTTGCGTAGACTACAGCAAAAACCTGTACATTATGCCTTCCTACATAGGACACCGTCATAGTGACCGCCTTGATTGATGTCACCGAACCTCTTTTGTGGCCCTCGTAAAGAGAATTCCAACAACACTAGCAAAAGTAAATTTGTCCCTGTCCAAGCGTGCACATTGTTTCTTTCATATAGCTAAAAGAAAGAGTAACTATTTCAATGGATGCATCTAGTTTCATGCGCAAACTCGTGAATAGCTCAAACTTCAAGGTTTCTGCCATCTTCAACTAGTCCCAACAGAAGTCGCTGGAGAGCGGTTTTACTGCATGGGGATGACGACTTACTGGTATAAGATAGAAAGGACATTTGTGTCTGAATTGCAGCACGATGAAGCATGGCACATATGGATGGCTTTGAATTAAACTTGTAGTTGTGGAGCTGTCAGAGATGGCCGTGCTATCTGAGCGAAGTTCACGGCAGAATACCGTTTGTACCTATATATACGTAATGCACTACTCATAAGGTTACTGAAATTTCTTGGAGGAAGAATTCTTCTTCGAAGAATTTCCAGTAACCTAATGAGTAGTGAATTACGTATATACATGTATCGCGATATCTCGAATATCGTAGCAACTGAAACATGAGGCGGCCTGGTGCAGCACATTCAGTTGTCTGGAGACATCAAAAACGGGAGATTCAGCTGGGTTCCAGATGAGTCTCTCGCAAAAACCAAAGTGATTTGCAAATGAATGTATTTCTCGAAACCGTTTGTACCTCGTTAAACCGGACTCTATGTTTACTGGTTTCGTTGCAACGTTAACCTTTATTCGCAGTTTGATTCTAGGAACGAAGCAATTAAAGAAGCAATTAACGAAGCCAAATTAAAGAAAGTGACTGAAACATGCTGTGCTGAGAATAAGATAAATCACAGGGCTGCTGGGATGGCATTATTCAAATAAAAATATTCAGAAAGAATGCAAACTTCAGCAGTGATACCCGTCAACGTACGCACGCTGCACGGAAAGATGCTGAAATCGTCCGGCAACATCCTCTTAACATTTATGTAATTACTTCACGGGGAAGCTGACTGTGATGTAGTTTTTGTAGTCACGGCTCGTCTTCTGTTAACCGTCTCGCGTATCCGCAGAGAGAGATCGATGTCTCACAACGATTTATCTGTGTGATGCATTAACTTCCCTCAAGTACTTATCATTCGTTCCTGTCGGGAAGCGATATATTACATTGAGCATTTCGGCAACAGACCACTTAGCGTTTCCAGACTATTTCTCAAATCGTGGGATTACCCTGGCTTCAGTATACCGGTTTAAAAACTGCGAATTCCACACGGGATCCCAAAGTTCACACCGACTCAGGGTGCACTGGCCAAAAGATAGCGAAACCCACATTAAACTAGACGTTCGAAAACAAGGTCAAAGAGCGGTTCAGGTCAAAACAAGAAAGGTGGTATGGGCATGAAAAGGAAACACTAAAATGAAGAATCAGACTGTCCACAACAAGAATAAAAGAAAACAACCAACAGCGTGGCCAGGATGGCCTTCCTTGAACAACGAACTCATTCCGCCGCATGCAAAAAATGAGTTAAACTAGAATAGTACAATTATTCTAGCCGCAAAAGCGTCCCTCAATCCGGAGCACTCGGGTGGGTGAGAAACTAGTTGTCTCCCACTTCTTCTAGCGGGCAGATGTGACGTACACCATGCCCAATCTCACCAGACGCAGTCCTTACAAGCACTTCCCGAATATGGCCATCACTACCGGGTTTGGCTTCCACTATACTACCTTTCTTTCAATGTCCGCGACTTGCATCTTTGTCGCTGAACACTACAAAGTCTCCAGCCCGAAAATCTTGACGGTTTCGCATCCACTTGTGTCGTAATTGTAAAAGCGGAATGTACTTCTATAAGTATTCACGCCAAAAGGTACCGGTCAACACTTGCCCATATCTCCGACATCGCATATATATGTCGTGTATAGTGGTTACATTACCCCGGCAATAATAACAAGTTACTTGAAGTCAGTACATCTAATGGATCTGGACGGTCGTAGACAGCTGTCAGTGGACAGTTATTTGAAATACGCTCCACGTCAGTGAGTAAAGTAGACAAAGATTCGTCAGTCAGCACTTGCTCGCGGGAGACCGCACTCAGTACTCGGAGGATAGATAGTAACTGACGTTAACTTACTCCTCCGCGGTAACTGCCATAGGGTGGATTAACTTGTCACGCGATCCCACGGGCTAACTCTCTCTTGTTAACAGGATCGTAAGTTAGCAATTCCAGAAACTGCCGGAGTTCCAGATCAGCTCTAACGAACTTACTTCCTTGGTCACTGTACATTTCCTTTGGTAGACCGAGGCGGTCAACAAAAAGGGAAAATTCCATAAGGAGTCGACCAATAAGAATAGAAGAGAAACAACATTAAGTTTACGTTAGTGAAGTTACGTTAAGTTTGCTTATGTAAATTCTCATAAAGGACTTGGTGAACTGGTACGATGGTCGTGTGGGCGTTCCAACCTCCTTTCTACCATCACCTGTAATGATTTTTTTATGTTCACTCGTTTCACTGGTCGATTCTGAGGGCATTTTGGTCAACTGCTAGTTAGCATTCACGATAATGTTTCACTCCACACAGCTAGCAGTGTAAATTACCATGGCATTAATTTATTTACCGGTCTGTATGTGTAGGCATTTATCCGCCTACGCTGCTGGAATAAAATTCCTTGTTCCTTATCCATCGGTTTTGATATCGTCGGACGTATTTATCCCCCTTTCTGTTCTCTAAGAAGGGATCGAAGCAACCATAACCTCAAAACTGCAGTCTGTTTGAATCCGTCTAGAGGCTGCATGGCTTCAACTGCGGTGCGGACGATTTCAAATGCCGAACCAACCGCGAAGCATTGACGCATTTGTTTTGTTGAAGCGACCAGTTCACTGATCCTTTGGAAGCTAGATCTATTTGGCTGTGCCTTCAAATGTCCCGCCGCATACAGTTTGAAAGAACCGTCAGATTGTGACATCCATTGAAAGGGCTTTTAACTCATGGTCGACCACCGAAATGTGATGCTAAACGTTATTTGCTTTCATTTATTAGAGGCCAAGAGAGGGAGCTCCCTCGAAGAAACTCTTCAGGAAAGTTTTTCCTACGGTAAAGCATCCCAGCCTTGTTTCTATGAGATCCTGTTGCAACTTGATTCTGTTAGTGAAGCCAACCCATACCTGAAAGCCGAGAAGCGTTATACAGCTCTTTCTTCCCTTTCGGGAATCATCAGTCATGCTTATCCTAGTCAACTCCAGTGACTTTCAAGTCGCTGATTGGATATTGGTTGGCTGCTCGGACGTCTTCTGCTCCGACAGAAACCGACGCGACTTGTGGGTTGGTTTTGTTCTCTCAACAGGTTACTTGTAGTTTGCAGAACTTCCTGGCTTCTTCCCAACCTTCTTCGAAGTTTGCTTCCGAGGAGCAAGTCTACCCGAGGTAAGTCTATAGATCCCGTGACCTATAGGAAAATGCGGAACAGAGGCATGTTGCAAACTCGGATGGCAGTTACCTACCACTCATAGTTGCTGTTATGAAATAGAATCTGAATGTGGACAGTGACTGTTATTCATTTCATTGACGCTATTCTGCGAGCGTCAGTCCCTTTTTAAGTAAATTTTGTTTGCACTTTTTGCTTATAACACTACTAATGTGGTAATGTTAACTGCAGTAAGCAGGTGAGGCGATGCAAAGAAATGCTTCTAGAATACTGTGCAAAATTACAATGCTGTTTTCTTGTTCGTTATGAAAAAGCTTAGCTTCCGTTTTTGTACTAATTATTTTTGGGAAGTCAGTCAGTATGTTACTGGCTCTTAATCTGCTTGAAATGTGTTTTTAGACTGGCCGAACAAATTGAAACCTAGCACCTATCATTGCCACTACGGATGTCAAACAGACGGCGCATTGCATAAGGCAACATCCACCTATAGTTCCTCCTGTCAAATGTTTTTCTCCAGTTCCTCGATTCGGGTTGTATAGCTGAAGTAATAGTTGACCATCGTGGCGCTGGCTTTAATGGGCGATGTACTGTGTGCTGGTGGACACAGAAACTACAGGTAACATACTAGTCATAGACACTGGTATTTGCGACATTCAACATGAAGGGAAAAATCAGTAGTAAAAAGCTGACAGGAAGAAAAAGAGTGACATTCAAGTCACCTTATAATATGTCAAAGATTCGCGAGTGTTCCCACCACTGAAGCTACCCAAACTGTGGTAGTTGAGTTACGCAATCCAAAAATGAATACTTGTTTGTCTCACTTAAGAATAAAATGGCAAAATAGATTATGTTGAGACTATGCAGTGAGTATTACGTTTAGTATGGTGAATGACGTAGTGGACTTTCGCTGATGATTAATTGTGTAATCTGCAAATACTCTGACGGTTGTTCAAACTTCATAAAAGGAGTTCAGGCAAATGTCCCCGATCCTTTGTACTCAGCACCATTTCAAATGATAACCACATCCTTCGTGCGTTCTCAGTTTAGTCTTTCATCAGTTAGGACTACCGTTTATCATAGGGATGCATTCTTTACTGTTTCCGTTATTGGGTAAATCTTATGTCGATACGCGACAGCCTTAGGCAACATCTCCGTAGGTAATCGGCCCCCACGAGTTCTCTTCGCTATGGTTGACGCAAAATCTCTTTCATAGTTAATCATTTCATTTATCGAAATTGCTCCAGGAGCCAGTTAACACGTCTCGTGACCGAAAGATGAGTGGTGCTATATTCGAAGTGTGAGTTAATTAAACCGCTGATCAGCCGCCCGTGGCCTAGCGATTAAGTGTTCACACACCAGCTGAGAGGTTCAGGGCTTCCAAGAGCTTTGTGAGATGCGCACTGATGACGATCCCCAGTAGAGACAAAGGCAGCTGTTCAGTGCTTCTTTCAGAATAGACTGAGTTCGCTTACGTGACGAAATCTCCATGAGAATTCCCAAATCTCCTGGCCTTACCAACGGACTGTAAACTGTGTGTGCATAGCGCCTTTCTTAACTTGATCCTTAGCTGTACATGATGGACTAGTTGACATCCACAATCCAGAAGTTGAGTGCAGCGTGTTCTTAACGTTTTCCACATAACAGAACGCTTAGAATAGTCTGTTCGATCTACGGACGTGCGAAGATCGGAAGCGTCCGAAAATCCTCCACTCACGCGGGTCGGAATAGAGGACAGATGGCACACACCTTTTAGGTGAACGTCGCCGAAGTTCATACCCAGAAGGGAGACACGTGACTGATTATTCAATAAGGTCACAGGCAGAGTTAGGGAGAACGGACGCTAGCCAGTTATCACACCGTTAGCTGGATGGGTCGGTGTGATGTGAACACAAACAGTTGACACAGGCGCAGTCAGTCACGGGCGCACAAACCTGAACACGTGATGAATCTAGCGTCAACAGTAAAAAGTGCGTGAGAGGTCACGGGTAAATATGGGACTAGTTACGGTGGCGTGGGAACGATTGAACCAGTTGTGGATGCCTAGACTTGACACTTACTACGTTTGCTCTTCGAAGAAGAGCTTTCAGCAACCTTATGGGTAGCGTGTTACGTCTAGACGACAACTTATTGTGATTTCTCGATTATCGTACCAACTGAAAAATGAGGCGGCCCGGTGCAGCACATCCAGTTGAAGGGGACCATCATAAAAGAGGGATTCAATTGGATTCAGCTGAGTCTGCTGTCAAAACCAGACTGGTATGTAAATGGGATTATCTGTCGAGATAGTCGTAGATGTGTTGCCAGAAGACGCGAGGAAATTTCAACGCACGCCGACGCAACTAGTGCAGAGCTCTGCTGCATGAACAACATACCACTTGGTTGATCCCGGAGGAATTCAACTTTTATTTCCTATCATATCTGTGAGATGCGAAATTCATCCGTCAATAGCTGAACTGTTTCTACTTCACAGGTGATAAACTAACAACGTGAGAAGCTAACGTACATAGATAACAAAATTTCGAGAACTGGACAGAGTCTGTTCAGCAGTGAGCCCACAGAGAATATGATCAACCATCCAGTATGCATCTCTTGTAAGAGTGAGTGATCACTTCTGTTTGTGATTTTACGTAGGAACTGAGAGCATCTATTCAACCATCAAATCGTTGAGTATAGCAATGGCTAAACCAATGTAATTTATTTGGAGGAGATGCGACATCGTTGCGTCTGGTAGGCCAGTAATCTTCAACTTATTTCTCGCCAAACACGAATTTCAGTATAAAGTGACGTCACCCCCATCCCCACGCCCGCACAGCGCACATTTTCTCTGACGCAAATATTAAGTAAGTACGTAAGTAAGTAAGTGATTGAGTGAACAGGTAAGTGAGTAGGTAAATAAGTAAACGTTAATTAAGGTGGACACTCAGTTGCAAACGAACGCAGTGTTAGCGGGAAACATATTCAGCGTGCTCGCACCGAACAACGATTTGACTAATTATTTATGTTTTGAGAATTTTATCTAGGAAAACAAACTATAACAAGAGCACAATAAGTATATCCATTTTGCATGCGATGTGAATTAGTGAGAGGCTTTTGGTGTTTTTTCGTCTAGCAGAATGCATCGGTCTCTTTATCGTCTTTTTCACTAACTCGGTAGTGATTTTTTAGACCTGCCTTACACCAGTATATCGGCACAAACATAAACGATGCACGGATCGCTCCACCTGCTGCCTCATGATCAGCGGCATACTCCGACGACTGAATCTTCGATTTTGTTCTTGGGAATTCAAGTTGTCGAAGAGACCAGTGGACGCTAGAAGAAGTTGATCAAATTTGATTAGAACGATGTGGTACAATAAAGCTGACAGTACTGATGATGCTCAAAGAAGTTCGTTGTTCCATAGGCTGCTGACGGCAGGTATAACATCTGTTTATCTTCGTATACGGTAAAAGCACCAATGTGGAATTCTCCCCACAACAGCGATGTTGACACTAAATGTATGCGGTTCACCGGATTGCACAACGCGTAACAGATAGGCGTCGGGTAGAAACTGTTCATCGTGAGAAATAGGCTATCGTATTGCAAGATAGAAAATTCAACTGCTCGGAACCTTGAACAGGTGGTCTGCCCGGCTATACACAGTCACCTCAGTCCTGAGTGTATTTGTATGTGGAGGCTTTTCAACAAAATGAATGTTGATTCATCTGACCTGCTCTCTAAAACCACCATTTGATTATGCACTGGGGTGCCCGCAGATCAATTCTACGCAAGGCCGAAGTGCAACGACGAATGAGGAATAGTCGCTACTCATCCCAGTGTTTTAGTCGTTAGATGTCTTGGACTATTATACGCGGTCGAGAATGAAAGCTCGAATGCGCCCCAAGTGTAGTAGAAACACAGGTGGGATCATTGTTTCAAGCATATCAAAGCGTGGCATGTTACTTCTGTAACACGTTGCCTTTCTACGTGCGTGGGATTTCACTGACAAGCCCCAAACAGAGTTAAACATCTCCTGCAGATCTGACGACGCATCCACGTTCAGTACAACTTGTTAACTACTGGACAATAGAAACGAAGGTCAAAAGACGAGGGTCAAATGGTCCAGAAATTGAAGGAGTCGGGCCACCAATGAGCTTTTAACTAACTGGTGTTGTCAAATATAGCGGCATCTATCCTGAGCCCTCACTCCCACTCGCCTCTGATTGGGAACTAGTGAGAAAGACACAAGACAGCACTAAGAAAACCCTCCATCTATCGAATGGCACTATCATGTCAATCTTACTATCATGAACTGGCTCTGATCAACCCAACCCATCCGCTAACATCCGACTCGATCTCAAATTATTTATTGAATACTGAGTTTTTAAGTAGAGTTGGCTGATGTATTTCTATCCTTTGGGTTCGTCTTTAAGGCCGCACTCGCATTGGTTGCCTTTAAACCTTCCAGCTGTCAGTTCATTTACTGCTTGTTACATGCTGAAAATTCTACGCTAATTTCTTGGCACGCACCCCTGTTGTGGCGCGCCCAAACCTGTACTCATTACTATTACTAGTAGATGGACCCGTTACTCACAGAATATTAGTGATTTCATCTATTGCTCTGATGGTTACGACCCCCCACCTACTAACAGTGAGCCATAATAAGGACAAAACACGTCCTGAGGTACAACCGTGAACGGTTTTCAGATCCTCAATTTTCAACAGCTTTAGTGTTTCACTTAAAACACCCAGTTAGACGCCGTTTTAAAGGTTAGCATATCCTATGTTGGAGGGGGGGAGGTACATCATCCGATATTTGAACCTATTTCAGTTGGAATTTTGTGAGTGTTCCGGATTGGACGATTTGCGAAAAATTCGGAAAGAAATGAGTTGGTAAATATTTTGCCGGTATGTATTAGTTAAACGCGTAGGTGGGGTAAAAAAATACTCCAGTACATTACCAAGCATGGGCCTCACTCTGGAGACCTAGTGGTTTTATGAACCAGCCAACTAAGTGCACTTGGGAGTTTTGGGGTCAGATGTGTTTATAGATGACTAGAGTAAGAAAAATAATGATTGTAAGTTTAGCACAAGCGGACCCCGTGCAACAGATACCTGCATTAAGGACCATCATATGTGATTAACAGTCAAGCGTTTTAATAGACCTCGCAAGCCGATCCCACGTGAAAGTAACATTTGACAAAATTTTAAAGAATGACTTTCCGGCCCCTTAACAAAGATCTCTGCTTCGTGTCAAGGGAAAGTCAGTAAACTGAAGGCCACCAATCTCTAGGCCTACACCTATACCTACGCATACTAAGAAAAGTGACATGTATACGGTCAGAATCTCCCAACGAATTTCGCCTTCTATCCTTGAGAACATTAAAGGATAGGACCGGGCCGAAGTGCCCGACGATTTGAAGGTTTGCAAATTTAATTTTATTCCCGCACCACTTTGTTTTCAACAACAGATTATTTAAAATGTTGTACTTGTAAAGGACATCTGGATGTGATCATGTTTTTATCCAACAAGCGGCACCTCTTGAGAAATTATGTGATCTAGCATGTGAGCAAAACTCCTCTTCATAATTTGTTTAACTGGACTCGTCGACCAAGTTACCGTGTATGGCAGAAAACGTGTCTTTTTGTTAGTGGTTTTCCACTGCCACTGTGTAGAGCCTCACAGTTCAGGAGACTCATTTCGCCCCGTTGGAGACCTAAACGACTGCCAAGTATCGCTGGCTTTAGGGCTTTGGAGGTACTTCCTACTGGGTTTTCAAGGGCCGCTTTGTACAAATCCAATGGCTCCCAAGCCAGCTGTCACTAATCGGCGGTTCGTTTGCACTAATACAATACCATTCTTCCATTCGAAGTATGGCAGTTTGAGGCGAGATTAATCTGACTGGACTACACGACCGTTATAACTCCACAGTGGAATTAATGTTTGCAACACTTTCCCCCGTAAATGCGAATGGGTATATTGTAACAAAGGGTATCACAACCATCAAGCCTCTAGGCGTGAAAAGCACACCAGAGATCCCCAGACACTATCACTTTCAGATAGTCCCCAGAGGAACACATTTCCAAATCTCGCTTACAAGAACAAAATACTGCTTTTTGGGTATTCAGACTTAAATGTAACCTGGAGACTCTAGCTTGGTAGAAACTATCTCCCACCAGAACCAATGTACTGTTGTACACAGGGATAGTGCCAGCGTGTGCAGCACTGTGTTTGCGCCCCCTCTCCACAGAACGAGTTGAAACTTGTCGATGTGGTAACCTCACCAGTGTACCGCCATGCTCACACTCCAGGTGCAGGCAGTCTTGATAATGTGACCATACCGTGTGCACACAACTTGCCCTGATGATAATTAGCTGTGTTCCATCGGAATTGGCAGGTCATACACTGTTGTGCGAAAGAAACACAACTCACAATAACTGAAGAAAACAAACAGGCGAAGTTCCCTATTTATCACTAATTGGTCGCACATAACTTGTGTGATATAGAAAAACACTCATTTTGAGCGTATGACCTCCTGTCTCGTCACCAGAATCGAGCAAAATATTCTCCTGCTTGAAGACAATTCAACTAGTGACGAGCTTGTAAGGTCAACAACTTCGGTCTTTGTCCGGCTGACGGAACTGACGTGGATACTTGCGGACCGGTTGGCATGGTGTGCCTCATGGGTCATGTGTTCTGAACACGTTGAAGGTAAGCGTTAGTAAACACAAAGAACGCACAACTCCCGCCCAAAATGCAATGCAAATCAGAAAGTTTCGACCATTGCTCTGCATTCCCTGTCATAGAACCTCAAGGTTCTGTGTAACCGAACAAGACTTATTCACCACCACAAGTACAAAGGTGTTTTGTTGACACCGTAAAAGTTCATCCCGGACAACAGTCAGAATTGCTCCTGTTATTGTTTGTATATTACTTCAAAATGTCTTCATTTAATATGCAGGTTGGTTTCAGTTTAGCGTTATCACATAAACTGCAGAGCGGCTGTGCTTAAAAGCCCTTTCTCCTCATTCAACAGCCAGTCGTTTGTCCTACAGTTCTGAACGACCACCGCTACCCCATCCATCATACTAAGAGTGGTATTGATTGTGGTTGTGCATTTAGTCGGAATCAGAAGTGCTGTACTAGTCAACTGCCACCTAATGAACGATTATTAGAGTCGTTTTCCAAATAAACAGATACTGTTTTAGAAAAACACGTGTGTAGGAGTCTGGTTTTGACAAGAGACTTGGATGAATTCAGCTGAATCTCCAGTTTACAGCTGTCTCCTTCACTTGAATGTACTGCACCAGGTCGCCTCATGTTTCAGCTGGTACTATATTTCACAGCGGTTTGACGATGAACTTTCGGAACGTTCTATAAAAGCTCAACAGCTAGTGCTTGTTCGCTCTAGACCCTGTGGAAGCCAGACTCCAGGCAGTTTTACAACTTTACACGGGTTCAACGACCTTTCATGCGCAAAACAGGATGCTAACAATTTCCCGTCAATTTCCTCCCTAACTCACTGCTAGAAAGCATTTTTCAGCAAACTTTGGTATGGGCACAAAAATATTCACCAGTTTGATTATGAAATTAGTTAGATCTAGCTCCGTGAAAGAGCACTGTGCTTCGAGTGGACCGGGCGATTTCATCGGACCAGATAAGCCCCGCGAAAAAATTAACCCCCGCCACCCAAAGAAGATTAGAAAAAAGAGGATATGAAATTTGTACTTTTAGTTTTTATTGAAGACCGCTCCATCCAAGTTCCCTTTCGAAGACCGATGTCTTGCCGACACGGTCTGGCATTACACCTCCACCGGTCAGAAACAGTTGAAAGTGTCATTTGGTGGCCATTGTTGCATAAGCGTTGCTGATGCATCACTCCGTAGTTTTGCAAAAACTTATTGCCGTCTCCTTGTCACGAACGAGAGTTGAAAGCGTCAGAAATTTCATTTAAGGTTCTACGTCCGAACGGAGAAAAGTTTTGCACAAAATGAGTCTAGATGCGGATAAGGAATTGTTTTCGTCAAAAATAGGTCAAGGCTGTGTGCGTACATTAAATTGGAGGTAGTAAAAAGTGGCGGGCATAACTTTTCGCACATGCACTTTTTGCATTAGTGGCGGGGCTTATCTGGAAAAGATCCATTCCATCTTCGTACTGAAAACATTTCATTAAGAGGATAGTGACCAAAAAGCAGTGGAGGGTTAAACGACTCGGTTGCAGAAGAAAGTAAGAAAACTAAGGTTACAAACTATGTACACGAAATCTACTCACAATTTTATGCCGACAGGTTAGTTGTAACTACACGATAATACAAACCAATCAATAGAGTTAAATTACTGGGGTAAGTGACCACCCACGATTGGGTCTGACTTGCAGCTTAAACGAGGAAAATCGATATTAGGTCTCACTGCAGCTCTTAGCTAACAAGTTTATACGAATAAATTACCATTGATACACTTCCAATACACTTTCAATTTGAAAACTAGTTGCGCTGATGCGGATGTAACCTTTCAGCGGAAATGTCAACCATGATGTGAGCAGAAAGAAAGCTATGGCTAATAGACAAGAGTCTTCCCTTCCACTCTCCACCCGTGCCCTCCTGCCACATTTGTCCCTCTCTGAAGAGATCGCCTGAAGAGCTGGACCAAAGCTGATTGCTTCAGCCAGGTGATCTATTCTTGAATGGAACTTCCCATCGAAAATAAATAAATGAATTGATCGTCTTTGAGGAACGGCGTCCCCAGAGGTTAGCAAAATTCAATCCATCCTTCCATGGATTGACCTGCATTATGAGGGAATAATTTTTTCAGTTGCTTCAGTGATGACGGTATCTTCTAAACTGACTGTGCTATTCATGCCTTGGACAACTCTGCAGCGTATCCTCAGTCATTTTCTTGAGCTGGTTCGTATTTAAATTTCTACGTCAACTTGTAATCGTGTGACTTCTTCTCAGTGCCCCTTCCCAAAAATGAAAATATTACGGAATCAAAAAAATATACAGATCCAGCATTTCCGATCCAGTGAAGTCCGCTAGATTTTTAAGAGATCCAAACATCTATCGGAACTTTTGGGCCAAAGATAACTCTGAGGTAACGAAAGTATTACTGTATAAAGAAGTTACATTGCACTGGAAGATTATGAGTTATTTCCTATCAACCATCTCATCAAGTTCCGCAGCATAGGCTGGCGGCGTATTCATGGTTTGTCACGGTCACCCATGGTTTATCCCACTGTGAATCTGCCGCTTCTTTAAAGCCCTAGTAGTCCACTCGGCTTTCCGATCATTCAATCCGCACGTCATGTTTTCGTATGTACGTGCACTCATGCGCATCTGTGTTTAGCCCAGGCCCCATTGCGTGGGAAGCAATCGACGTCCTTCTCTCCTCGAGGGGACGCGTGCGTAACAGCAGGAGCTCAATCCTGTTACCGATGCAACTGAGTCAGGTACTGTGCGTCTGACCGATGACAGGAACATGCAATGTGTACGGACATGTGTATATGACGGACTCGTTGACTGAATAAATGGGATTTGAGTATTCTGTTGAGGAACCCGGGCTATACCATGAATAGTTCATTGTACTGTACGTCAGCAGCAGAGATGTTTGTTTGGAATCATCTTGAGGATATATCGGCAGTCTGGTCAGAGAATGTAACCCCCCACTTTTTGAGCAAAAACCGCTGAGGCCAACTGCGAACGCATATAAAGCTCCAAGTACCTAGTTTGCCAATTCTTTGTCTGCCTTACCGATTACCTATTGTACTACAACAAGATGTCTTTGCGCCCTTCCATGGAATGTGGGAAATGGTGCATTCCCCAGCAGCGCTCGATGCGTGATTGTGTTTTTGTGATCAATACTACGCACAAGCACAGCCGAGTTGGCGCTTCGTGTCACCACATACTGACTCTTACTTCAAAGTTCCATCCAAAATCAAACCGTCGGACTACTACGAGAGGGTCATGTGGGTTGAAAGGTAAGAGTGTTGTGTATTCGACAGCACCAGATCTCACTCAAGACATGGGTTGTGCCATTCTTTATAACCCCTGTCCAACATGTTGGGGCAGACGAAACACACCGCTCATAAGGTTGCTGAAAACCCTCTGAGCGCCAACGGTTTCGGCTCTCATCAGGAAGACACAGTCCCCGAATTTCCGCCGACCTTATGTTCCATCTAAATTCGAATTTGACAGAATTCGCGAAATGCACTCATTTGCAAATTAAGCTGATTTTAACGACAGACTCAGCTGCATTCCAGCTTGATCACTTGTTTATATTCCTCCGCTATATATGCTCTAAAAAGGCCGTCCCATGTTTCGGTTGGTAGGATATTCGATACTTCACAGTATAGGTTTTTCCTTGGTGGAATATACTACTCAGAACGCTGCTGAAAACTCATCTACAGTTCGCGATTGGTTTCAGTCATCTTGGGGCTTATCATCGCAAATTTCATACGATTTAGGTTCAAGTAGAACACAAGGTTAACGGAAACTCGGGAAAGGCATCTAACTGATGAACCCCAAGGAGAGCTAAACCGGTTATGGTGAGCTATTTTTATCTCTGTTTCAACCTCTGTTGTCCTGTTAAAACTGTTTTTATAAAACCAGATACATTTCCTTCTCCTTTGCTGAATCAGCTTGGGCTGAGGAACGGAAGTGAAAACAAGGAACTCCTGGGATTGAGGTGTTAGGTGAAAACAGTAAGTGCATTGGCTGGTCATAATCCACATCGACGTTTTACCTGACGGGAGTAAAATGCCGTGGTAATTAGAGAGCAATCCGCCCACCATGTGGTGTGTAGTGTACAGACAGCATCTATCTAAACAGGCTCAGTCATCAGATCACCGGCCTGAAATATTCTGGAAGTTCTCATCACGCACAGAGAGGATCGTGGTTCCATTTTGTCAAAGTCTCTCGATAAAGAAGCCCAGGAGCCAAGCTTCTACATGACCAGGTTCATGCTTCGATATCTGAAGGTCACTATTACTACCAGCCCTCACAGACATCTTATCGTGCACTGTGCTTTTTTGCTTTGTACCAGTGTGACCTACATACTCCTGATTCATCCATTTAGTAGGCTGATGACAGAGGATCCGAGCTTCGCGGCCCCACACATCTGCTCGACACGTTACGGTGTTCATAAAACTCCAAACTGAAGTAGAAAAGCAGTAACTTTAAAGAGCCACCGCAAAGCGGTAAACGGTCGCTGATGGTTTCAGCCCTGTCTGACTTTCTGGTGGAAAACAGCAGTGCAGACGGTGATCATGAAAGATTTGAGTGAACAGTGCTTTTTGGGGTTGTTCCAACAAGGTACATCACAATATATGGTCTCATACTGCAGCTCAACGGATGGGGAATATCGGGGGCAGTCCAACAAATACGCATGCACCGAAATCCGTTGTCCTAGTGAAAAGCAGAATCTGGTGAAATTCAATAGGACCGACACCACTGACGCGTTGTCACGCTAGTGGGAATTCACCTCCTAGTTAAAGGACCTATCGTTCACCTGTCTGATTAACTGCGATAAACGAGTGATCTGACAGTCATTATTCTTACAGTAGGACTGAGCAGGTTCAATAGTTATAACCAGTCGAAAAATTTGCCATTCCAAATCCAAATTGTTGATTAATCATTTCTGAGTAGTGTTCAACGAACCGTGACTACAATTAACATGTGTGATTCAAGGTGAACGTCAATATCCTTGTCTCCGAGATAATCCCAATTTTTCCATTGGAAATCGCCGTAGAAGGAACACGCCAATGTTCCCTAACTGAAAACACTCGCGTTTCCAAGTATTTTTCGGTTGTCCCATCAATCAAGTGATGCAAAGAAGACCCATGTGATGCAGTCAAACAAAGCCTACTGCACTAGTGGATAAATGCCGTTCAGAAATGCAACGGAAAGGTCTATTTGTGCCACCGGGCAACTCCCTGCTTTTTGCTATTCTCTCCGTATACGCCGTTCAGATTCCTGTCTTGAAGGTGTCGTACGATGCCAATAGAACAATGCTATCTTCTTCCTCGCAGGTGACTCGGGAGATTTCTTCAATGAACCCTGAAAAACGACCATCTCAAGGACTGCTAACCAGCCTCTTAGGGGACCAGAAGTTCGACCGAAAACAGGAAGATGCTCATGGGTGTACTAAGGCTTGTTTGTGTTTGCTTAGCTTTGTGAATCGATTCTCATATCATGGATATCAAACTTCTTAGACTGTCAGTTTTCGGCCCAGTTCTGTCATGATGCGTGAGTAAGTACACTCGAAACTAGATGTTTCAGCTAGAGACTGAGTTGATTAAAGCGACATATTTTTCGTTTTGTGCTAGTCCTATTCTTCCAGAACCCGATTGAAAACGTGTGTCAATCAAGTACTTCATACCGAGCAGTGAACAAATGGTTTACTTGTTCATATTAAACGACGGATTTGGTGAGTCTCACTATGATAACAGTAACCGGTTGAAAGTAGCCTAATCCTACCCATGAAAGTCAAACAGTGGATGTATTTTTGCGGAAAAAGTTTCTGGACAATCTAGTGAGAATGCGTACAATAAAATGAAACGGGAACTGAGAACAATCCCAATCAGAGCCGGTGAAACACGTTGACCAATAGGAGTGCGATATAAACAGACTCGATCGGAAATGTAAAATTCTGGAAGCAATAAATATTGTACAATAAACGTGATTGTTCCCATTCGGTTCACTTACTGAGCTCACAGGATCTGAGCGAAAACTATGACGTTGAGCAATGACTGAAAATGGAGCAAAGACACGAAACATTCCCGAACTAAATAGGTGAAAGTTGCATCGAGCGAGTTCATTTAAAAATAGACTAAATAAATTTGGCGGCAACTGCCACACGGCGGAACATTTTTTGGCCGACCTCATCTTAAAAGAGGAGTCACCGTAGTCTTCTATTCGATACACTGCTTTTGCATCGTGTTTTTGGATTATGCGCATCAACATAACCGCACTTTCCACAGCCCTCTCTGCGATGATGCTTTCTCTGTTAGGATCTCATGATCACACGTGTTGACGCAAGATATAAGTATACGAAGTTCACTCTGACGTGATCGAGTGGAATTGGAGTTAAAGTAAATTATAGACGAGAAAAGTGTAGCAGCGCAAATAAACATGACTTTCTTCAGCAAATGGTTCAGGAATGAGCGATATGTTCGGTAATACGATAAACCGGAAAACGGAGAAAAGAGGGATATGCACATATTTCAAATTGGAAATTAGGGTCTTTTGGTGCAGAAAACACAGGTTACTATTCATTATATTGTGTTATTTTGTGGGTGTCGCAATTCGGAAGCTCATATGGAATCAAAAACTGGACGAAACAAACTCGAAGAGCTTTTCGAATGGTCCAGGGTTCAGCTATGTTTTCCACCAAGCTCACTAAGCTAAAACAAGATCTTAGTGACCGTCTGCATCATTATCGTTTTCGAAACACCTTAATTAGAATTCGCAAATTTTTGAACACGGACTCTTCGAATTGGAAAGTCAAGGCATAAGTGGTAACGCAGATGATAAGTTATGTTTTACACTCCCGTATCACATGGAAGTTGTCCTGGATCTGGGGAATCTAAGGGTGCATGACTCAAGACCGTGTACCGTATCGCAGAACTGTCTAAACATGCACAAAACTGCGTCCACAGTGGCGATACAACTTAGTCTGTTAGAATCAATATGACAAGTTCTCAACAAGAAAACATAGACGAAGTTTGGGTTTACACAAGCCACCTTAGATTCGTGAGAGTATCAGGGGACGAAGCGTGACACAAAACACATAACGAGTGTCAATTTGTCTAAATATAGGTAGCTCGGGTGTGTTTACTGGTGGTTGATCAGATGGCAGTTGATCTGTTCGCCGAGCTTGGCAATTGGCTTGCAAACATTTCGTCCCCAGTCGAGGAGACATCGTCAGGGCGCAGTTGAGTAGGTGCACAGTAAACTACTAGCGACAAAGCACATTAATTGACCCAAAAAAGTACATTTTTGGGTTTCAATTATACGGCCTTCCTTGCCGTGCCTAAAAATACACCTTGATAGCATGAACGGCTTTTTAGTGGTACGTCTAAAAAGGTTCTAGGAAGACGTTTCATAGCCTATTGTTGTATGGGATTCAATTGCGTTTGTCTTCATTTCCAACCATGGCAACAAATCACTGAGTGAACATCTAAGTGATTTAATTTCCCTCTTCTTTCCTTTCAGCGATATAGTCTACACAAGACGCTAGCATCATAGTTGTATTAATACAAATCCAAACCAAACCAAGAATCCTCAGTCACTAAGCTTTACCTTGCTGCGTACCAAGGTGAACTCAGCGACAGAGATGTCGATAAATCTGGAAAAGTACGCCAACTTGCCGTGTGTTGTGTGTAGGTGAAATTGCCACCAATATCGGTCCCAAACTAGCTGACTTTGGTATTGCCATTCAGTGTCTGTAAATGGTAGAATGAACGCTAGTCCATTGTGAGAATGTTGAGTCTAAGCCCATGTTCATGTGAGCCAGTCATTCAAGGGATGAACATAGTGCCTGCAAAAACCGCGATCGTGTGGCATGGCCTCGTCACCATGATGTCACCTATTTCGATCCACGTCACGTGCATACCTAGATTACACATATGGATTTAGTCTTTTGATATAATTTGTTTGTGATGGCACAGACGGAGTACAACAAAATGATAAGTATTACACAGGCATCGATCAGTGACATTTGAATTTATGCTAACGTCAAATAAAAGTGGTTTGTGATTACTCGTAGACTAGAGCATGGTTTGTCCACCATGTAAGTATTGATTGTTTGACAGTCTGAAAATGGTATTAAATGATCATCTTTCGGAGTGATGTCGAGTTTTTGTTACAATATCAATAACTGGTCGACAAACGTTTCGTTTTCTCAAACAATTGCACCTATTCTGAGCTCTGTTTCTGTCCGGTATGCATTCTTCTGATCCATGTTTGAGCAACCTGCTTGCGTCTACAAAGTCCATTCACACACAAATCTCAATCACCAAGCCCACTTCTTGCCAGAAAATATCCACAGGATGTCAGCTACTGTGGATGGAAATGGGTCGAACGTTGGCTTGGGGTTTTGGACGGATTTCCTTTTGTGCAACTTCATCTTTTTACCGAGGGAATTCCAAAATCTCCGCACACCACCGGCCATTTCCACTGAAGGGCTACGGCCGGACAACATGTACTTTTAAATTAAGGTTCTTTGTGGTATGACTCATCGGGCCAAAGATCCAGTCGATCGCTCCAACCCAGGTTGCGCGCTTATGCCATACATTCAAAGATTGACCTTAAACACGAGACTCATGTTTACACGGACGCAATAGCGGTCGAGTGGTGAATGGTGTCCAATGGACCGGCGCTTCTGCAAGATGACACTTGCCTACCAAAGTAAACTGCACAATTAGCGAAATACACTCATTTGCAAACAAATTTGGTTTTGCGAGAGACTCAACTGGAACCCAGCTGAATCTCTCGTTTGTGATGTTTCCAGGCAACCAGGCCGCTTCATGTTTCACTTGGTACGATATTAGAGATATCGAGATAGATGTATACACGTAGTGCACTACTCATAAGGGTGCTGTCAATTCTTCGACGGCCCACTATCGGTTTCGCTCTTCTTGGGACTCATCAGGTAGGTGCAGCCCCTGAGTCTTCAATTCGTTACCAATTTGGTTATGACGGGAGAATCACCTGGAACCAAACTGAGAACCTAACGAGCCCCATGAAAGGCGAAACCGGTCGTAGGCTGTCGCAGAATTCTCAGCAACCTTATGAGCTCTGTTGTTCAGCCAATCCGATCAGCCGAAAGTTCCAATTTGAAGATTTATTTACTCAAACTTACGAAACCATCGATTTGTGTCTACCCTGACATTTCCAAGTTAACAGAACTCTTACACACCGAACTGTGTAGTTCTTTAGATGCGGCTACATACTCGGAGGAATGCCAATAAAGCCACCTCATTTTTTCAGCTCTCAGCTGTCTTTCAGATAATGATATTTGAATAGTAGTTTATTCCGTATGTGAGATCCAAGTTTTCAGATTAATTCGTCTCACATCAAAGCAGTAACTTCAAGTTCTGATGCAAAATGCACTCTGGTAATATGAACTACCAACGAAAACATTAGCTGGGACGGAGGCCATAACGCTGACCCGTATTCAGCGCAGTCCTTTTCAACCTCTTTTGGCTGTGATATCCCTTTCACATCTTCAGGTAGTTAGCACGTCCCACACTCCATCCATCAAACCCAACATTACCCACGTGTCCGAAAAAATGAGCTTAAGTAACCAAATCACAGCACAGATTGTTGGCCGCTTCAGTGCTGGCACCAGCTGTCGCCTGTTCCCTCGTCTACGGGACCGCGACTGCTTCTCTTCTCACTAAAGCTGCCCGGGGTGACCGAAACCTTGAGCAAGAAAACTGGGCTCAAAATGATGTCCTCTGACGAACACTGCGTTACCATAATTAAGGGTTTGTTGTTTTTTCACTACCTATATATATATATATATATGGGACCTCGGGGTGCGCGGTGTCAATATTTGTAATGTTTTCCAATCTCGCCTACGTTTTCATTAACCAAGGTGTTCGGCAGCGCATTCATATATTTGGCCATGTGACTTGGTTGGAGCATTCCTATACGTCGTGGCTGTGCACATGTGTTTCACCTTGTGGCCTGAATACTTGGGGTGGTAAAGTGTGGCGACCGACTGTGCACAGTACATCGTTGTACTTCCTCTGGCTGAATACCTGCCAAACACTGACATTACTCACAAGGTCTTATATGGCACTGAGCTTTCTTTTGTTCGGACCCCAAAGACCGGAAGACTCGATGCAACATTTACTGAAATCTTCTCAAACCTTGCGTGCGAATGTTTAACAATTCCACTGACAGTTCGAAACAACTGAAAGTCAAATTGTCAGTGAGGTAGGAACTCGAAGCTGGCGAGTTGCGAGCATCATCAGGAGCTCCCAAAAGTGACTCTCTCCGTATCAGAAGCAACGTAAAAGACCCACGATCCGTTTCTGATTTCGATGAGCTGGTTAACTAAAGGGTTTGAAACACTGCTGTGCAAGCTCTATTTGCCCCATCAGTCCCCATCAACTGATACTGAAAACGTACGTAATGTGTTTTCAGTATTCGGTGAAAAACTGGTATGCAATACCTATATTTTAGTTTAGTGTTGCCGACATACCAGATCATTTAGACGCAAAGCGGACTAAAATGTGCTTGCTACAAATCTGGGATGTTACTTAAAATCGCAGATTTATATGGCCAATGCTTTTGGCCTTTACACCATTTCATCCGCTACCTCAGACGGAAGGCCCTCAAAAGTTTAAACATTTAGACCAACTTTCAACGAAAATACACTGATAGAAGATGCCTCTAGTTGCTCGGTCTAGTCTTTTTTAACAGGCAACGGCTAGACAGTGCATCCAGAAATTTCCGACTACCTCGTTTTAATTCACCCAGATGCTGTTCGAAGACAGATGCGTTCTTTTTAGGCACACAGCAGAACACCTCGCATGCACGAGCACATGTGGGCTGCGCTTTAGGGCCACAAACTGCAGTGTCTTGGTCTGTCTTGAATAAGTACAGTCTATGCCATCCAATGACTATTCGAGCGAAATGGCGCCTGTCGGACAGTTAAAGGATTTAGTTTGTAACAGAGATTACGGGAGAAAGAATAGCCATACCAGTTTCCCTGTTTGAGGCTTTTCTAAAAACGAGTTTCTTATGTAGAAAGAAACCACTTCATACCCACTGTAAAGAACGTTTCTGTTTTTTCTTCTAGGTAGTACTTTTATGGGGGTGGGTATGCAGAGGGAGTGCCATATTTTGAAGGCAGCCCTGGATGTTTGGATAAACAAAAATGGGAACTCGTCTTCCTTTTTTAAACAGTTTTGTTCACAGCAGCAGAAAAGCAGGTACACAATCCACTTTTACTAAAGCGGATCTGTGTATGACCCTCGGATTTCATGGAATGATATAATGCGAGAATTGCGGGAACTGACCCACCCAAATCCGCACAAACGATGTCACCTCGATTGGTGACGAAAAGCTTGCAATCCAACTGCCAAGTTCGGTGAACAGAGCAACTACTGAGAAATGCTCGCAACTGAAACACTAGTTTTAAAGTTTGTCACTGCTTTTTGCTGATGTCAGCCTCATATGGTGGTCAACAAAAAATCAGGTAACGATTTTCCTTTTGAAGTCGGAAGTGCACTCTCGTACCACCACATGGAGGCAACATGAAGGAAAACTCGAAAAACTCGCAGCATGGTTGGGCTTGGTCGGACGGCAGGACTGAGGCAATAATTTTTAAGGAGGTGTATCAGGTGACAAAGAGTCAGTCCGCTGATATGGCGACAGTTCGTGAGTCAAAACATCCTCTGATTGAGGATCTTTGGGTCAGACGAACACAGGCTTCTGGTGCTTCAGATTTAGGGGCGAGACATGACCAGCAACAACGGGGATTCTTGCATGTAAGGGTGATCTAACGTCACATCAGTCTTCGCTTGATTAAAGTAGCCTGGGTATCTTATCTGCTGTGTACAACAAGCGGGACAAATGAAGCTCTTTATGATTACGTCGTGCATCCCGTCCCATTCCATCTGATAACTACTCTTGTGTGTGACAATGGTAACTACTGCTGGTGTTGTGTTCTCCATAGTAGGAATGAGGACGTCGTCGATTCACCGAACCACTGTATATTCTGATAAGATCAGGACTGTGCCACTGACTTTTTTTCGAGTGGATCACTTGTATACACCCACGCTAATCGCATTTTTGGTTCATCTATTTCAGTGAAAAATTTTCCACAGCCACAAAAGTTTTGAATATGATCTGCTAAGTTTTGTAGCATGTTAGTAGCATTTCTGCTAGAATCCTTTCGAATGGAAGAAATCACATCGAAATGCTTTGCTTCGGCCTATAAACTACTACATTGAGTTGACCAATCACAAACAAATTAGAGTCCAATAACCGCACCCACAGGCTAGCCCTGTGGGTTCAGGTTGACCACACGACGAGTAGTCACGTACAACAAAACGGTGTGATGGGATGCGGTACAGGAACTGAGGATGGAATTATCAGCATCTCGCATTTTGCTTCCGTTAGGAAATATTAGTCATACTATCAGTCGAGTTATCTATGGCTCTGGTGTGAACAGCAGCTGAGATCATCCGAACATTTACGGGGTGGGGGTTCGTGGATTACATTTTTCATCGGCTTAACACTTCGTGACCCACCCCAACACACAAAATCCCTTGGCCGACACCTAACACAGATTTAGCCGGACTTGGCTGGTTGGTTCTCCTTCCGCCTTAAAGCTTGACTAACCTCGTAATCTAGTCACTTGGCCTGACGAAGCTTTTGTGTCAAAAGCGAAATGTTGCCCAGCAATAAATCTACCGATTGACACCAAACTTTCAATTCTATCCTGATGGACACTGCTAGACGGCTGTTAATTAGCTGGATCGAATCGCGCCTAAGTTGGTTGCCGGTTCAATTGATGAAAACTACGGAGCTTGTTCGAATCACGTACTCGATGCAGACTGCTCTGTCACATAACCCTTCAGTAGCAAAGCTGACACTGTCTGAGATAGCTAAGCGTGAACGGTCTACAAAGCCAACTGAACCGTAAACACAAAACTTATTTTTACACGGGCGCAATAGCGGTCGAGTGGTGAATGGTGCCCGATTGACCGCCACTTCTCAAAGTTGACACTTTTGCCTCTCAAAGTAAACTTGGCAAACCAGCAAACTCGTTTCACGAAGTTGTCCAAGACTTAAGCACTTTATCTGATTGCCACCGATTGGCCTTTGTGTCCACTTTTTCACACGTCTACTCCTGACTTCGTCTGACCTTTCACCTGATTTCTGACGCATATCATGCAACTGCGATGCAGCGAGCGTTTTCTGGTCGAAAGGTTACTTGAGCAATTTCCTGACCTATATCTGCGCATAAACTGCCAATAAAACAGGAGTACATCACAGTCCATGTGCGACAGTGCAAACGAAGTTGCCTGTGGTCACAAATAGCCGGATAAAAAGTGCTTCAAATTTAAGACAAACCATTTAGATGGTTAAACCTACCCTGGAGATGCATCTCTGGGTTTAAAGCAGGTAAATATCAGAAAATCATCTTGGCCGTAGTAGTCACACAGCACAGAATCGAAGCGGCATATAATGTCATATAGAATCACGGGTGAAAGAAACTGATGTTTACTGATGATAAAAATGTAATCCGGGTAGTTTAGAAGACTTGAGCTTCTAAGTACACGGTTTGAGGAACATAGAGGGAGGTCAAGCTGGCTGAAGCCATATCGGAGGCTCCCTCATGAATTGGGATTCCATTCTTGTTTTACGTAAAAATCATGCAGCTTAGGTAGAAGAAAGAATAACACTTAACTAACACAGAGCTCTTGGCGCTCACTTGTTTGCGTTTCTGTGAGACGTGGGTAAGCACAATTAGTAATCGGCACATGGGGGGGTGGCAAGATTGTTCAGTGGTTAGAGTGCGAATCTACTGACCGGAAGGTCCGTGGTTCGAACCCGAACTCTACATCTCGACTTCTCCTGTCTAGGCTTGGGCAACCTGGCAGCATCCCAGCCCTCGTGCTTCTTCCAGGTGGCATGGCAGCTAGGCACCGAAGGGGTGCTACAGCTAATTTATTCAGCACGTGGGGGTTTCAATCCATAGCCACCTTAAACAAATCCTGAATAGTCCACTGTTACGTTGCCCTGAACACAAGTACGGGCACAAATCCATTTAAAAATGTGTGAAACAAAGTAAGATGGTCTGGCCACCACTACAATACGCTCTTCGCTACCGCGTGTGGAGTGAAGACAACAACTATGGATGTAAGATGGAGACGGAGAGCATATTTCCTGCATCAAAATCAATAAAAATCATCCCTTGCTTACAACTAATCGGGGGGGGGTCTCTTCTATTCTCAAAAGATCCTGTTTTTCACCTAGTTTCGAACGCGTTATTGAATTTTTGCACCCATTGGCATGCTGCCTTGTGTTTTCTGCATGTACTGACTTAAAACTGATCGTAAATTCAATGGACGCATTGACCATTCTAAGTTGAACGGGATGGAGAAAAATCAGGTTAAGTTGGTGACGTCACAAGCGTTTCGCACTTTACCATCGGCAGCAGTAGTTTTCTAGTCTAACCTCCTACCTCATGTTTTGGCAACCCTCCGTTCGTAACTATCTTTGGAATATAAGGCAAATATGACAGTAGCCAGTGCTAAACAAGTACATCTGGTTTTGTTTAGACTGTTTGTCCTCAATTAGTCGCACCGTTCTGATAATCTACACAGGCGACACATGATGCGCTGACCAAACTAGGGTAACACCGTTAGCATCAACCGTGATTCAAAGCTTCAGCGAGGACCGTACTTTTCACCAAAGGACGCGGAGGAACAGTCTCCGTTATGCATGCTTTACAACAGCTTGGTGACAAATAGATGTGCTAATCGTGATAGCAAATTGAAAGGATCCCGAATTCAAACTTCAAATCAAAAGATACCCGAGAACTAACCGAGTACACAGAAACCTGTGATTTTTACGATACTGAGCAGCTAGGGTTTACCAACTAGGCAGTGAACAAACCCAAGGTCAGTTACCTACCTAATCGTCAGGCGCAGATATGTAACACTGTAGCTTTCCTGGAGTAATCGCTTAGAAGCTCTGGTCTCACCGAGCTGTAATAAGCAAAAGGTGGAAATGGCCTCTAGAAAACTCATCAGTCAGTGCAAAGTGGAGATTAATTGCTCTTATTTCTTGTCGTGATTCGGACTGACCTCATTCGGAGTAGGGTAGAGTGAATAATTTCCAGGTCTGATGATTTCCTCTCTGTAGGGGAGTTCTCATATCGTTAGAGGGCGCGAGATTGCTCAGTGGTCAGAGCGCGAGTTTACTGACCGGAAGGTCCGTGGTTCGAACCCGAGCTCCGCATCTCGACTTCCCCTGTCTAGACCTGGGCATCCTGGCAGTATCCCAGCTCTCGTGCTTCCTTCGGGTGGCATGACAGCTAAACACCGAAAGGAGGTTACCGCTGAACAATTTTTTTAAAGAGGTCGTCCACTGTGGTCTGCGTCCTCTTCTAGATTCTGTCTCCTTTGTCCTGCGTCCAAATTACATGACGTTGAAAAAAGTGATCCCGCTTAACAATCCGTCCAGTAAAATTAAGTTATTCCTGGGTGTAACCCCTAATGTCACGATTCAGTTAAGTGCAGGTGCCAGTTAATTCAAACCTTTTTATTTGTCAGTCGAGTGCGTACCCCGATTCCATAGTACAGATTTTTGTCCCTGTATCATCTTCTCTTTCATCCTTTTGTTCGTTTCCCTGCTGGGATTCTAGCACTGAAACCCAGTGCAGCAAAGAATGTCTGAGCATGGGTTCCTCACGGAAAATACAGTAAAGTTTTACGGAACTTGATGGGGACGTACTTCTTAAGTCAATGACTGTCATTTAGAAAGTAGCTCTCATTCTCCAAGAGGTGACATGGAGACGAAAAGTAGATCAAACCGACTGCATGCAACTCAAAATTAAGCTCAGCTTTTACTTTCCGTGTGTTACCGTGGCACAAAATGGTTTCACCTACCGACGGCTAGGATCCGTTTCCTTTTCCTGAGAGTCTACAGTAACAGGCAAGATCTGCCTCAAGCAATCCCAACTGTGGCAACGTTGTGGTTAGATGCATCTTGAAAAGCCACAAGCTACACATTGCTATTTTCACCATTATGACACAATGTGGCCTAACATGCCGTATTCTTTCTACGTAGAATACTAGTCGGCTGCCACAGAGGAAGGAACTGGAAACCGAGTCCTACGACTTATACCTCAAAGCCCATTGTACTTGGTCGCACAAGTTGAGCATCCCTAGAGGCGTAACCAGTGAAGGATGAGTAAATGGATACTGCTTTCAAGAAAACGTCCAGGGTCTACATATACAAAACAGAGTGAAACTTGATTCGAACCACATGCTTCCTTATTCTGACAGTCATTTGACTGCTGGCAACTGCTGAGAAGGTTTTATCTGAGTGGTCATCAATATTTATGAAGGACCTGATCGTTACCGAGCCTTTGGTTCAGATATGACCAGGGTTCGGTATGATCGGAGCTTTGAAGGTTCAGCTGCAGGGGTGCTTTCTTCCTTAGTGGGACCTGTCATGTTGGTGTTGATTATCGGTGGTTTTCTACATAAAACATTCTATCTTTCGGTAGACTTACGATGGATATTCTGTCCTGTGGGCGAAGCCAGTCTATGCTGAAGAGTCAAGAATCACTGTACAACTGTTCCATCCTTGTGAATCATGAATCTCCAGGGTATATCGAACCAGCGACCTTCGACCAGTGACTGAACACTTAACCTTTCAGTAACAACCGGCAACAACAGCAGCGTGAATAGCTCTCAGCACAGTGTCGAAGTGAATCAAAGTAACCAAATTTCGAACCTAATATAAGTTCACCATCTGCACAATTTGCCCAACAGGTGCATCCCCCAAGAAAGTAAGTCTGGCACTCAATAAAAAGCCACCCGTCCAATCCCTTTACACCCACCAAGTGATTCCATATGAGGAGGAAAGTGTTCGCGTAGGTGATTTTTTCGGGTTTACATCAATCACATCGTTGATGTCTACATCAGTGAAACACAGGTTAGTGATAAAATTGTCCAGAACGGATTCATGACAGAGTATGCATTTCGTCCCCCAGTTTTCAATAAAAGTTCCGTCAGATGTACTTTTCCACCTAGGATTTATGAAACTGTTCTTCCGGCCAAAAAGATAACTGTAACAGTGTGTGTATTCTGTCCGTTGACCTAACTATCAGTTACAGTCATACAAATGGAAGGAAGGTGTTTGTGTTTTCTATGGGCGGTGCTAAGGACAATGAAGTAGGGTGAATCACTTGCGTCCTTTATGGCAGATTCAAGTATTTTAATGACCCACAGCAGTTACATTCCACAGCAAAGTTTTATAACCACTCAGTTGAAGTGTAAAGACCCCGTTATCGTGTTGGTAAGTCTACAACTTTTCACCACTGAACAGCGGTTGTCCCGGGTATTCTTTCTATGTGACTTACTCACTGAAATAAACGAAGAATGATCGTGACGAAGTTTTATAAAGAGGCATTTGTTCTGTCCACAACTTTAGGGTAACACAGGGCACCTTGAAATTTGCTCGATTGCCCACCCATTCCCGCTCCTCAAGACAGCACAGTTACAGTCTCGGTAAATTCCATTTTTTAGGCCTTATCACTGGCTGAGTGCGCTGTTTTGAGGAAGACAACTGCACTACCACTTGGGCATAATGCCACCAAGGGACTGAACACTGGCTTAGTGGGCGGAGCTCATGACTGATCACGAGCTTCAAATAACACCTTTCCTTACGTTGTAAGTAGTAATGTAATCAAGCTTGACAGAAGCGTGCGAGCACCGACTAAAGGCAGTTACTACGGTAAATTAGTTACTTAGATGTATTTTAGTTGAAAACATGTACATCGAAGTGCAAGCGATGTATGTGGTTTGTGGCCTACTAGATTTCCGCTTTTGCGCTTTACGTTCATACCCCGTGTATCGTCCATTACGTTGACATTTGAAATTCCCCACATTTAGTCTGTCCCTATTTGTAACCCCCGCCCCACTTTTGTGTTTATTGCGTGTATATGAACTAGCGTTTGTTTGTCCTTACCACTTCACCCATTTGGCCTTGAGGTCATCCGGCCATTTGTGGCCGACTTTATGCACGTGTGACTGTCTCACGTGGGAACCTGTTTGCTCCTTTGGTTCGTACTTTTGTAATCCAATTGGACCACTTGTTTTGGACGAGTATCTACTGTTGAGGTTTGTATAATTTGTGAATTTGTCTTACATTAATGATACCGTATAGAAACCCAGCTCCGACTTTGTTTTGCCTTCCCGGAGGTTCTGGTATTACGCGTCACTCGAAGATACCGTTTGCTCGTTACACCCCGACCAAACAAAAATTCCTCAGCCGTCCCTAGTCACTTTACCTAAAACTTCTGTGGGTAAATTCCAAGCTGATGTACCTGTGTCCTTACATGAGAATTACGTATGAGTTCAACTCCCAGTCATCTGTCATGCGGAAAACTAAGTAGGCCCCTTCCCTCATTTTCATTCATCGAAGGAAGCAAGCCCTTGGCGTCCATGCGATTCCAGCTAAATGGGTGACCAGCAGCTAAACAGATGTATCAAGCTTGTCCAGTTGATTTCGTGCCTCAGATCAACATGAACGGGTCAGATAGCTGTTCCCTCCCAGCATCACTGCTCCGCTTTTCCCTGATGGCCTTCAGTAATCTTACTTTAACAATTATTGAGGGAGCTTTGTAGCTCCCTACGTAACTTCGACTGTTTTGGATGTTGACCAGAAAGTATTCCCTATTGAGGGGTAAACGCCCTTTAAAATATGTTCGTCGAGTTCTAGGAGGTTTTCTGCTCAATCAGATGTTTGTGTTTTCTAAAATCTTTGTCACGTGGGCAATGCTTTGGAGAATGCTTATTGGCTGACTGCTGGCTGCTTACTGCTGCATCTGAATATTTTAGCCTCCTGATAATGGGCAAGTAACGAAACTGCATGTTCATAAAGGCCTTCAGCTGATGTGTGGATTTGCAGAACTTCGAAACCAAAGACAGACTTTTCGGAATGACACATTTGCACAAACAAATGTTGACTCAATAATTCCCGGTGCGAACTGACTTTTGTATGGTCATTCGATTCCTGCTCCCTCCCACGGACTGGAACTCATTGTGATGTCTCTTCTTCGTGTGTGCGTCGTAGAGAACTGTCCGAACGATACATGAAGATAAGCTCCTCCAGGTCTGAGTTCCAAAGTGTTGGTGATTTTAAAATAAATAGAACACGAAACCCCCAGTTGTTGCTACTCGAAACCTAATGTTTCCCACAGCATTATTTGTGTTTCTCCTTAGGGATGCTTAACAGTTCTCATTTTTCATCCTCCGGTCTGAAGTAACGATCAACTGATGAAGACTGACTGAGTTAGATAATTCGTAGCCCAAAAATTAACGCCCGATCTGAAGGCTGATACAGGACATGTATCCTTAAGTTTCCCCGTAACTAACCAATGTACAGAATGTGCTTCACCAGTTGCGGAGATTCCGTGTAATTCTGAGCTCATGGCTAACGGTGGGGCTACTCTTTTACTTGGACTCGCCGCGCGGCCGTTGATGGATATTGTTATGTCTGCTGATTCGCCAATCTGCTGTATCTGACTGCTGACCCGCTCCAGTGCCCAATGCCGGAAGACTTACAGAAGGGAACACAACAGCGAGTGCGGGAGCGTGAGTACGTGCGAGTGCGAGAATACAACTCAAGCTAGTCATTGGTGGGACGCTGTCTAACTTGGTCCAATGCTGACGCACGCGGTCTGGCCTTGGTACAGGCTGAGACGCGCTGCATATTGCGGGGGCGTTGTCTGACCTTGATCAACGCTGACTCGCGCTGTCTGGGTTTGATAGAAGGCTGTGAGGCGCTGTATATTGAGGGGGCGTTGTCTGGCTGGTCAACATCTACAGAGCTGAGGGTCTCAGTAGCTTTCGGGCATTCAGTAGTTGCTTTCAGGAATCTGACCTTCCTGATAGATATCCTCAAATATACTAAGATTGTGTGGAAGCCAGCAGTACGGTTTTCTACAACCACTGATTCAGCTACTTTTCACAAACGCGAATAGTTCTTTCATCCGTCTAAATAAGCTGATGTATCGTCTCACATTTTGTGCCCAAGATGTTATTTCGAAGGATCGTTGCTAAAGCTGTCACTCACTGGTTCGGCTAAGCAGTGTCTCAGGTTACACCATCCACACCGGACAACGTCACTTGATCACGTGTGAAAGTGCCGCACTGACAAACAGTGGACTCTTTTGTGATTCCTTGGCCTCGACAAATCTATAGACACTTCCCTTGGAGCTCCTTCCGCTGGTCCAGACGATCAAGCGCATAACACAGCGATTTTAGGATACTTGCTTCAACTGGCTAAAGGTTGTTCCGTTTGAATGCTAATGGACAGTGGCTGGAAAGATTTCTTCGAAGAAGATCAATGCACTGCAATCCTCTGCAATGTGGATGATGCGGACTCGTAATATAGGACCAAGTTCCTTCTAGAGCAATCAAAATGCGTCTACATTCTGCATCGTGCATTTCTACAGTTGAACTACAGAATCATCCTAAATTTGGTGCGTCGAAAGGATACTTTTGAGAGTTTTACTGACCTCAGCACTTCCACTCACGAAAGAAAAATGCTGTGTGTTCCTCGAAGATGAATGCTACTGAAGAGACAGCTGTAAACCGGCAAAGTAACTCCTCCCTCTATTTATCACAATTAAATTCCCAAAAAACAATGATTTGTGTTAAATCAAATCGAGGTAGTTTGCCGAGAGGCCTGAGTGCTCTGTAAATCGATGTGCGTTAAAACCCATCTTTGTTAGGATGAATTAGCATCAAGTTATAGAAAATATGTGAGGACACTGACACCATTAATGAGAGAGACTTCTCCTTCATGTGTGTAATCTCGTAATTTGACACGATTTTGTGCAATAAACATATCTAGTCAATGGAACTGTCCGATAAATGTAATACCTACGATTCGGGCATGTCGTCTGATAAGGCTGACGTGGCGCCACCAAAACTTTGCGAGACAATGGCGTGCATCCTAGTCCTAGATTCATTTCCCTTTAATACAGAACATAAGACAACAACGCAGTTCACAAGTAAATGTTAAATCAGCTATCTCCTGCATAGCGAGAAAATCAATAAGCCCTGGAACGCAGCTCTATTGCCTTTCGTTTGGCCTAACAGGCTGTCAACCTATCACTGACCCTCCCGGAGTATTTAGTTCTAATTTCCCACTCGTCGTGTTCGGCTAGCGCGTGGTTCCCTAGTTATTTGCGTGGAACCGATGCCCGGCCGATCAGTTGTCAGATCCTTTCAATCCCACTTGAACACTCCAAATAATGACAGGAAGTTTCATGCTGATGTGACTTTCGACATTGATTATTCCTTCAGCTCGAGGTATCTAAGTAGAAGAATATGAAACAGTGATCCCTTGAAATAATTTTGAAAAAGACATCATTAGCATCAATGTACAGGAAGTCCACTTTCATGCGGGATCTTATCAGCTGTTTCTATCAAAGTCGTGGTTTACAGGGATAAAAACACGAACGTGATGAGGAGCATACATTAGAACAATGTGTGTGTGGTCCCATAAATCACCAACCCAAGGGAATCAGATGTCACTTTAAATCAGTGGGTGTTTTGACAAGGCAGTGTTGCGAGACTACACGTAGAACGGAGAACAAGCTGCTTGCATTTTAGATATGAGATTACGGGAACTTGTCCGGGCTGAAAACCTGTTGGCAAGACTTAAGCTGAGTATGGATAATTGATAAGATAAACTTTGCACCACGGAGTTGAGCCACTGGGATTATTATAAATGACAAAACGGCAAATCTTGAAATCTGTAGACAGACAAGGTGAAAAACAATGAAGAATGGAATCAAACTGCACCGAGTTCACTGGTTTTGCCCTGACAACCTTAGAGTTGGCACCGTTTACTTTTGAGTACATAGTATGGGCACTACTCTGCGGACTGGTATGACCCAAGTTGCATCCACAAACTATAGTTTGTGGATGGTTCTAAAGGCTTCGCAGACTTGTCATCTGTACCGGAATCCCCATTCGCTTTGTAAGCGCGGATTGGTTAACACCATTGAAGATACTCACTGTCCATTATGAAGGAAGATCATGGATACGATTGTACAGGGTCCTGCTTGTGTGGGTACATGTGAAAACATAGGCAACGTTAGACTAGGCGAACTCAATCACAGATTCCTTCATTGTCATACACGCTATCCGCTCGGCGAATACCAATCTGACGACATTATATGTTCGGTTTGCAAAATGTTCGCATAAAGCAGGCAAAATAGTGGGAAATTTGCCTTCTCGTACCGTTCCACACCTCTTTCAAACAAGGCTACTGCAGACATGTGAAACTGAATTTGACTGCAGCGTTTGTAACGGTTTGGTTCCTACTGTAAACGTAAAATGGGTCTATGGATAGAAGTACCGAATTCTCGAGGCGTAAGCACGTAGGAAAAGCTATGGAGACGGGAGTTGGGTGAATTCTTCTCGGGCCATGGCTCATTAATGGCCCACTGCACTTAATTCGTTAATGTGATTGTCATGCTGGCGCATGTCTTTAGGTGGGTCAATGTTAATTCTGTTAGTCACTGAGGGATGCCAGTAACATACTACCGGCTTGGACATATCTACTCAGATATTCAAGCTAAACGACGACCATCCTGCCAAAGTATTTTCTCAGGAAGAAAGAGAACACACCATACTTGTGAAGAACCACACCTGAGATTGAAAATCCATAGTGATGCTTCAGATTTCAGCGTGATCATATACTTAGTCGGCTACCCCTACTTGGAGTATTTATGGATGAAAAAACGCAAAAGATGAGCAGCTTGTGCGACACTGCGAATCCTAAAAAGGACAATGAAAGTGATGAGACCATGCTCGTGAATCTGAAACATTATTGATTTTGGGTATTCTCTGTACGGATATCGCCAAGTTTACGTGAAAAGTCAAGTAAGATTATGTCGTATATTTGCCCATTGTTTGATAATGATGCAACAGTGCCAGTTCCCTGTCTGAAAATGGGACTTATATTTGACATCCTCAAGTGCATACTCAAGAGGAAGGAAAATAAAATATGCGTTGCAATATTTCTCTAAAAAAATTATGATTTTTCCAAAAAGTGATCACCTACGGGACCTGACAAAAGTGGTCCCTTCCGAAAGAGGCAGCTTCCTGTTCAGCGAGATTGACCAATCAAATAGTTTCTTCTGAAGAAAGAGTGATTCTTAGATTAACTATTTAGCTTTACAGGAGATTCGTTAGGTTTGTTTGTAGTTCGTATTGTTCTGTCTTCATTTGCTCCTGGTTGAAATATAATGACCGTACAATGAACAATAAGCTTCAGCTGCTGCTTGGAATCTAAACGCTCATTTTTTCGCGAAATTTCACAAGCTGAAAAAGGCACTGTGCAATTCTTTCAGTGGCCTCAAAGTCCATCTTTACTGCCTTCCCTATAGACTTTATCCTGTCAGTGAAGCCAATCTATGCCGAAAAACCGAGAAGCACTGTTGGGCCTCATCGGCAGTGCGCATCTCACGAAACCCAGAGAGTTTCGAACCCTCAACCCTCAGGCCAGTTGCTGAACAGTCAACTGTTTGACTACAAGAAGCTGATCAGCAGTGCGATTAGCTCTCACTTAGACAGGACACTCATCCTTCAATAACGCAAACCACATCACGTATTGACTGGCTCCTCGAGTGACGACTTCTCAGAAGGAAGTTTCACACGTCCAGTGAAATCGTTCTTCCTCTGAGCAGCTTATTGGTTTGTGATAATGTGAGGTTTAGTAATATTCAGTAGGGATTTCATCCTGCCTGCCTCGTTGGTTTTGGAGCTGTGTGATTGGCTGTTCTCAGATTTAGCTGCATCAGCTAAAGACATTACCCAGCACAGCAGTGAACCCAAGTTGCTTAATAAGCCAACGCTGGCAAACTGGTCCCTCGTCAACCCCCATCCCATTCATACAACTTGCAGTCAAAAGCAACCTAACAGTAAGTTAGCTTTCGACTGGAAATGAAAAGCCAAATTTCGATGCCCGGGTTTTCGGAATTTCGCTCCTTTTTTCACGCATGTATTATAGACAAGGTGATTTGTAACCGGTCTAAAATTGGATTCATTTTGTGTCGGACCATGACCAAGTAGAATTTGTTTGCACCAAACATCTACGGAACCGAGTGGACTTTTGTGGTATCGAAACACTTGGGAAGAGGGTAGGATAGAATAGCTTATATTTATCAGTGTGATTCCGCGGCACACCAACTGAGACCCACAGTACCCAGGAATTCAACGTCAATAAACTGCGTATGAAATCGCCTGTTTCTCCATATTTCGGACGATACTGTAACACTGTATATATACGTAAATATAATAGCTATACATAGTATGCTGAACATTCTTTGACAGCCCACGACCGGTTCCGCCCTTCTTGGGGCTCATCAGGTAGGCGCAGCACCAGAGTTTCCGTCAATCTTATGAGCTGCTTGAAACTATACATGACGTTCCATTATGTCTTTTCGACTGAAAGATATTAACATATTATCCTTAGTGACGTGACCTCATAAGGAATTTGGTCATTCAGTGAGTTACTAGCAGCACAACTGGGCTTTTTTGGAGCGACAGGTCCCACAGTGGTTTGAAATGGCCTTAGCTTTGGCAGAAGAAAGAAATACATGAACCACGGTTGAACTCGTGTTTCGAGGTAACTTCCATGATTTTCTGTACTACACACTAGCAACGGGATCATACAGTTTTACGGAAACTCATCTGCCGGACTCATCGAGTAGTATGAGGAGTGGGCGCCACAGAAAGAGCTCAGATTATCTTGGGACCATCCCGGCTTACCAAAGCTATACACCACCGTTTTACCATGTCAAAAAGCGCTCCAATTTCCGGATTTCTGAAAGGCCAAAGTTGCCAAAAATTTTCTGTTCATTTTGGCGGTTCGGTAGTCTGCTCATCGACTCGATGTTGAAATCCACATGACCGTGACAAACCGGTTCTTTCCAGGGGACGTCCCTATTTCGGGGTACATTGTCTATTCGATCACAGTGTCCGCTTGACAGGAGCTTGATCTAGGATTTAGCTTATCGTAAATATCTGTTTTGGGAAAACAGCATAGGCGATGGGGGTATTTTTTTAACCTCCGTTAACTATTTGGTTGCTGCATCAAAGCAAAATTGAAAAACCTTATAAATTCCTGTTAAAAGAACAATTTTTTGAAATTGTTTTTAGTTCTCTTGATTGGTCACTAGTTTCTCTAATGACCCCAAAAGCAACTTTGTTGTACTAAAAAAGAACAAGTGTCAATCCCAATATTCCTTACTCAATTGGCTGATTGCACTCAATTAACGGCTGTTCTGATTCGTGTACGAACCACATCCATGTCGAATGGTGCAATTTGGTCAGAGCAAATGTATTCCACAGTTTGTTTACACACCTGTACATCGTCTGAATAGGAATAGTTCAGATTACCTGGAAGAAAGCAGCAAAACTCAAGCACCACATCTTTTACAAAATTTGTTGTTCATCGTATGACGCCGACCAACTACCGGTTTGCGTGTAAATGTTTGGTTCAAGGACAAACGAGACTTAAACGACTTCATGGTCGTGTTTTGCTAGACTCTTTCACTAAAGACCAAACTTGGTCGAGTTACACCCGTCTGTCCCTAGAGTACTTAAAGTGCTTCCCTGTTCGGCGCAACGGATTGTCGCAACACAACTTGCTGTGAATATTCACCTTTCGATAGACAGTGCACTTGTACCATTTGACAATGCGGTACCCTCAAAAATGCGAGCAGGAATGCTACGCACGAAATTTGCCTGAATGAGTCATCCGCCAGGTGTGATTTACTTGCCTTCCAAAACCGATTTTTCTTTGATTCTCCTTTGGATGGAGAGATCAGTCATGAGACCGGGTTTATTCCCTTCAGTATTCTGTTACCTCCGAGCTTGACTACCTTTTTTAAACCGCTTTATTCCGACTTAGTCTGTCAAAACATACTGGATGTGAACAATCCCACATAGAGAAAGTCCGTTGTTGTGTCGGTTGAGCCCCGGTCCAACTGATCCAATTCATACGTATTGTCAATTGTTTAGAACATTCAACCATCATCTGTAGGCTAAGTTTGTGGATTCGTGTGCCTTGACACTTCAGAATTTTCCTCACCTTTGCTGCCGTCAAATTACGCGCATAGTTACGGATTGGCGCCCGGGATCACTTTCCCAACGAACTAAGATGGTGTGAATGAACAAGGCCCCTCAAAATGGAATGAGACTGATCATTCGGGTATGCATTCGATACAACCATCCGATTGACGTGAAGTCGAAGTTTATTATGGTTCTTCCTGGGTCTTTCCAAATGTGGAGGGCATCTTCAACAAGACAGCTCACTTTTCAGTGCAACTCACCATCAGTCGGCCCTGGATTGACGACAGGACACAGTAAAATAGCATCCATTTAACTCATCAAGTTCACTTCCTCGAAATCGGTTCACGTACCTTCAGTTCATCGATCATCGGCCTACTGGACTTCATGTGGATAAACCTACGATTCATTGTTCAATTAACCGGTTCATAAGTGCAGAGGAAATACCTCCTAGGTGTGGGTTGCTACGATTGACCTGTAAACCATTCACTTGAGAATGTTTTCCGGTTTCTTCTGTACGAAGTTTTGAAACTCTGAGACGAGTTTATGCAGTCTCCTCCTAGAATCAGCGAAATACACTCATTTGCGAATCAATTTGGTTTTGCCAGAGAATCACCTGGAACCCAGCTGAATTTCTCGTTTATGATGTTAAAGGCACAATCTTATGAGTAGTGTATTATATAAACCACGCGCTAATCCACGTGGTCTGACTCTCTTCTTCTAAAGGCGTTCTTGAGTTTAAGGGATCGTTAACGATAGGGGATCAAAGTTCTCATCTGCGATGTGCAGAGCAGGGTAGCACACAATGAGGCAGAAAGTCTGGTGACGGTTTGTCAAATTTAGTGCGCGGCAGACTTTCAACTATGCTTAGTTTTTTTATCTAATCCTAATTAGTAACCACACCCACGATGACTCATTATCAAATAAGTTATACGGAAAAAAATTCAAGCCAGTTTTGCATTCACACTGATTCCTGTGGAACTTTTGTCTCTTGGGTCAAGCGGACGACACAAAACACGAAAGGAAAACACATTGGTGGTTACGGTTCCTTGGTTTGTGTACGAGTAGATAACATGTCCAAGCGCGTATACGACGGAAAAAATGCGCGCCAATTTAAACGAGTGATATGTTGTGGAATATAGGTAGTTCGGGTGTGCTTCTTGGTTGTTGATCTATGCGCTGAGCTTGGCAGGGTTATTAGTGAGTTCAGATAATGCTTGTGTTCGGTTGGTCGTATGTTGGCTCATGAGAAACTGTCCGCTATGCGCCTATCAGTCTTCTACTGTTCAAACCACTGGTGTCCATACCTGATTGGTTCTTGTTGTGCTGACGTGTTGAAGTTCATAAGCCTGGCGCGTTACGCAAATGGTAGTCGCGTAGTGTACAAGTTGCCAGCTAAGGTTGCAAGTGGGACAGGAATTGTTACGTGGTTTGAACGTTTGTGACGCGTGATCTGATGAGTGACCTCTACACATACAGTCCATTCAAACATAAACGTTCCCAATATTCACCAGACTACTTGGTATTCGCTTCCACAAATGCCGGACTTGTGACTTAATGGTTAAGTAGTTTGAAATCCGATAAACTGAAAGCCAGTGAACTGCAAATTTGATGAGTTGGAAGACCGTTGTAGACCATTCAGGTGAGGTTAGTCACAGTTGGACGATTCAGGCATCCAAAACAAACCGCAATAAACGTCAGTCACACAAGCGGGCATTTTCTCATGTGGTAAAAATGTCTAGGTCTATGAAAGGTGTTCTCTCGTATGAAGACTTTCCTCCAAATCAGTTTTCTGTGCAACTCTATCGGAACAAGTCTTTTCTCTACCTAACCCCGATCTGTCGGGGAACAATAACTCTACCGATATTATGAACGTATGCATCGGAATCTTGGGTTCCACATAGTAACGTCAATTCGTTCACTCTTTGGTGGGAGAGCAATCCCAAAACCAACACAGTATTTCTGGTTATTTCTCCGTGTAATACAAAGCTCTCATATACGGCTAACACCTCCATGCGTCGAACTTATATATTTTTATTGCTAAGGATGACAACTTCGTTGAGGTTTCAAGATTATCAATATCATATGATCTTATCCCTCAGAAAACCTGAAGTTTCTTTCGCTCCGGGGAACACACTGCCACCGAACATTACACTCGGCCTCAGTAACTCTGAAGCAGGATCAAAGAATCACAAAGAACGACTCCCTGTCCAGTGCTTCAGACACATGAAATTGCTCGTATAGGAGCCTGAAGCATTCAAACACCTCGTGCGGTCGTAACATGATGCAGTTGGATTAAACCACGCTGGAGTTTAGGAAAACTTGTGGGTAACGAGGATGCTCGTTTGATGAAGCTGGCTTAGTAGCAGTCTCTGTCTTAAATTTCAGCAACCGAGAAGGAAAAAGAAGATGATTTCATGAAATATGAAGAGTAGCACTCGGTTTCCGCTAGCTAGGATAGTCCATTACACTAACTAATTTTTGTGGTGCCTGCATCTTCTTTGTCTTTAAAACTGATAAACAGTTTGAAAGTGAGTTCCTGAAACACAAGAACTTCAAGAAAATGCTTCCATTGTTTATACTGTTCGTCTGCAGAACCTTGCAGTTTGTGACGTTCACATCATCAGCTTTGTTGAGGACAATCCATTTAACCGACACAACATAATCCATCTCAGGAGTAACACTCTACTAGATAGTGTATTACGATATCTCGAATATCGTCTTAATTGAAACACGAGATGCAAATGTGAGTATCTGTCGGATGATCTATCCTGATTTCCACATTTACGGCAGTGGACTCCTTATGCCTCAGTAGGTCGAAACCCGCGGATTTGAGCGTGCTGGTTAGGTGTATGTTGTATTCATCCGCTGGAAGTATGTAGATGGCTTTCAAGTCAAAAGATAGTAGTTACTGTGCAAGCAGTTTCCCATATAATTTTACCGGATTAGAGGGAGTTTACACAGCTCATTTCTATAGGCCAGTGATCAAACCCAACTGATTTGAGGATTTACGACATTTTGTACGTGTCGTCGACAAGTAGATGAAGTGAGGTGGTCATATTGCCTAGAAACCATTCGCTAGCTTTATTAGATAGCACAAACGATATCTCCTGACTCATGGCATGTGTTCGCTTTTTCCATGCGGGCCTTCAAGCTTCATTTTTATTGTTCTCTGAAGCAACCAGGCGATGTTGTGCGTTTACTGGATTATGCATCATACAGTGGTCTTCAAATGACTTAGATTGCTGCACACTTGACTTTATGATAGAAAAACCCAGTATACATCGATTGGAAGAGAAATTTTGGTGGCAGCAAGGAAGGTAGCAAAATGAAAAAAGTATAACAGTCAATAGACTAGACATGTCTACGTGGAAGCTTGCAGTCTCTGGTAGACAATGGTACCGGTATATCAGGAGCATACCGTACATGTTACTAACTTTTATGGTCCGATTTACCAGACAACCTGCGGTAAGCCAAAGTAACCGTGTGGAATTTGGGACAACAGGAATGGGAAAATGTTTTCTAAAAATCTTTTTCTTGAACTTAATTCATGGTACCTGTCTGCTATGCCAATTCAGCAAGATGAATATTTGAAAGGTTTTTAGGGGACTGGCTTAGTAGTCTGAGTTAGTTCTGTCATTCTTCTGAGCGGCAGACATGGACGCTGTCGTTGTGGTCATATGCTTTTATCCCGGTATGTACAGCTCATTCGATTTTTTATTCAAACACACCCAACTGGCTGAGCTAGAAAGTGAAGCTGGATATATGCAAGTAAACATGTTGTGCGGATGGTCAATCTAACCGTGCACCCGGGGGAAAAGGAGGACTACAAACTGCACCGAAATGGATGGATTGTCGAAGCGCCCGAGTCAGTTTGTAACGTAACCATCCGATTTGGAGACTGATGCACCGTGTTACCCTAAAATCAAGCTGAACTAACCTAACTTGTTTATACACAATGCACTACTCATAAGGTTGTGGAAAATTCTTCGAGAGCCCACGACCTGTTTCGCCCTTCTTGGGGCTCATCAGGTAGGCGCAGTCCCCGTAGCAACTGGAACAAGAGGCGGCCTGGTGCAGCACATTCATTGGCCTGGATACATCACAAACGAGAGATTCAGCTGAGTTCCAGTTGAATCTCTCGCAAAACCAAATTGATTTGCAAATGAGTGTATTTATCGTAACCCAACTTGTGCTTTGGAAATTTCCTGCCGCTGATTGCAATCAAGACTGGGTAGTCAGCGAGGATCACCACCATTCCTTTTCAAAAAACAACGCGTGGGGTTACCTATTCTGCCTTCAGAATGGCACCCTGATAACAACCATGTAACTTTGCCAATTGTCGTCACATTTTAACCGTAGCAAACCACTTCTTGAAAGGAATGTGTCACTGAGTTTCCAAATGCATAAACATGGGCAGCGGAACAGTTTACATAATGACCCCCTGTAGAAAAGACTAGTTGGAGGCATCCTGACCCGTCCCTGTGTATATGTTCACTAAGTTTTTACCTGCATCACCTCAAGTTGTTGCGCTTTTGAGTAAACGTAAAAGTATTCAGTTTCAGAGCCTGTTCCCCACTTTGTGTCTGTAATTACCGGTGTAAACATACTACAACACATGGAGGCAGTTTGCTATCGAGGTTTTCACTTTTTTACCACACCCATGAGCCAGGCACAAACTTGGTACATCAGTTAAACAGTCAAAGGTGGAATGGACAGCAGCGCTGACTGGCCACGTACACAAACTGTTGACGCTTGCATTGGTAAAAAGGCGTTCGAGAGCACACAATAGTCACAAAAAGAAAGCTGCACAAAACCGTTCAACCACATCCAATAACATATCGGTTTATTCCAGTTAAGCTGGATGAATTATGACGGACTGTGGATTTCAAACGCTCTGGCAACTGGTTCAATAGCAAGTGAGACAATCAATGTTTGAATTCAAATCTTGCCATCTGCACCGCCATCGATCGTTAATTATGAACGTGACATCTCTCCAAAGAAGCTTTCAAAAATTGATCTACACGTTTCCAGTAGGAATAATGGATTGCGAATAATGCATATCACGGGAGGATGATCGACATTCGTCCGAATGACGATAACAAAACATCCGATGAGTAAACAAAGACACTTGGTTTCTGAACTAATGCATAGGTGACATGCAGAGAAAACCGTTTCCCCAAAAGCTAGACCTTCAGAGCAAATCATTTGAGGTAAATGAATTTCGTGGAAGAGACAACACTCAACATACTACTAGATACGATTCATTTTTCGGAATTCTTCTAACCGTGTTCAGATCGGGGTGTTCCACTTAGCGGTGCTGCTAGCCTAAACATCAGACTTCTGAGTATATAATCAGTTTTCCTCTAAGGTCTCCCCCTATAAAAACCGCCTCCTCACAGAGACTGGTTTTCGGTTTTAAGAATTTCTACCTCCATTTAGACCACCTTCAAAGGGAGGCTGCTCACTCTTGAGATAAGTGCACTTCCAGAAGAAATGCGTGCAATCCATAACTAACGTTTCGCACTAACCTCAGTCATCTCAGCTTATATGGGTTCCACGCACAAAATTATTTTTCTAACGACTCTTTAACTTCAGAGCACGCATCACTTGTTTGTTGCGTAGAACCGCAGTTTAAGGATGGTTGGATCATCTTGAACCTTTTATCCAGTATCCATTAACTGCATACCACTATGTTTGATTGACACGATTGTTGTACATCATTATCGGGAGATAACCGATGTCGCCTTACCTAAAGCAGTGGCCTACCTGGGTCGTGACAGCGAAGCGATTCATATCTCTCAAACTCGGACACTCGTTTACCTTATCCATGTCACATGTTTTGTTGGGACGATGTTGTTCCATGCTATAAGAATGCAATCACAGCGCTTCCACACTTGGTTGAATAGGGCTGGATCGGTGGAGATTTGGAGATCTGCGTAGTGGGGAGTCATAGGTAACGGAACTAAGAAGTTGGACAGCAAACGCTCCAGTTGTTCACTGCGACATAAGAGGATGAAAAGGCTGTGATTCAAATGCTTGATATACCTACCAACACTCCACAAACAGGCATAGGAAAGTGTACACCCACGCATAAGCATCTAAAGCGATCAGCTGCTTAAACGGTGGATATCTTGCGGAATAGAGCCAGCTGTAGCTCATCAGCTGAGATACACCGGAAGCCTAATTGGTCCGACTTTCACAGCAACTGTAAATGGAATTATGCAGGATAGAGATCTTTTGAAAAGAAGCACGTGATTAGTATGCGGCAGAGTATCTGCGACGCATACAAGAGAGGACTGCCGTTGTCGAGTGACTTGCAGAAAAACAGGTTTTTGTTTCTCGCGAATTACACTCACTTGAAAACTAATCTGGTTTTAACGACAGATTCACCTATGTGACAGCTGAACCTCTCGTTTACGATTTTCTTCAACTAAATGTGCTGTACAGAGGATGCCTCGAGTTTCAGCCGGCAAGATGTTTGCGATATTACAGTATATCATCTCGATGGAACACACTACTCACAAGGCTGCTGAAAAATTCTACACCCCACGACCGGTTTCTTTCTTCTCCGGGCTCATCAGGTACGTGCATCTAAAGACTTTACGTCAACCTTATGTTTAATTTGGGTCGAACTGTAGGAAATCCGCGGAATACACTCATTTGTAAATTAATTTTGAAGGGGACTCAATCGAATTCCATCTGCATCTCTCGTTTATGATATCCATGGACTATACAAAACTTCGCCATTAGAATTCTTGATTCGTAAGGAAACCCATCGTCCCACGTAAAGACCAAACTTTAGATAAAAAACGCTTTTTGTCATTTCTAATGATGGTTTTTATGTAAAGCAGAGTTTACACTTTTAACTTTGATCTTCCATGCAGGGTTTGCCTACCGTACGATGAAGTTGACCTCATTAATCCTAATCCAAAGGAAACACACTGATTTTCTGAAAAACTCCACGTCCTTACTTCTTCATTACTGGAGTTTTTTTTGTTGTGAGCCCCCCAATCCGAGGCTTTGTTCACCCGCTAACAGACACCAGTGCGTTCAGCATCGTTGTTCGAAATGTTCTCAAAAGTAACGGTGGTAGCTCGCGTGGTCATTAGGTGATTTCGCTTACGAGAAATACAGTCATTCTTCTATAAAGATGACAGAAAAAGAGCATACTGTCTCCAGGGCACAGCATCTCTCACTTGTTCTTCTAACTCCTCTCTCTTGAATGGTTCTTGCCCTTGTTTCCAAGTCCGCCATAAGAAAGCCAAACAATTCTTTCTTGTGCTCCAAGGATGAAATAAAAGTGAAAAGCATTTGGCCCCGGAATGATAGTCATCCCCAAACAAGACAGCTCTACTTCGATCCCATGAGATGTGGCCCGAAACAGCTACTCCCGATTCCCAACAAAGGCCACTCAAGAAGCCGCGGTCTTTCACCGACGAAAACCAGAATACAAAAGTAAGTTTTGTTTTCCCACATCAAGCAGGATACCTCACCAATCACATTAGTAGAGGATCGATCTCAGTGTGGCTACAGGTCTAATGCACAACTGTTAGGTGCACAGCACATACCAACTACCCTTTTCGTCCTCTGTAACAAACACCTTTTGTAAGAGACTGTTTCCATGTGGTAGTTTGCAGAACCTTTCAGTGATTAACTCCCTAACCGGATGGAACACATTTCTAGAGAAACGCATTTCGGCAGGTCACTTTAGGCAGCCTCTCCGAAGTACCGTCTGCAGCGTCCGCAGTAACCCAGTGCAGGTACCGAGAAAAACCGACTCCTCCAAGGGCAGTCTGCTTCTGATGGTGATCTGTTTGGGAGGAAAGAGGTGGACAACTGCTGGATACAAGGTCACAGAGATGCAGTGCTTTTCCTTGAAGGACACAGGCCAAAATAAAGTGTGTTTCAGATGTTAGCTCTGTTTGCTACATTTTTCAGATCCTACATGATTTCAAACTTCTGAAGAGACTATTTCTTGATCCTTGTCTAGTCAGTTTGTTCTCAGACCCTTCAACACTTTGCTAAAATTGAGCGATCAAATGCAGTTACCTTTCCCAAGTTCCACCTCATAGATAAGCCAATTACTTGTAGAAAAAAGTCACAGGTTAGTCCCTTCCAGGCCGAGTGCTTTTGTACCCGGAGTGGCCTCTCTTGAGGTAATAACCGCATTGGTGGGAAACAGGAGGACTGAACTGACTTTAAGTGGTAGTACAAAACCTTTGCGGCGATTGTCAGGCAACTTCGAGCAAATCTAACTTTAAAAAATATGGATGCAATCAGCAGAAGGCAGGAAATGTCATAACTACAAACTGAAGCACGACCTGAAGTAGCCACTGGTACAAGCCTTATCATGAAATACACGCCATGTCGTAACCTGGAAAACAGGTAATGCAGTCCCGTAGGCTTATCACGTCTTTGGACGGCCTCGATACTTCAACTGTCTCTCGCTGGAGAGGCCTCTCATAGAAGAGACTGCCTGGAAGAAGAGACCGCATTACAGAAGTAGCTACCCTTGTATGGTCATAACGCAAAGGAAACTAAGGAGAAGGAGCAATTTCTGTTTGCAGGAGGTGGGTTAAGTGCTTTAGGAATCTCAGAAATTGTGACCAAATAATCGAACAACAAGTTGCATAATTAAATCACCTTGCACAGAGGCACTAACTTTGGTTATCCTGTTTGCTTTTCATTTTAAGGCTTAGTATTTTTGTGGCTGAAAGCTATCGGACTGTTATGACATAATTCAACGAAATAACGACATACTGAAGATCAACCTTGACGGCTCTACATTGAAGAGGTCCATGAATTGTCAAGGACATTTCTGAGCGTAACACTTGAAGGATTTCCCATCTGTGACTACTAGTTTGACCTAACTCCGTGACAAGCTGGCTCACTCTTAAAACGTCAGCCGTTTTAACCACCATGAGGTCGCCGGCTTCCCAACTACAATGGTCTACAATGGTCTCTACAAAAACCAGCAGTGTCGAAAGCACATTTGAGGCCTTTTCTGATGATGGTTATGATACGAGTGTACTCTTATTCCCAAGAGCACTATCCTTGGGCTTTAAGTGTTGTAAGTACACTTAAATCACATACACGAGTAATATTGATGCCTTCGATCCGTTTGTGAGCGAGTCTGTATATCTTGGGGGCTTGGAGACAATTATTAGTCACTGTAGTTAAACGTACTTGTGAGGGTAAATTTTTCATTTTTTGGAAAATACATGTAAAGTTTACTGTACGAGATGAGATGTATATGAGAGTAGAAATATTCACAAACTAACTGAGTACAAGCTCTTTGGCTCGAATTATGGTCTACTGTCTATTCAGGTTGTGTCTGTCGCTCTTTCTAACGCAGCGGTGCAACTTGTGACCAACTTCAGCGTAGATCAAGGTTTGTCCATTTAAATGCTCACAAGCTGATTAAAACCAGCAACGTTGGATATTTGAGAAAGGAAATTCAAATTTTCAATACATCCCACCTGAGGCCTAGTCATCCACTCTCAATGGATTTCGAACAGTTTTATATCTGCAGCAGAACAGTTTGTCCATCACACATCCGGGAACCAGACGGAGTCGCCAACAAGGCCATTACAATAGGAAATTTGCTATTTTGAGCTATTTTTTCTACTTCCTCTCCACAGAAAAGTAGCGAGAGGTGGTTTTCGGTGTGGAGGGATATTTACCAAATGATGTTTTCATAGGAAGGATCTGAAATCCCAAATCACAAGATATTTTGTGCAGTGGCATCGACTAGAGAGAATTTCCTCTCGTTTCTTAGTGGTGTATCCAATACGCCTAGACTACGCACTTCACTGCGTGCTTCATGCACGTTCTGGTCCTGATTTCAAACCAAATCCGGCTGCAGTTAATATCCACCTGGTCACAGACAAGATGTCCCATGGAGAAGATTCGCGTGCACACCCAGGTCAACGTGACACAGAAAGATTATCTAACGTGGGGCACAGATAATTCGATTTGTGACCAGAATCCTACTAGAGAAAAAACAGATTTGTGGCGTTAATGGCTTCTGTCTATATTCCGGAACTGGCCGCAGTTAGATAGGCCCTCTTCAGAGTAGTCAACTCAACGCCCCCGCGAACCCACACTTTTGCCAGTGTATTTCTCCCTCTCAGCTTCCAGTGTAGTATTATCACCCTACGAACGCCTGACTGACTAATACCTTGTTTCCGAATACGCCGTCCACTCTTAATCAATCTAAGGTTGGATGCTGCGGTAGCACTAAAAAACTTTGAGCGTTTTTTAACATTAGTTTACAGCACCAGCCTCCCTCCCCAACCGCACTTTCCTTGGTCGATGAGCAGGGAATTCTCTGACCACAGACAAATTCTGTTGGAGTCTATCCTCCATGAGGCTGCTAAAAGTGTGCTGATTATAGTCTTGAAAGGCATCCTTTTGGCACGATCATTTCGGTTTGGCTGTGGATTCAGAAATGACGTATATCCCGGATTTATCATTACCGCTATTTGTAACACGGGATTCGCAAAACAACTGGAACCTCGTCTACTTCCGCGCAGTCACTGTCTCTTGATAGAGGACTCTTATGAGAACGTTTCAATCAACCAAGTTCAGTTTACTCAGGAGTTTGACAGGGTTTGTTTGGAGTATGGAGACAAAAGGCTATCTCAAGCTCTTCAATACATCCGGAACCAAACAGTAGGGGAAGAAACACCGAGGAATACTCTTGAGAATCAGGCGCCACCGAATTTTCACTTGATAACGTCTTCTCGGCGTTTGAAAAGCTGAATTTTTCACCACAAACTCCTATGAGCGAAGTTGATAGATCATGTCCTGGATTTCAGTAATGGAGGAGGCAGTCGCAGATTCATGATTTTTGAAAATAAATACGTCACTTCCTTCCTAAATTTCCGCAGCTCTGATATAACGAAGTGGTTGAGGAAACCATCCGCGCATGCTCGTGGATGACGAAAAACAACAGCAACATTTTAACAAAGGATGGCATAACATGAACATTCTATGTGCGCTGGTTGCTTAACTGGACAAAGTGGTGGTAAGCCAGAGTTGCGCGGGTTTTGTAACGGTTAGGCAGGCACGTGCGTGGAATGAGGATAACAAACTTAAGATCCTGAATAAGTGCATCGTGGCTTGTTCCGTTTGTCCTGATTGTATCACCGGCCATAAATGCGTTGTCCTAAGCGATAATCACTTTGGTACTTTGCTTGATCGTGAGTCCCGCTGTTTGAAGTCACTTGCAAACTCAAAGTCGACTCAATTTTGGTATGCACGCTTCTGAACTGCAGTTTTCAGTTAACTTGGCTCGACTGTTCGCCATACTAAAAAAATGGACACATCCATGATGATGACGATCACCATCATTTTCGGTTTGGCTGACAGATACAATAATTCTAGCCCGATCCTATCCACGACTAGTTTCTTTTTGTTTTAGTTGGGAATCCAGTGGCAGAAATTCCAGGATTTTCATACAATACTTTTGGCTAAATTCTCGGGTAGATCTGGTGTTTGTTAGTCACTGCGACCGACGCTCAGTAATCGCACAACACACTTTATTCAAACAGCAGTAGCCGTGAAGGAATGAACGACAATTTACTCACTGAATCTTACTACTTTTAAACTAATTGTCACTCTGAATTAACACGTGTGCCTATTCCACCTGAATCTTGGACTACTGTTGAAGATGTAATCCCTACGTCAGTCTGTCTGGTGACCGGTATTTTGTGAGTAGTTTTCAGAACATGTTGAGCAGAGACTGGACAGGTGTTGCGAGTTCATTTGTCGTGATCGTTAGACATCACCACAAACATACAGCATACTCTGAAGTGCAAAGCTGCCTGCACAATAGTGTTGCCACTCTATCTCGCCGGCCTGTCTGCCAGAGCTCAGGATATCATAGATGGGACAGTGCAAGGCACTGAGACAATGACGAGGCATCACTCTGGAATGTATTTACCACCGACCAGTACGGGTTAGACAGTATCGGTCAGAAAAAATGCATTGACTGTGGTTTACACATTGGTGAACGCTGAATATCCTATCCTTTGTCATGTAGATGAGTCTAGTTTTTTCAGTGAGGAATGGAATTGGTGGATTCGTTTGTTACTAGTCCTTTTGGAAGGTGCAGCCGATCCTGACCAACTGGGTTTGCTGATGTTATGAACAGCAGAAAGGACGTTTCAGCGTGGTCATCTGAAGGTCTTTGAGACAACGACGTAGGCCACAATCGATGTCGCAGTGTCATCGTAACGAGAAACTTGGCTCAGAGTACGCTTAATGGTGTATTCGCAACTCAGTAGATTCAGTACTCACCGGTGGATCGTTGCAGTGCCAATTCTCATCGCTGCTGCGACGGTAGCTCAACGTCGATATACCAACTTCAGTGGCACAACAACAATGCGGTACCGTTTGGCCGACCTGTCCACCTGAACCCACTGAATCAAACACAGGATGGTGCGGCGTGATAGTTCATGCGAAATCTTTGCTGATTGACCGACAGCGGTTTTGTTCTCTTGTTCGCTTAGTAGAATTTGCACGGTTGCCGTTGTGATTATCTTCAATGCGACCGCCGGTTTGCATGAACGTATAAGTTTACTGGGGTGCGGCAAAGTGGCGTAGCTACACCTCGCGGAATCTACCTGGTAGAGTGACTGTCACAAGTCACACAGTTACCTACTGAAAACAGGGCGTTGATAAATAGACCTTTGCCACCCGATGAACGAACGGAGGTATTTTAAAAAACGGAAAATGTCACAAGATTTCCCACCCATCTCTGACATATACGAGCCTACGATATGATCACACCATAGCTTTGGTTTTGCGGGAGCCTCGCCTGGAACCCAACTGAATCTCTCGTTCAAGTAAAACATAAAGTTGACGGAAACTCGGAGACTGCGCCTACCTGATGAGCCCCAAGAAGGGTGAAACCGGTCGTAGCCTGTCGAAGAATTTTCGGCAACCTAATGAGTAGGGTATCACGTCTACACACCACAACTTCTTAATATTTCTCCAGGTCCTTGGACCAAAAAAGCAGTTGGGTTCCAGAATTGACGGAAAGACTCCCAAGAGGTAAAAACACAGTGGCATAGGGCTTAGCTACTTGCCTGGATACCTAAGTCGATAGCCACATAAAAGCAGCCGGCGCCTCCAGCAATTCCTACATCATCTGGTTACTTCGCCACCGTTTGTGGACATAACTTATTTTATCCTTATCATAAAACTCTTGAAGTTGCGACTATAGTTAATTATTTATTCATTTCCAAATATTTACCGCTTTGCCGAAATTTCAGAGTCCATCTCCGAGACAGTTGCCTTCTTTTTCGTTCCTTTTTTGAACCTAGCCATCTAGCAAGAAAATTACTCTTTCAGCCCAGAGGACAGGTTTCTATGGTAAGTATGTAGACTTACCGGTAATTTCCAATTCCATATTACAAGTCTGTAGAAAGTTTAAGCTGAATTGACAATTCTTATCCGACCTCGCAGTTTCTCTCTTAAAGCACACCGAATGACACCGGTATCTTCGGTAACCAAGAGCAAAAAATGTAGAAAATGTTTCATGTCTCCGTTTGTTTCAATCACTGCTTCATAAAAACCATTTTCATCCGTAGAAAACTCTTTTAACAAGACACTTTTACCTCTAAATCATTTTGGTACTACTTACGCTAATTTCGCTTTTTCATGGGCGGGTAATTTTTTCTCCAAAATATGCAACACCCGCTGTAATAGCGCCACACGTTGGCCGACTATCAGAGGGTACATTTTCATACCGATTCACCTGATACAACTGAAAGGGAATTAACCGTGAACCAGGGAGCTTGCAAAACAATCAAGACGTATGATTGCGGCCACCTGCTATTTCACAGTACATTTTTTACTGCATTCTTCTTTTTACGGAAGCCCAAGTCCGTCATTATGTTTGAAATCCGAGATGCCCCTGAAAAGTTTGGTGCCATTTCTATCTAGATTCCTCTCAGACACTGTGATGCGCTCAAACTGTTGTTCGTGTGTCGTTGAATTATGATCACTTGTTGACGACACCGAGAAATGAACTTGTTCTAACTGTAAACCTACACGGCGGTTTCAAACTTACAGCTGTGTCCGATCCACAAAATGTAACAGCCACCAGGCAAGAGATAGTCAGGAGTGAAAGAAGCACCTGGAAATTTGGAGCTTTCTGTTATCATGATCTGGGCCCTGATGTCCACCGACAAAATACGCAGGCACGTGAACCCACCATCAAACTCGACCTTCTTGGTGTTTAAAATAACACTTCAGGTTGGAAACAAAACGACTCCGTTCTTTTGGTCTGAGTAGTCAATTACTGACATCAGCACCCCACAAGTTCTTTACTGATAAAACCTACTTCCTAATGAAAATCATATCCCCCATTGGTAGCCTGCCCCTCATTTATCCCATTACTGGGTGTTCCCGTGGGTTACCAATGGGGAGGAGTTTGATTGTATCATGTTCTTATACGAATGACACTGTACTAGTCAGGGGATTCTGACTCTAGTCCCGAGAGATACCAATCAGGCGCAGCGACCCTACATTTGTCGTGCGTAGTCAGATTTTTAGTGTATCCTAGGATTCGAAGCCACGGAATCCCTAGAGTAGTTAAGTTGGCCCATCTAAGAGAAGGCAATCCTTAGGCATCTGAAGTGGAAGACTCAGCGAATGAAACCCCTTAGTACAAATCCCTCTTCGATTGTACAGCGGTAATTTCATGTCGCTGTCACTTTCTCTCACAGAGACGTGCTTCCATCTCCCACTCTCCGCCATCTTGCCTGAAAAATCACTTGAAGTTAATGACGGAATGACTTCTCCTGGTGGCTGTCTCTTGAGCATGGGACAATAGCTTTTTACCAAATAGACTTTATTTACTCCGTTTATTCTAAGTACGGTACACGGTGTGGTAGAGTTACCTTTATAAATGTACGCACCGGCCATCCAGACGGAAGTGATGCTGTCCCCAAGTTCACAGCTTTTCAGCTAACTCCAGAAAAGTTCGTTGGGAAAGTTAAAACAGCATTTAATAATTGTTCCATTTTCATGGTAATCATTCGTTACTCAACTTCAAAAGAGTATGGGTCCACACCGTAGTTGTGGTTTGACCAATCCACAGGACTGTGTAAATAGGTTACTTGTCGCCCATTGGTTGAAAGGCCTTATGATCGAAACTAGTCCGCAACCGAATTCGACAGACATGTGCAAACAGAAGGATATTTCGGGACATCGCTGACAAGGATCGAACATTCTGGGTTAGAATTTTTATAGCCACATAGCTGACAGCATGCAAATAACAACCAATGACTTTGTAGCTAGTTGATCACCGTGCGTTTATGGTTTCTGTGACAAAAATAGTAGGTAAGAAACGAATCCTTAATTTAAATCCGTTTCTTCCTTCCCACGAGCGTTCTGCCTGACGTGAACGTTAAAGTTTTTTTCTATTTCCGTGCATAGTAACACATGTTTTCCTTTCCAGATAACTAATGAATTCCAGCTGGAATCAGCGGGCCGCTATTGGGAGGGTGGCATTGACAGAAGACTACTGAATGTTTAAGGAGTTGATGGCAGTGAGAACAACAATAAGCAAAGATCGATGAGGATGGTCAAAGAATTGGAACCTGGTTATGAAGACAAATCAAGCCGCAGAAGATCACTAACCGCGACCACCGAAGGGTGAAGGAGAGGAGTGGAATCCAAGTAGGATCTGCCGAATGTGACTGAAACCAACGGGGGTAGGATTATCCGATCCTGTGACAGGAGATGAAACTTGGGCGCATCCAAGACGAGGAAGCAGTTCATACGATGGTGTCATATCTCTTATCTGTGGCTTACGAAGTTCATAAACCAGTAAGCGACAGAGAAAGTCATGATGGTTTTATACTGGGACGACAAGACGACCCCTCTCATTCTTTTTCTGGGATATGGCCGTATAATTACCAGAAAGCGCTACAACGAGACATTCCAGAAGCTTAGAAGGACCATAAACATGAAGATAATGAACAGAAACCTGAAAATAATTCATACTCATATTAACATGCTGGGATGACTGTAACGAAGTGGAAGTGGCCATGAAGGAGTCAACAAGACCGCGCACACCTGAATTTTCGAAAGTGATTCTAGAGCACGTTGCATCACCTCCGATTGGCACACATCTGTCTATTCGAACAGAGTTTGGAACTTGAAAAAGGAACTTAAAAAAGTTTCCGCCAACTATCGAGTGACCTCAGATCCAACCCTAATACACTTAGGGAACTGCAATAATATTATAAATTATCTTGCTATATTTCCGAAAAAATAACCGGTCATCGACGAACAACAAAAATGTCTGGTTACGTTTTTTTACCCGACAAATTGATTCATCATTTTGTTCCATTGAACAGAACAGTCCGAAATGAACCGTGTCGGGAGCAGGCAGCTGTCTAAGCAGCTCTGTTAAATTGCGCGCTATCCTCTATTTGAGCGTGTTGGCAATCCCCGAGTGCACCAAGGATAGTTATCACTCAAGCACCGTGGTAAAAACCACTACTTGCTTATCGACCGTCTGTCACCATGTTATATGAACACATCCTGCGTGTATATCTCATCAAATGTCACTAGTTTCCAAAATATGAACATGTAGCCGTTAGCCACATGGAGTTAGGGGTGAGCGTTTGCGCCAATGTCGGCCACCAATTGACTTTGTAGTTTACGTGGTTTGTTTTCTGAACAGCCACCACAATCTGATCAGGCCGGACAACATGTACTTCTAATTTTCAGCGTATGCTCCAACCAATCGATCGTTTAAAACCAGGTCACTGTGAACTTTCTCAACGTACCTACTAATCACGTTGTTCTGCTAAGGTCACGTCACCACAAAACATCAGACCCAGTGCATTCATTCACAGCAAAATTATGAAATCAGAATAGTCGAGCGTGATACTTGTGTTAGGTTGAGCAACAATACAAAGTGAGCTAGAATACATGGAAATTTTGATTAGTCATCGGAGTAACGTGATCGCAAACAAGTTCTGTTTTCTGTGTGTGATCCTGAAGTAATTTGCAACACGGACACAGCAACTAGGAGACAACATCGTTCAGGAGTGGAGAAAAAAAAAGTTCGCCGTGTGACAGTAAGTTGGGTGTGTTTTTCACCACACAAAAGTAAAAGAACAGAGGTCGGAATCAAGTGTAACACAATCGACGGTCTGTTCTGGTTTGCAGTTGCTGCACCTCAGTTGAGCTTCTGTGCCAGCACGAATTGTTTGTATGTACAAAGAGCTGGCTTTGCCAGGCCGGCAATGGTGAGCAGCCGGGTTCGTGTAAACTTCCAGACTCCGTGCGCCACCTGAGAGGCTTCGGTTGGAACGGCGATATGACTGGAATTAATCTAATTTATAACAAGTGAACCGAAATTGGGCTTTTTACTTCCATGGGGTTAACCAGTGTACAGTGTTCACGGATTCCATCGAGCAATCTCACTGTGTGTGTGCCACCACTGTGTGATGCATTGCATGGGCTTACTAGTGAATACGCAAGAAAGCTGGCTATAGACCGTGTCAAACTATACTTCAGTCACAGGCTAAGACCAAATTTCGATCAGAAGAATGTCCCTCAAATTCGCTTCTCTGTAAGTCGCTTCGTTATTCTCTGGTCCCTTTAACTCGACGTTGAGCTTGTCTTGATAGCCAATTGTCACTGCTCCATCAGCCAGACATAATATCACATTACTGTTTTGATTAAAAGGAACAAGGCTTTCACAGTGGATATACTGTCCGTTCCAGGTCCGTTCTGTTTCCTATGGGCTGTCCGCTGAAGTGTCCTGTCGACTCTTCTTGTCGTCTCAGCGTTTGGAACGTTAAGGATTTCTGACTCTAGAGTGGACTTAGTGATGGGATCGGTGAGGTGGATCCCGTAATTGAAGGGAGAGTAGCCCGATATTCAGTGATGTCCTTTAGGTTTGCCTATGAATGGGACAGCTAGCGGCGGGGCAAGCAGTCACGCCTTGACACCGCCATCTTTCTGGAAATGGGTTCCGTTGTTGAACTGAAACTGTAAACTGTGTTCACAGGGGTACTTATTCCGTTGGGATTTAGATGTCTAGTCCGTTAGTCTCGATATACTTATGGAAGTAGCTTAGCTTCTCGCAAAGCGATACCCTGGTAAAAAGCTGCTTGGCATCAATATTCACTGTGTCCTTGCGTTAAATTCCTTAACCGCGTCAACGAATTTGAAAGTTCTGCAAAGCCTGTACTTGGTAATGACACGCCGAACTGACTAGCTCCGCTGCTTAAATGGGTCGACTGACTTAGAAACATCGCGTTCGAACTCCCTGCACAACCACCTAAAACACTACATATCATGAAACTGCTTGGTTCCAGTTTTTGTGCTACGTTTGTCAGCGGTCTCTGATCAGCCTGGAAGCCCATAGTATTCTAGAAATTCGATCAATGATCCTGCAAAATGAATATCAAGCTGCATAGAGTTATGAATTGTCTCTAGAGAAAAGCAGTATGAATCAATTTTTATCGGAGGTGGAGATGTGAAATACCCATTTCACTTTGTGCTGTTTCACTACGACGAAATTCTCGTGTAAAGAATTTATGAATTGTCGGGTTCTATTTTCAGCTATTGGAGCCAACATCTAAGTGAGAGTGACAATGTTCATAAACGAGTACACCTTACCATCGAACAGATATAAACAGGCAACTGTTCCAGTCTGGTTAGTGAACTGTGAACTAATTTGCTCTAGTGCGGGATTACCTCTTATTACAGTTTTCACACAACTTCCACAATTCAAGAGAACTTGTTCGTAGAGAGGGAATCCAGGATGAAACGAGCGCGGAACTTAGTATGACAGTATGACGGTTCCTTGACGGAACATGTTGAATCGCAATCTGAATTCATTAGTTCAGCTGTCGACAATCAGTTTGCGTGAAATCCAATGATACTCAGCCTGGTTCTCAACCAATCAGTTTCATGTGAATGTCCACATGTGAGTACAACTGCCCCCAGTGTTTTGCTGATAATTTTTTCACCAGTAATTCTCTGAAGCTGGCTGATTGCATGTGAGTTATTCCGAGACAGCCTAAAATATTCTACCAGAAATAAGTAATATTTGTCACATTTTTCGTGAAAGCTCTAATTTTACTGCTAAGGTTCCATGCCTTCCACATGATGACCAAATCCGGAGCTGCAAAAGACAAGCTTGTTCGATTCGCGCTGTTGAGAATGCTCACAGTTCCAGTGCCAAGGACATATCTGGCTGTCCATCGTTGCGTCCTGGCTGCGCTTGCAGTCCCCCAAAGGAGTTCGATATTTCGGCTGAGGAGCTCGGTTTCTCAACCCTAGCTATTTGCCCGGAATCCCCCTAAGTATACTGCTTGATTCAGTTCAGGTGGTCTGTATGTGTCAGATTTCTAGGACATGCAGGCGTGTAGATCACCTTGACTAGCCTGATTCACTTACGTCGGTCGCGACTGATCAACAGAGGTGTTGAATTTCCGTCAACCACACACTCAAATGCACCAGGAGAGAGCCGAGTTGTGATCCCCCATGTGTTCGTCCAATGCATCGGAATTGCTCACTGACAGCAGCGGATAATGAAAGACTGCGTTAGGTGCTTCTTGTGAAAATGGAATATTTGTGAAGAGTCATAAGCTTGAGGGATTTGGTGACACAAGAGCCCGCAAAGCCTCTATGGACTAATAGAATTTTCCTGAGGGCTCTTGGATGAACACTGTGCAGATGTCACCTTCGTAGACGAAAGGCCATTTATGCTTTGACCAGAGGGGAATTAGTTCAACACGTGTTGTTTCGTGTTTGGAGTTTTGACATCCGAGTGTAGAAATATGCATCAATTTGACTGTGCCTTGACGGACGGAGAACAACTAATGCCGTTCAAAGTACGATGTGGGTTAGTGACTCATTTCAAGTAAAACAGAAAGGGACGAAATCGGCGATTTTCAAGGTTAACTTCAATTATTTTGTGAGGCGCTAGCCTATTTGAACAAGAGCACTGAGGCCTGGAATGCTTTTCGGATCTCGCACCATTTGTACTGTTTCGTCAAATGATACCTTATCGTTAGCATTCTACCACATTGGAAGGATAGCCACTTCGCACAGATTAATCACCTCGTCCGCTTCCTCTAGATAAAACAGAAGAACTATGCCTGTTTGCCCCTATTTTCTACGAAGGTGCCCACATGATTGCTTGCCCCTTTTCGAAGTATCCAAGCAAACTAACTTGAATTTATTTGTCATTTTTGATAAAAAGCTTTCCCGACTTGTTATTGCGGGTATGCTAATTTGAGTTAGACTACTAATGTAGGGCACTGGCGAGTAAATTTTACCAGTCTAGAAATTAAGTTTTTCTCAATGCAACCAACCTTGCTACTGTCTTTACTGTCCGTCTAGAATTGGTGAGAAAACTACTTTGGTACAGGGTTGTAGAACGATTCCTGAGTACTCTTAGTGGCTGACAATAGGTTTCATACATAGTTCCTGAAATGTGGTGCGATATTCATGTCACCTACAAACTGTTTTTAGAAGCAGACGACCTTGAAGCTCGTTCTAAGATCATGGTACCCACTGACGTTAACGAACAGTACGACTGCAAGGTAGCGAGGCGAAACAGTCCTAGTTAAAGCTCGGAAATGAGAAACAACATAAAGGAATGACGGATTCTTATGGTTTTGCATGGGTCACCGTATTTTACCTTGGGTCAGGATAGACAGTTTTGGCAGCAAATCAGAATGTGGAGAATTAAAAAGCTGACAGTCCTCGTTACCAAGTCCGGGATAGTAATGCTGAGGTTGCACAAGAAATGCATCGGCAGTTTCGAGGACGATGAGTTCGAAATACTAAGAAAATATACATGGTACGTGGGTCGCATTTCAGCTAGTTTTTTGAACCGCTGCTACATCACACCAGTTCGACATATGTCCACGAGAGACCGAGAATGAAACACAAGTGGTAGTCTATAACATCCCTGCGAGAATTCCACACGTTCATAAATTTATCTGCTTTGTCCCGGCTACTTGAACTGAACTGATGAGCAGCAAGAAATACAAAAACGTTTATTAGAATCCTATTCACGTTCATACAAGTAGAATTCATCTTTCCTATTCAATTACTCCACGGAGGTTCACCAAAAGACCTGAGCTACTTCAAGTCGAGCTGGAGAAGGTGTAACGGTTACCCTTCAGCTAAATTACTCCCCCAATCAAATTCACAACAACACCTACTATCCCCATCCTGTTTTGTCTGCCTCACATTCACGCGTCAACATCGTGCCAGGAATACGACCTTGATGGACAACATGTCAACAACAGGTCAACTTGGGTTCCGTGAACTTTTTAAAGGACGCCATGTGATTTCACATTATTGTTTTACCGTTCCACTCATTGCAACGACATCTAATGATAGAACACGGCCAAACACACACGCATCACGCGCACGTCAGAACACGGACCGGCTCAACACACCAAACTACGGACAACCAGGAAACGAGTAGCAGCGAATCTGCCAAAAGAAACACGACTGCCTGCGTCCAAACAAACTCGGAGGAACTATTACAACTTACGCTCAAAACGATAAGTCCTCCGTTTGAACCTTTTCATTTTGGTATTGTAATTACTTTTATTAAGGTGCACCTAGTTGTTGTAACCTCACACTCTCAAAACATAGACTTTATTAGTGCCTCTCGCCTTCTGATTTATTAAGTTGTTTTTGTTTAACACAAGAGAGGGCATATCACTCCATCGACTTCCTTCAGAATCGGGTCGATGCCAGCTCGAATGCGCCGGCTGAAGTGTACATTTAATTAAAAGTAAGCACCTTCCATTAAAAAAGCACTTTTAGCAGCACGGAACCTTTCCCCATTACAATATCTTCTCTAGAAAGTGGCCACTACATAGCCGAGGAGTGGAAATTTCTTGGATCCCCGGTTCACTTGACGAACGCCGCTTTGCCTTATAAGTACTGCTGCCATTAAGGGCGACTTCGTGACTGGCTTGGCCATATTTCTGCCTAGAATGCGTGCACAACACCATTTGTTGTAACACAGACCGGTGAAGTAGATAGAGCACAGAATGAAGCAATTCTTGATAGCTCGATATATGTACGGCTGTTGGGTAAACTTTCTAAAAAAAATAACCATCCTGTTTTTCATTGTGACCGGAAAACAGTCCCAACCGTCATTTTGAGGTGGCCCAGAAAATAAATCCAGGGCGACTCTCCCTTTGAGAGGGAGGGGGATGAATTGGAAAGATTTTTCAAAGCTCGTTGAACCGGCTGCCAGTGATGCGTACACCTGAGATAACTTTGTGCACACCATTTGCACTGGCCGCAAATAACTCTGAAAGTTGCATGATATCATGTAGTATAATCCCTTTTTTAGAAGTTTACGGCAGGCGAATGATGAATTACCAAAAGGCGGCGTGGGCTAAGAACTCTGTTTCCAGACCACTTGTTTCGTATTTTCTAGCATTCTGCCCAATACAACTCGATTAGTTTGACGGGAGTCAGGGTGTAAGACACTCTACTCACAAATATTTCTACCGCAGCTCAGCAGCTCCCTGCAACGGTACCTCCAAAGTTCGAATATTATAATAATGTAAGCGTACGAAAATACTAGGATGTGGCTGACCGGCCTGGGTGCACCATTAGCGTACGTGATACTAAATGAAAGCCCTTTGTCCTGTTGTTAGTTAAGGCTCGACTACAGATGAGGGTGACAAATGACCGTTACACCAAGGAATCCATGTATAGTATTGTACCGTAGGTACTGTTACCCACGTGATGGAAAAGTCCAGTGACAACTGTTTAAAGTGCTAGGAGTAAGGTTACAAAGAAAATGACACGAAATAGAAGACTCATTAAACGACCCAGTAAGAAATCACACAATGCCAGCCTGAGTTAATGGCACTGTTGGAAAAATGATCAACGCTATGTTTATTGCCACTGATGGGAAAGTCATGCCAAGTAGACACAAATAAAGCAAGATTAGTATAGAGTGCGAACAGAGAAGAATCCTCTGAAAGTTTTGTTGAAGGGCGGTCCCCGTTTCACATTGAACTGGGGGTTTTGTTGATCCCTCCGCATGGGAACTTCACGGAAAGAACTACTTTGGAAAGTACTATACACGCTGTGTTATAGATACTTGAGGACACGCATGAAAGACAAGTTTTCCATCTCATTTTTACGATAAGCTTTTCATGAAGTCTAAGGTATGCTCATTGGTGAGTTGCGTGAGAAGTGAAAATCTATAAACAGCAGAAATGTGTTTTCATTGCAAATCAAATATTTCACGAAACAATGGTCTTTTGAAAAAACGCACTTTTCTGCTCGATCGTAGCTGCTGATTACTTCCAATGTATTTTTGGCAGCGATCGGGTTCGAACGAACGCAACGCTGATAAAGTCCCATTAGTCCCGCATATCTTTGTGCACTTATACAAAATTTTATTTATACAAATTTCTACAGAAGGGTGATTCGGCTAAGTATCTATAAGTTAGTTCATGATTTCTTTGGCTAAGGTTTGGTGTGTGTTGATTAGCACTCACCAGAAAAAGATGCTGCATTCGATGCAAGGGTAACTAGAAGCCAAGCAAATTAAAATCAACCGAGTTAAATCAACCAACCGAGAAAAAATATCTGTATAGTCAGGACATGCGAAAATAAGCACAAGAGTTGCCGCTTCCTTTCATCTTTGTGAAGAGAGAAATTTGTGCTCCAGGAATACCCTTAACATGAGCTAAGCTGTGGCTGCCCAAAAGGTATTTCAAGCCAAAGATCATCCGGAATTATTTGTGGTGCAACTTTTTGAAAAGCTGCTGCGGTTGACTGACTATGGGGTTTCGGTGGAGCCGGTGCACTGACAAATGTAAATACTATTTTCGTGAAACAGAAACATGACTATTTTTCGCTCGACTCTGTACAAGCACGTGACTATATAAATATATAATGTATGATATATATATATATAGCCTTTATAGGGATCATGGTGAATGTCCTGACAGAAACAGTACCAGCAAAAAATGAGGGCACACAATACGGCCGGAGTGTTTTTTTTCAAGTGCATAGTATAAACTGACATTTCCTATTCTTGGAGGAGAGTTCTGGTGCGTGTAAACAGCAGCACAAGGTTGTGGATATCGGGCAGCCTATCTGAAGAATGGTTAATAATGCGTAGAAGCCGAACAAATTAATCCCCTTTTGGACAGCGCTTCATGTGACCACAGTAACCAAGTGCTCAGTGACTATTCACCAAGAGTCTGATGAACTTCAAATATCCAGAGGTAAAATAATCTTCTTATGGTTGATCAATAGCGAGGTATTCATACCTACGTAAATTCGCTATATAAAATAAGGGGAGCTTATTAACAGAGTAAGCTTTCAGATGCAGAATAATTCTGAAAAAGTTCTGCTGGCGTCCGGAATACAAGAAATTGATGTGACCTTCTTCATCCTATTTTTGCAGTCAGACTATGTCGCTCAAGATTTGGGAATGACAAACAGTTCGCTGCTGTTGAAGCTGTGGAAAACTGTAAGGTAGTCCAGAAGAACAGGAACTGAATTACATTGAGGATGAATAGGAAGGGCGAATGCCAAAGACGGTTTACAACAACGAACTGTTCATATAAGGTTATCTGAATGCAATTATAACAGAGCTCTGGACTAGCGTACCGTAGCTATCATCTTGTGCATAATTTGAAGGGTAGGAATTGTGAAATACTAGCTTATGCTTCCCTCTACAAACCGTCGCACCTAGGTACGAAATTCCCGTTTCTGTCGAAAAATAATACCCGTGAGTTTAATAAAAAGGTTGATAGAATCGTTGGACAGTGTTAACGTCCCCCCCGCCCTATGCACTGTTGAATTTTCATGGCAAAAGCGAGCTTATAAAGAAAATGTATCTCATGTTGCTTGGTACCCTTGTCCCCCTCTGGTGAGACTACATGATGAGACCAACCCAAAATAGCTTGTGTTGACGGACGATGTCTTCTAAACTGGAATCGCCGGGGAGAAACTGTTGTGTCCGCGAATGATGTCTGTGTGAGCACCAATGAGCCTAGAACGGATTGTTTGTGGATGTCCTAACCTGCGCTTGTTTAGGGGCATTTGAGTGATATATGGGGACTTTTTACTGTCACGTTTAATGTGTTTTTATGTTCATACAGCACTTTAAATAAGAAACAAACTCTACACAAACAGTAGCTCCTTATAAGTACCATGTCTTCTGATCCATCGAAGTGGGCCCATTCTTGATTTGCACCAAAGCCTGACGTGAAAATAGAAGAACGAATGTGATTTACCTGATTCGCACCTAGACGGCGCTCAGTTCTGTCAAACTAACAGGATGCCAGGCTCTGTTCTTGCTCTCATTCTTCCTTCTTCTTTCTAATTCGCGAGCTTTAACTTTGGTGAAAAGGCAACAAATTCGAAAATTGACTATTCGATAAAAGGACAGATAGTGAAAGCGGAAGTACGTTCATCGAAGTGAAACATTTCGCACTACACTACATCGAAGAATACTTCTAGTATAGGAAGAGCTTGTTCCCGGGGCTTTAGATGTACCAAGAAACACTTTTGATGTTTTCTCAACGGAAATTTTCAGGGCAGCCACACCGCCCAAATTTTCACTTTTATTAATGGCCTGTTACGACTGCCGAGTAGCTGACTATCCGTAGTCGAGTTCCCATTGCCCTGATCGTCCCGTCCCTGATGATGATCGACAGTTGTATGTCATTCATGTTACAGAATAAATGATCCGAAGATCTTTGCGCTGAAATGCACCTTCGTGCTGAGAATGAGCAGCAGAATGGATATGAAGGGTAGCACATGTTACCGAATCATTTAATTCCACATGCTTTTCTACGGAACCTCAGGAACTGAGTCGATGAGCGATGTAGCATGTATCACCAAAGATTACGGCACCTCTACCTAATCTCATTGGCACCATGTATCCGAGGTTCGATTTGAAGGCGTGTCTAAACGTGCACAATTGTGTGCTGGATAACACATCCTGAAGGTTCACGTCAGACCTCAGTACCTGTCTTGTCTGTTGATAGTCATCGTCTGTCGCATCAATTTTACCATGGCCGCAACAACTTTTGGGACGAGGTCTATCGGAATCACAGGGTTAGAAGATCAGACTGAAAACGGAACATGAGAAAATTCCCTTAGATTCTGTCGTCCCACCTCGGGACTAGAGGAACTTAAACAAGCCAGGCGCACCAATGATTGCGCGCGTTTTCGTGAAATGTCCGTAAAACGCCTTAGTGAACTCCCCAGTTGGTCTAGATTAAAGGAGAAGCCAAGTTAAATTAAAGTGCTGCTATTATGACTTCATGTACTGATCACAGAGTTTCTCCGATAAATAAGACAAAAAACATACATCCCGTCATTCGGCGTTTTGATTAGGTGTTTGTAACGAGAACGAATGGTATCGTATGGGCGTTTACTGTGCTTCTGACATTTAGGAATAAAACAACGTTTGGAGCAAAAAAAGAGTAAGAAAGCAAACGATTCAGATGTGGGTAAATGTGCAGTGATTTTACTCCGAATTCATATGTTGCTTCTACTAAACCCCGACTGTACTGCGCATTATCTGCTCTGGCAGAAATCCGCGTCCAATCATCTGTCAGCACAGTTTAGCTGACTCAGGAGGGCTTTATCAAAATAGGCTTCTCTAAACTTTTGAGGCTTATGGTGTTATAATGCTATTAGGTTCCATTCCATTCCGTCGGCATACGAATCATCCCACAGAGCTCTTTTGGTCACTACTTTATTCCTTGTTTGTTGGGACGCACAACTTTCCTGAATGACTTGATTTCTCCACGCTTACAGTGCATTCAGTGGTTGCACTGCAAATTCTGATTTATTGTGGCTGACTATTATTTCTCTCTCGGTACTTGCACTCATTCCAGTGTATGAATCTCCGGAATTCCGAACCAATGTGCAAACTTCGTCAACGCTGGTTTCCACACAAAAGCATCCGGACCTCGCAAGGGTGTCAACCCATCAGCCTCAGTGACTGGCTCACATGACACTGAGATTTTCGTAGCATCGTGGATGCCGGCAAGTGGTCAACCTGCATTCATTCGGCCGCAACATAACAGCCTGTGACACCGTTCTGACCCATCCTGGCGACGCAACAAATTGTGGCCATGCAGATAATGATTTCGCTGTTTGGCAGGTGCAGACAAATACGCGTCAGAGTAACAGGGCCTAGATATCGACTGATTAATTTGGGTACCACTGCACAGTAGCACCTTTCACTATGTTGTTTGGCGAATAACCAAGAGGTCTTGTTCACATATCCAGAAGGTTTACACTATGTGCAGTGGAAGTGTGAAAAACAAGCATTCGAAATGCCATTATATGCGGAATAAACAAAATCAATGCGTTCGTAAGCACTGTTCAATAAATACGTGACAGTGGCATTAAGTTCATTCACTGGTCACCCAGTATTGTATCATTAACTGTGTTTTATCAAGTTTCATGAACCGAAGCTTAAAATGGCCACGAGAATTTGGTTCCGTTATCATTTTGCTTATTTCGGATAACATCACTCTTTGTAATAATAACTGAAAGATGATTGGCGCTCTGTCCAGTCTAAGTGCGAGCTAAACACACTGCTGATCAGTCCCTCGTGGCCGAGCGGTGGCGTTCAAACTAGTAGCCGGGAGTTAGCGAGTTCGACATGCCTTGGAGTCTAGTGAGATGCGCACTGCTGATTATCCCCAAAGGGATGAAACAGCTCTTTGGCATAGGTTGGCTTCACTTGTAGGACGAAACCTCCAGTAAGATTCCCGAATCTGTGTACACTATGAATAAATGATAACAATCTGTATCTTATTAAAAAAGCGAATAGGTTGAGTCAACGCTGGGGGGTGTTTAGCAACGGCTCAATGTATCCACAGGTAACACCGAGTTACATTGTATCAACTGATGTCAACTGAGTTTTTTCTTATGTTGCAAGATTGGTGGGGCGGAGAAATAAGATAGAATTTTAGTGAAGGCACCGACTAATCTTGTTCACATCAACCAAAGTGAGTGGCATATTGCGACTGATGACCGTATGAATTCAAGACCAATCTGTATCTGGTTAGTAACACGGAGTATACTGACAGTCACGGATGTGAGCTCAACTAGGAAATGAAATTCCAAAGACAGAGTTTGAGCAGTGTGAGTGAGCGGAGTCTGGCCGTGTGCTACTCATTTGGTTCCAGTCCAATGTGAAATCTCATTCTGATTGTAGTTTCAGTTTGAGCGGCCTGACTATCCCCTCTGAATCGCCTCCGTTGTAGAAATTGCAAGTTATGCTATGCTTTTACTTGTCCACTGCTTTCACAGCCCTGCCTGACATGTAGCCTTGAAGATTACAGCAACGTTTCTGACAAAAAGCTTTTAAACTCTTCCCAGGGCTAGGTTGCTTCGGTCAATCCCTTACAGCTCTCTTCTGCCTGAAGTCGTACGCTATTGTCGCACTTGCGTTTTCGTGACTTTGTGTAAGACTTAGTTTTGCACGCGCATTCCAAGTTTTATCTCAATCGGTGACAGGGTCTGAGCATTGAATGAAGCAGCTTTATCGCTCCCTCATGCAGTTTACAAATGGGCAGTTTGGGCAGGCTACGTAAACCACCAAACCAGGGAAAAGATGATTGGTTGATCCGCCCAAAGACTGGCTCTTGCACAGCCAGCCCCATCTTACGTCAATATTACCTACTTGAAATCCCACAGCGTTTCGATCAATCAATAAGGTGGTTCACTTGCCTGCTGTCGAGGCCTACTAAGATAAGCCCTCGATAGTGAGCTTCCGGGAACAGGCGCGACGAATGAGATTGGTCTGGAGGTATTTGCGCGTGCACATAGCCCATTGTGAGATATCCGATGCCTTGACTAGCTGTTTCAAAACGCCAGTCGGTTCAAAAGTTCGACAAATGTGCTGATATGTCATCAGCGGATGAAGAAACCTCTATCCTCGAGAAATACACTCATTTGCATATCAATTTGGTTTTTGCTAGAGACTCACCTGGAACCCAGCTGAATCTCCCGTTTGTGATGTTTTCAGGCAACCGAATGTGCTGCACCAGGCCGCCTCATGTTCCAGTTGCTACGATATTCGAGATATCGCGATACATGTATATACGTAATGCACTACTCACAAGGTTGCTGAAAATTCTTCGACAGCAACCTTATGAGTAATGCATTACGTATATACATGTATCGCGATATCTCGAATACCGTAGCAACTGGAACATGAGGTGGCCTGGTGCAGCACATTCGGTTGCCTGAAAACATCACAAACGGGAGATTCATCTGGGTTCCAGATGAGTCTCTCGCAAAAGCCAAATTGATACGGGGACTGTCGAAGAATTTTCAGAAACCTCTATCCTGTTTTAACAAAATTCACCATTTTTCCGATAGTGTTCACCATGTTCCCCTCTGACTTTACCGCGGTTCAGTGAAGCAATTCAACCCATTCTAGATCTTTAAAGTGCATTGCAGACGGCAATAGACCATCTGCAGAGTTTATGTTCACGTGGCACTGTGGGTGTTCGAAGAGCGGGGACCACCTACGGGCAATGCAGTGGAGGCCTGAAGTTGTATCCTTCGAAGATCTGCCCACACCGTCCACTTTGAAAGCCAGCCTTCGAGCCATAAGGAAACTGTAAACTAAGTAGCTGAATATGCCAGTGTTTTTTTACAATACATATTTTACGTCATTACCATCAGAGGGAGGATGAGTTCTTCACCTTGTTCCGTTGATGGGCGCTATATAATCACGATGACAACAGTTGCACGCATAGCATTCAGTATCAAAGGATACATTCTAGGTAGACTTCACCTGCGACGAAAATCGGGTGTATTACTGTTTGGCAAAATAAAACCTCCCAACAAGAGCCTTCTCCTTATTGCAGGGCGGTAGTCTATGTGAGTTTTCGTCTCCAAAGATGAAACGTAAGTACTTTTACCGGTAAAGCTAACTTTTTTGCGTTTTAATCTCTACTACAGGACGGAAAAGTTCCGTGGACTCACATTCGGGACATAATGGGTAACACACAAAATGAAAAACACAGTAAATGCTGATGGGTAGATACTACGCCATTTGCTAAACCTGGAAAATTTGTTCCAAAAAAGGAACGCGATTTTGAGTAGTTTCTTAGCGAAGTTGATTGCCCATTAGACGCCCATTTAGGAACTAAATGTTGATACGTTTGAGACGACTCCTTAATCGGTAAGCTTTAACTCCAGAGAAGACATATCGTCCGCGACAGGTACACTGAATCCACCCGTTTAGGGGAACATCTCATGCGCTCCTATGGACGCATTCAAACAGTATTCAGGCTATATTTTACCTAATATGTTGCATCGTAGTACCAGCAAAGCCCTGCAACTATTAGTAGACGAATTTATGACGTTAATCGGACTACAATATGCGCGTGGTGCTGTTCATGTTTTGTGTATTGACGGTTTTGTTGTACGGCTGTTCCGCAGACTGATGCCAAGGAATCAAAAAACACAATTGGGTCGATATTGTGAATAAATGCGTAGTTCGCATACCAGTAGATCTATATGCCCCTGTTCTTGCCGCATTCGAACTTTTTAAAGTTAACTGTCTACCTGTCTATCTACCTAAGTACTGGTTGTCCATTGACGGAAAACTCATGTCCTTCAGGTTATGTCGTTTTTCTTCACCCTCGTGCCGAATGGACACGACAGATTTGGCATATATTTAACCCTTTTTAATCTATCAACAGCCACTCGATTTTTTTGCAAAATTCAATCACCAATGCATTGGTTTTATCGCAGGAATCAACTGCGCTCTCTTCAGGACCTGTTTTCCGGATTGTGGCCTTGAGTGTTCGGTGCTTCAGATAAATTTTTTCAGTTTTATTAGTTAGGCGGTAGCGAGAACCTTTTGAAACTGGCCGATTTCCATTCAATTTAACCAGTATTCTACTGTGATGAGCCCGATCAAGTCCGATCGTTCATTTGAAATATGTATATATATATATATATGTATATAAAGTTGGGGGTGTTCTAATCCTAAAAGATCAACTTGATGACACACCTAAAGGAATAATATTGTCATCAGATGATTGGCTTGTGTTGCATCTTCTCGGCATTTCAAGTTGTACGTTCGACATCTTCATTTTATGGTTCGAGTCTGAGCTTTTTGTGGTAGTTTGAAAAGTCTGAGCTCTTCAACTTTCTTCAGGATCGGTTCAGTCTGTCCAGATAGCTTGTTACACTCAGCAACTGCAAGTGATTTTGTGGAACTGGCCAGGCAGTAATAGTTGGTATGATCTCCCCTCCCGAAATTCCTATGCTGATCCACTGTCACGGATAGATTATCACATTTGGACGGTCCCGTCAAACGAATGAAATTCTTTCAAGTGGACTACTAGGACTAACTTGAAAAATATACCAGAAAGTTTTGTTTGTTTGTTTAAATTGGCCTGGCTCAGCAAGACAAAACGTGTGTGAGTATCGTTCTACACGTTACGCATATCTGTTTAAAAATCTCTTGAAATATGCAAGAAAGTACAAGATAAGCTCATCGTGGGCTTAGCCCGGCAACGTTTTGTTTAATTAAGAAAGGGTTTAACTTATATATATTGTTATATCCTATTTTGAAGGTTAATTTTAATGAATTTATCTTGGTCTTCGGGAAGCATACCCCAGGCTTATCTGGTCGCATAGATTTACCTACCGTCAGGTATCAAAACCAGCTTGTCTGGTCTTCGATTTTCTTTCTTGTGGAACCTCATTCTTTCTCCCTCTCTTTTCACCATACTGTGAGGCTACCCAAAGCACCTTTACCTCATCAGATAGATTTGGGACACTTAGAATGTCGCAGTAAACTGGAAGCTAATAGAAGCACTGAAGCCACATTTTGGAACCTCGGCTCGAACATGGACTTTGTGTTGAAAGATACACTCAGTCAAGCCATTCTGTATTGCATTCTTTGGCGCACGGCTGCCAAGTGGGGATGAAGGCGCGTAAAAAAAATAACATTAAGAAAATTGTGTGAAGTGACAATCAACCCGATGATGCACCAGAAATTGTAACTGTTTGAGGCTAACAGGCTTCTTCATCGGTTGTGATAAGGCTGTGAACAGAGTTGCTGAACAGTAAATGTCTAGTTCATGGTGTGTATCAGTAAACTGAGGTTCTGCTATTGACTATCTCTAAAAAAATCCACGCCAACTGTCTCATTTAGACCTTGAATTCAATTCGGGTTTGCAAGTGCACCATTTCCACATAAAAATGGAATATCTGACTCCTCTGCAGAATGAGGAGTCTTTTTAGGAACCGTCTTGTTCGCTAGGTTTTGGTTGACGAAAAAATTGACGTGGATAACCCGAAGTCCTATACTATACTACTACTATACTATACTACTATAATATACTACTACTACTATACTACACGACTGCCCTGAAACCGGAAGTCGTCAGAGATGGCAACAATTGTGGGACAGTCATGATAACCCTGGAGAAGTACTCCAAACTCCCACCTTCCACTGGTAGTACGATTTCCAGGGGCGAAGATACCGTGGTGATATTACTGATTCCACCGGAAGACCAACGTTGACCAACTGTTTATAACTGCACCACTTTCCCCCTCATTTATAACTTTCAAATGCGATTCTAGATGAGTGCACCGGAATCAGATTTCATCTGTTTATCAGTCAGCTGCGCTAACTTTGATTGTTAATGCGCCAGTACTTGCCATCTGGATGTGTGCTCCATAGGCCTGTTTGTGTGCCCTCATAGTGGTTTCCAGCACGTAATATTCACGTTGTTTAATAAAAAAAACGTACAAATAAAAAAGGTATAAAAAAGACACAAGGTACTTCCTTCTCTTACTAAAGTCCGTTGTGATTAGGTGAGTATCATGGTTCGGCTGGTTACTAACGATCAAAAGAGTACGCGTTTCAGTTGCCAAGACATATGTCGCTATAGTACGAGTCGCTGACACACGAGCTGTACTAGCAACCTAAGAGGCGCAATTCCACCTCTCATTCAAGGTACACTTACTGGACGTAATACACTACTCTTAAGGTTGCCGAAAACACCCGACAGCCCATGACCGGTTTCAGTCTTCTTGGGACTCATGAGATAGGCGCATTCCTCAAGTTTTCGTTAACCTCGCGCTCCGCTTGAAGCTAAGTTGAACTGAGTTTGCCAGGTGTTCTCAATGGCATACTCAACCGAACCCAGCTGAATCTCTCGTTTATATATATATATATATATAATATTTACGCAAAGTTTCTGTTGACAGGTGAGTCTGTACAGACCAAGCGTTCATGAGAAGTGTCGTCTAGCCGTGGTTCTCAATGCAATGGTCCATGAACCTGTCAACCCGGATCGCAGTGTTGCTCACTCGTACGCATAACCAGAACTGGTGATATATATATATATATATATATATATATATATGCCTAACCTAAAACTGCCAGCTTGCCATGATGGTCCGGCTTCAGTGCCATAATGGTCGAGCGGAAAATAGTAACAGGAATTCAGCGCCTAAAGTCCTAACCAAGGTGCAGCCCCCGAAGAGCAGCTTGCCCCATCCCCCGCGAGAAATCCCACCAGGTGGCGGTGTGGGGGTAACGTCGCTTCGACAGGGGTGTAGGAACATTGAGCTACTCCACACAAGTGACCAACCTCTTTGTAAACCGAGCAAGAGCAGATAGGAAAAGCTTTGTCCTAAAAACCGTACACTCCGATTGCCCAATGGTTGATCGTGACCGCCGACGCATCACGGTCGAAAAAATTCTGAAAATCAGATTCCAACATTACCCAAAAGGCACATGCTGTGTGCTTTGACATCAGGACTTGGACGTACATGCCTTAATCCGTGCATTACCGGAATAGATTAGTCCCCTCTGACTCTTGTGGTTCAAGCATTGAAGTCAAAAGCTGTGGATGGTGCTCCCAGAACAGTCTCCCTTTTCCAGGCTGAACAGCGGAAAAGCTAACCAAGCTAACCGTAAATAGAAGGAAGACGTCTTTTTCGACCTGGAGCCTAGAATGTGAAGACTCTTTTGGATAGGATGGAGAAGGCAGCCCTGAAGGCTACACTGCGCTTGCTGTAGAACTCAAAAGCTCCTCAGTGAAACCGACCGGCTGTTCAAAGGAAGCTAAAAGAAGCTCTGATTATACATCCTACCGGAGTGAAACAACACAAGAAAGCTGAAGTGAACACAGTATGGGATTCGTGGTTGCAGATCACATGAATTGAAAAATGATGGATAAGCCGAACTGCATCAGCTCGAGAGTGATGGCTGTCAACCACAAGGCGTGGTGCAGTTTCAGCGTCTATTTTCTTCCAGTGTCGCCTAAGGAAAGCTGTTTTGGCCACAACTTATATGCAATTAAAAATCGCGGGACCCACCAGAGACAACAATGACCGGCCTATTTTCTGTAGGTATTTTTTAGAACCCACCAAGGTAATGACGTGTTGCATCGCTCGATAAAAAATCTCATTCGCGTGATTGTCAGTTCCGGAAACGAGCACGTCATGGGGATATGGAAGTTTATGTCGTTTGAAGGTGGAATATGGATAATTTGGGTCAGTCTTCGTTAGTCGTCGCTGAGCTATTCAGAAACCCCAGATACGCTATCGGATGCGGACTTGCTTTTAACTTCATTAGAGTAGATCGTCTCCTGCTTTGTTTGAACTGGAATGAAGTTTTTCGCTGGTCGCCGACATAATGTTACAGGCTTACAACCGGAATTTTCTGTGATCCTGATACCCTCTCTCTCTATTAGAGAAACTCGGCAAAAGCATGCGGGATCATTACAAACTGCCAAGTTTGAACTCGAGATAGCTCAGTGGTTAAGGCGCGAACTTACTCATCGGAAGGTAGGTGGTTCGAGTTCAACTTCGGCATCTTGACTGCTGACTCGGATCATCTTCATGAACACCAAAACGCACGACTGTACTTGACGCAGGAAGACACCTGGAAGTATACTTCAACAACGGGTCAGTGTTCTGAGCTGAGGTGTTCACAAATTATCGGCAGCTTCAGAAGTTAAAAAACACCCCTTCCTGAGGCTAGTATCTTCCGTGCTGGCTACATCTCAACTTTAAGTGGTATTAGCGGTGAATGACCATGTAACGATGCTTTTATACAAACCACGAGATAGCTCGGTGGTTAAGGCGCGAACTTACCCACCGGAAGGCCCGTGATTCTGACCTGTGTAGGCTTGGGCAAACTGAAAGTAGCTTAGCCTTCGTGCTTTTTCGGATGGCGTGGAGGCTGTGCACTGAAAAGGTGTTACCACTGGACGACTGATTAATTTATTACTATCGTTTTTGAAGCACTTTTGACGTACATAAAACGTCATGCCAACTTCCGGCAATGCCCGTTTTCCATTCTGGAGAGTGTGCAGTTTGGCTGAACTGCTCGATTGTGGATAACATCGGAACACTGATGCTGTAATGTTACAAGAATGCTGGCTGCGCCCTGACGCTGGCAACGAAATCCGGCTTCATGGCTAAGGTCCGTTGAGAGCACGCCATCCTGGCAATTCCGCTGACGGTGATGGTATCATATATGTAAGACAGGATTAGTGTGGCGTCCCCAGGTTCTACATAGTGCTTTTTCCAGCAAGCCCTACCTATCTACTTTTGGAAAGCGGACCTTGTTTCCTTAGAACTTACCGCTCCCCACCCGACGAACCTGTACATTTAGCTCAGAAGTATTTCGCCATATTGTCTACTGATTATTTGGCAACAGTAGTGGTTCCTCACAGAGGCCGATCTCCTTGTATCCCTGCCGGTTATCTTGGTCAATTCCGTTGATTGTTTTTCACATCGGTAGTATCGTGCATTCCTCAGTAGGTCATTCGTCTGTAACGGAGATAATTTTGCCACACACACACACACACAAGTGCAACCATCTTTGTTGGTCCTCTTAGCTACTCCTTCAAAAATACCGTTCATAACTATGATTTGAGAAAAGCCAGGCGAAAGAAACTCTTCTTGGGACAACACCAACCAACTAAGGGATTTGGTTTCGGTCACCGATTTTTCCTTTTTTTGCTACCACAACTCTTCCAAACATCATGACATCTGACCGGCTATTTCAATTGCTGTTTTTTTAGCCGTGTTGCCAGGTAGGCACCGGTTACATGGCTATTTCGTCGTCATAGGGCAAATCAGTCGAAAGAGAGAGAGATGACTGGTCCGAACGAATTATAATTCGTCAGAACTTTATTTGGCAGTGGAACTGCCGCAAAAAGTGGAGCGCTTTGAAGCAACGGTGTTAGCAAGCCCAAATCTTATTTGCATGCAAGTGACCTGAACATAATCATCAGCGCATTGAGCTAACTAACTCATCGCCTTTGATTGCCTTGAGCAGCCTAACTGCAATTTCAAAATTACACGGTCAACTTGTCCTAAACAGGGGTGGAAAAGCTAGTGGTCCTGACACCTTGCCATCTATGCCGCACAAAGTCTTTGCTGATATCTTCACAGAACTGTTGACTGCTACGTCCAACCAAGGAGACAACTGCTTATTGTTGGGGAGTTGCTAGAATTACGCCCATACCTAAGAAAACTTTGCCGAAGTAACTCCTCAATACGAGTATGTACTTTTGAAAATACGTGACACAGTGTTGTTAGACGAAAGGATGTTTAGTCTGTCGCCTGGGGTCTGTTTTCAGTTTGCCTGGTGAAGTTCGCTTTCGAAGTTAGATATCTCCATTTAATTGACAAATTCGATCGCCTCCTCTCTTGGCTGCAATAACTGGGTGTTTCGGTTATTCTCCCTAGACTATGCTAATGCTCTTGCCAGTGTCTGCACAGGAAGGTTGACGAAGATTCTATCTGGAGATGGTAACCGGGCAGATCCCACCCGCCTTCTTGAAGACTGTTTTGCAAACTGGAACCTAATTGCATAATTGAGTGTTCAAAACTGCTCATTAATGCAGATATACACGGATATCCTCCAAAGGATTATCCATCTCCTGCACACTGTTTCTTTGTATGCAAACAGCATGCCTAGTCCCATTTGTTTCGTCCGTTTCAAATATACCACTAATTTAGTGCTCAGGTGTACACGTGGCAAGACAGAAGCGTACTCACGGAATAGCCTGGTGAGCTCTCGCTCAACTCCCTGAAGTGTCAGGATCCAGATTCCTCCTTATTCAAAGCAAGCTATGCAACGACTTTTTCAGATCTTCTCACTGCCCCAAGATCCCCCACGACTAAGTACTTGAGGTTAAAAACTATCCTGAATGGCCCAAGATGGTCTCCTCCAATAGGCTTTTGTTCATAGTGACCAATGGAAGTGTACCTATGTCGGTTTTATAGGTTGGTCTCCTCCAATAGGCTTTTGTTCATAGAGACCAATGGAAGTGTACCTATGTCGGTCTTATAGGTAAAAGTCTGGGGACTCTCACAGATAACCTGTTAGTTGCGTCAACATTATTGATATCTTTAATGGATACCTGCACAACTTAACCCAGAAACACTGAAAAAAACGTTCCGGTGCTGCCGTGGAAAATTTGAATCGTTCACGGAAAGAGTTCTGTTCAGGCTACATCTGGGTGATCTCGAAACTTTGTGTGAGCATACCTTACAAAATCAAAATTCCCTTCTGATCAACAGTTGTAATCAAAATGTTTTGTGGCAGATTAACCGAACTTTCATATCAAAATGCCACAGTTTGTGATAACTTATCAATTCGCCTTGTCATGTGTCTTCATGCCCCTTGCAACTGGCAGCCGTTTTCGCAATTGGATTTGATTCACCAACTTATATTTATGTATGCTATAAAAGCCACAGCTGTAAGAAAGCCGGTGCTCTAAACTTCACGCTTATGCTATGCTGTCTCTGCAGCAAATACCCATCAGCAGTTCGCTACCCTCTTTTGCCTTTCCAAACAGTGAACGTCACAGGACACATCACCTAGTCGTCAGGCAAAATATTTAGTGTGTAGGACTTGTTAAAACGTTTTGTTTCGTACGATACCGACTGTTTGTGAATGACGCGAGGCTAAACTGATCAGGCAGGTTTTTCGATGGGATGTGGTCCGATTCGAAGGTATTGTAACAAACCTGTGATCAATGCCTAAGTTCCACGGTCATGACGAAGAGTAGAAAGTCGATAACTGTACACTAACCAATGCAAGCCCTCAATAAGTTCTTCCTAAAAATACTCAGCTCTCGGGTTTTGATCAATGTCCTTCCAGTTGACCACCCTCTAGTTCTCGTTGGCCTGAGATCAAGAGGTGACTGACATCTGGGACTTGCCTGCCGGCGTGTTCGATATGCTGGTGTATGTTCAGCGCCAGCTAGCCTCCCGATAGTTTGGTATGATTGCCAGGTCTGCCCGGACTGCCGGCATGTGTTCTCCGCCATTCCACTTAAAACGGTGTGATCACAGAGGTGGAGTGGTGCACGCTTCTCATGAGCATTTAGCTGCAATACAACATCCTGTGAAGTTTTTTTTAACCAGAGTGCTTCGGACAACATAATTCACAGCGGATAGTTCTATGATCCTTTAAACCAGTCTGAATAACTTCCGTTTTTGGGCATCTGTGAGTTTTTACTCATACACCCAGGTCCAGCTCCATTGTACTAACCTCGTCAAACTGACTGAAAAATCTTGACTAGTACGTTTTGCTTCAGGATTATTTTGCTGACTGGCTGACTGCATTTCTTAATACTACAACGCCGTACAACGTAACCATTAGTTTGCGAAACCACATGATAAAGCTGAAGCCTTTGCTCTTGGAAATTTTTATTGTCATTTAGCTTGTGATCAAACTGTATTAGATGTGATAGTTCACCAAATAAAAACAACACAATAACCCCACTGTCATCTCCCAATATTTGACAGATGAGCCCCATAAAAGCACAAATTCCTCACTGGGATTCCAAACGAGGCGACAGTGGCAGATCCGCGGGAGAACTGGGTTTTCTCCGTTGTTATTGGTGATTCCTGGTTATTCAGTTTGTGTTGGTAAGAGTAGAAAAACCACTGTGGGGGTATTCGGAGCTTCCAACAGTAATCACAGGATTAATTTGATTTTAGTGTCGAAAAATGGAGTCTACGGTCAGCGGGTAGGGTTGAGTTTCAGAAGGGACATACAACAGGCTTCTGTAACTGGGAGATAAATATTGTACGTAGTTGGTGTCCACGCTCTCAAGAATACTGTGGAAATGTCGGTGGCCAAGATTGTCGTAAAATTCTACGAAATTTTTTGCAAACACCGGCACTACTCACGAGCGACAATTTAGGTGACCAAGTTCAATTAGGTGGCACTTTTCCACCTGAGCACAGAAAAATGGCGGAAGAAGCAAACTAACCTTTCAGTAAGTCCCCAGCCACTGTTAGCTGGACTATGAGAACACTGGTTGTGAAGCCTGCCGTGGACACAGAGTCGCGAAGATGAGGTATACTAACCACCACATGACTCTCTTTGCACTATATATAAGCATGTGTATATATAGCTATAGCAGCTAAAGGGCTGTCACTGTGCCACCTCTCCGGTTGGTTACAGACCAGGTGGCTGCTGCTGATGTCCTCACGATTGGTAAGGAAACTTTAGGAGAACAGATCAAAAGCCACCTAACCTACAAACAATTGTCGCACTCGAGCTGGGATCAAACTCAAATCTCATGCTTATAGGTAGATAGATAGCTTGTAGAAGAGAAGTCCATTGACCTGCGCAGCTGCGTAATTCCGAGCGAAAAAAGAAATTACTTCCTCATTTGAGAGGGTCAAAAAAGCTGTTGCCAATCTCAGACATTTGACGTGATATCAGCTTGAGTAACGCTTGAGGGTAGCGTGTATAATGCAGCGGTCCGATCTGTCCTATTTATGTTTCCGGAAGACCTTGTCCACCGGAGCCCCTGAAGCATTGCGCGGGTCTGGTGAGAGCATCATATCAGTTTTCGGGAAAGTCCATTCACGCTCGATAAGCCAGCTGGTTAAACTCTACAGGTTACGCTAATTGGTCCGCGTGGCAAAGAAGCACAAATGTTCTTACCAGTCAATTCAGTAGCGTTGGTACCGGCTGTCTTCCCAGATGCGGACCGCGGGAACAGACAAACCAATGGATGGTGACTCTAACAGGTTTAACTGCGTCACGTAGCCGACGCGGGTCTTGCTTCAAAGCTATCACCTTCACTTCGTAGCTCTCAGTCCCCGCCACATCGGGCAAACAGAACCTTTCGACGTCAATGCACAGATTGAGCCGGTGCCTTCAAATCGCCACTCTCACTCCCATATTTTCTCTGTCCTTGGAGAAAGAAGCTGAGCAGCTGGAATCATTGCGTTTCGACGCACGGTTTTTGAGCTGAAACCTGACTGAACTGAATGACTGACACTGAGTGTGTCCTGTATAATAGAGCAGTTTATTCGGCACTAGCAAATAACCCAGAGATTTCAGGTAGATAATACTGAGTTGCTACCTGTTTGAATTCTACTTTTATTTTCAGGTGGACGGTCTGTGACCTGGCAGTGAAGTCCGGAAGCACTAATCAATGAACTTAGTCGGATCGACAACATCCGCTTCCCTAGATGGAAGCCCCGGGAGACTCAACTCATCAATGGACATACCATCGCCTCAAATGCTTGGCTGTATCTCCCGTGCTCTCTCACTTTCCGGTGATCGAAACTGTAGCAGCTGGAACTAGCGCATCCTTCACACATGATTTATAGTTGAGAAACCAAAACGAAGTGAAATACTTTTATTTTACTGTTTTCTGTGCCTCGCTTTGGAATGAAACCTGCAAGTGAGTTAACGAAATATGTTCTGCGAACACTCTGTTGATAACAAACTAGTGCTACTACAGAGGAAATTTTGCTTTTTTCTTTCCTGTCAAGTTCCTTACAACACGGAAAGCAGCTTCAGTCGAGTCTCTACCAAGACACTTAATTGCTTTTGACAAAAATCGGATGGTGTGAGAGAAATCGTGAAAAGAAATACCTGGTCTGTGTCCCTTGGGATATACTTCTCAGCTGTATCACCCTTTCGCTGCCTAGCTGCCATGCCACCCGAAGGAAGCGCGAGGACTGGGATACTGCCAGGCATCTCAAACCTAGACAGGGGAAGTCGAGATGCAGAGGTCGGGTTCGAACCAAGGACCTTTCGGTCAGTAAATTCGCGCTCTAACCGCTTGAGCCATCTCGCTCCCCTTGGCATATAGTTTGTACAATTCTTTGTACAAATTCTATTTGCCTCGTTTAGCCTATGTGTGCGATGCACAGCAAGACATTGCCATTATCCCGCGTATGAATTCCACGGTGATAAAACCAAAAAAACTCAACCTCATTTCGGTAAACCACACTGCTGGGGCTGACACTCTCAGTCTAGTTAATCTGTAAACATGACAGCAAAAGACGAGAGAGTAGTGGATCGAATTCATTTCGTACACTGTCCTCCGTGAGTCACGTGAAATTCGTAGGAATGATACATCCTAGCGCGCTTTATGTCATTTAGTTACAAAATTTTAAGACGATTTGACTGGTCATCGCAATATGGACAGTCCCAGAATAACCCTTCGCTTCATTCTGGACTCACGAATGGGTTTATGGTATTTGCCCAATATTGCCTCGAGCAAATCCCATCCGTTTGCTTCGAGGCTTGAAACGATTAATGCAGTCCGTCCATGATTTCGATGTCCATTATATATGGCGTTTAATGGGTTAACTCTGCATCCAGCCAGAGCTGAATCAGTGTCACTTGATAGTTTTAGGGGTTTTGTGAGCACGCGGTCTTTCGATCGAGCTTGACGCCTCTTACCACTTTACTGATATGCCGATTGTCCCAATCTTTGATGATCACCTCAGCAGGGAGTATTTTATGTCGTTGAATAAATACATATACATCTGCGATAAGCTAACTGCGCCGGTGAGCAGGTCAAACACAGCTGGGAGGTGTTGATTAGGCTGGCTGAGCGGAATCGAGCAGACCTGCTGAGATGCTCATCATGGAGGACTGATGCCAGGACCAGTGAACAATGAGTAAATGAAAAATGCACGAGGATGTACGAGCGAGTGTGTGCCGTCGAGTGGCAGGTCAACTGGTTGATCAATACCGTCGGCTATTTGTGATCTCACGTTCACTTCACTCTTGTGTGAACAATCGTCCTCCTGTCCTGGTGTAATTATTTTCACCAAAGGGGGGAGCAATGGACTCGAGGTTCGTTCTTATTAGAGCTCACGAGCGGGGCATATCCTTAGCCCCGTCGGGTTTGAACTCCGGACACCTGTATGATCTTTTTGGTAGGCAAATTTCATCAGTTGCGTCGGAGGAAACGTGGGCTTGTGAAGAACGGTTCAGTCCCAGTTACTGTTTTTTTCGGAATGCCTAGCAGTGAGATGAAAACAACTCCATCGTTAGAGAGCGTTTAGCGTTTCCCGCACTATAATCCTCACCATCACCGAATCATCATGAATCGCCATGTAAGTCGACGTGCCATAAATCTCAGTCCACAATCGCCTGTATCCGAACCTATTTCAGAATGGTAATTTTTCCACACACGTTAATTGCTTTTATCATGCTTCTCCTGGAAAAACCATGCTTAAACCATTTTCGACTATGCCGCTTGACTGCTCATGATGAATGTAGGCTCGGTTTGCAATAATTCGCTTAACCTCAGTCTAAGCGCAAATTTCTATTGTTTTCTCAATAAACTGAAGCATGCCTAGACCGTGTGAAATACAGTTTACGGAAATCTATCGAGTTCGTCGGTTATTCATGATTTATTTCGCTCTCGATATACTTGGAATATTCCAATCTCCAACGCATCACCCAAGACAGCTGTGCATTAAATTTATGGTTAGTTTTGTTGTCATACGCAGGGGGCCCTCAAGACGACGCGTACTGAGACAGTGCCGAATACTGCTTCACTGAAGTTGTCGATGAACATCCTTGAGCTGAATTCGAAATACTCAATGCTCCTGAATTTAACATAGAAATCAGCAGCACTCATTGATGAATTATGTTTTAGACAGAAGCAACATGACAGTTCATCCGAGCCAAACGAAGGGCAACACGCAAAACCGCTCCGTCCTCTGTGGGCAAAGTGCTTCGTGCGTGGATGAGTCGTGGAACAAGCAATCGGCCCATTACAAGTAAATGTAATTGATAAAAAAATTCCGGTGGAAAATTCCCTAACCAGCTTCTCTGGATAGGGTTTCAGAGAGGATCCTAATGATGTCGATTGTTAACCAGGAAACAAGCATCTCGAATTTATAACCGACCCCTCAATTTGCATTTAAATGTCAGGCATGTCTAGCAGACGCTCTGTCGCATTCTATGGTCGAAGCGCACGAATATGGGGAAGTGACCACGGCTGGATTTTATGCATATGGAACACGATCAGATAGGCAGAAAGTCACGTTATGTGTAACCGTGAAAGGAAAGAAGTAACGTTCCATAGTCCTAAAAAGTACGACTTGGAAGATACACAGAATCAATTTTACCTTCGTCAAGGTGCAGGAAAAAAGAGCAATCGCAGTAGCCGCACTCAAAATCGATGATCTGTTTTTGGGTGCTTTTTCCATGGTAGCTAAAAATCATGTGGCTAAACCTGACAAAAATATTACGGTCAATTCCCACATCTGGATATCTAAAGACCGACTCTTCAGTTAGCTTTGAGGAACAAGAATGGACAGTGAAGTTCTAACATGACAACACCTCAATGTATGATGTCCAACTTTTACTGTTTATTTATTTATTTATTTATTTATTTAGTTGGTTGGTTAGGTATTATTTTTCCCACTATCAAATACTGATATGAACCCATCTGCATTCAGCTGAAGCAAGATGAAATGACCGAAACAGGCCATTCGTCACCGGGAATAGAGTGAGCACATGCCACGGGAGTTACGGTGGAATATGTCCGGAACTTTCGTGGAACTCCATGAGGGGCACGCATAGGCATTATCTTACATGTGCATAATTTTTTACCCGAGTTTGGAATGGACTTAATAGGGTTTCCTGCTGTTCCAGCATTCAACATAGTCCCTAAAAAGTTCCGTACACACCAGATCGAGATTGGCCATCGATGCTATGAACAGCTGCTTTGGCTAGTAAGTTTTGAGAGTTCGAACGTTCGAAACTGCTAGAGGGCGAAGAGGGTCCAAAGAGGGCGAAGAGGAAAACGGACGGTCTTAATAGCGTTTCCCACTCTAAGTAGAGGAAAACTTAGACGGGGGCTTATCATTTACTATCATCAGTAAGTTGATTTTCATCTAATGAAGTGCTTCAGCATGGTCTACATGAAGTAAAAGCGAACAGATCACATGGTTGTCAGTGGTTTGAGGAAAGGGAAAGTTCGTTCTGTAAATGATGCCGAGCTGTGCTTAGAAGCACTGTAAATGGAACAGTACCTTTTGTATCGCAATGTTCAAAGAAGTAAGACGGAATTTGTGAGGCGGAGAGTCCCTTTCGTTATATATCATTTTTTCAGGCTGTTAAACTAACAATATATAAAAAGCAGTAAGCCAAAGGAAACGGATGCAGTGATATATCGACTGGCAAAATAGGGTCAGAGATATCAAGCCTTGATGTGTCTAGAACGTAGCATCCAAAACTTTCCTCTCGATTAAAGGGCACTTGATAAATGAACCAAGAAGAATACACTCATTTACAAATCAATTTGGTTTTGAGAGAGACTCACCTGGAACCCAGATGAATCTCCCGTTTATGATGTTTCCAAGCAACTGAATGTGCTGCACCAGGCCGCCTCATGTTCCAGTTGCTACGATATTCGAGGTTGTTGAAAATACTTCGACAGAAGGGCGAAACAGGTCGTGAGCTATCGAAGAATCTTCAGCAACCTTATGAGTAGTGCATTACGAATATACATGTATCGTGATAACCCAAGAAGTTTTCAAGTCAACGCTATGCTTTGAAAACACCAAATTTTTCAGGATTAAGCTGGTCGTTATTCATATTTTGCCCTTCTTTAACCCAACCAGCGGATGTTCATGTGATCGCCTGATGACTTTTCTCATAGTGTGTCCAGCCGAACACTGGAACCGATACAAGTACATTTGAGGAAGCTTAAGGCAACCTGTCTGTCAATTACGTGAAGTAATTATTTGTTCCCCTGTTCCTCAGACTAATTCATCACCCTTTCGGTGACTGCTCAAGTTTTAAGACTGAACTATTCTGTTGCATACAAAGTCGACTCTATATTAACTGTTTTCTATATTCGATTTGTTCATATTCATTTCTGGGCTTGTTGTGGAATTCTGAACTGAACAACATTTGTCCCGTTAAATTTGTCCGATAGCACACTGCCATTTTTGTACCATCCTGTGTTGCTAACTGTCCAAGGTTTAATCTAGCCGAAAGATTTTCTTTAATTCTGCTCACGATTTACTGTTAATTTCTCTTGGAAACACGGTCTACCTGTCTGTATTGTCTGCCCACATCTAAATTCAATATACCGTTTGGCTGCCCGAACAAACGCAATTGCAGATCGCAGAATGGTTTCTGACCGTCCTACGTTGAATTAGACTACACGTTACCTGTCAGATAGGACTCCTAGATCGTGCGTTTAGGCTAAGTAACCAATTTTTTGCTTTGAGATAACGGCCCTAGCACAGGATCGTACACTGCCTTTGGGTTGTTAAACAACTGTCAGCCGGTTAGTGGACCGGCCGCAATAAAAGTGTTTGTAATTATGTCGGTTATACAACGGGAAATAGCCCACAATAAGGATCACTCAGACGGAGGACTGATAAATGCTTCCTATTCTGAGACTGTTACTCCTGTGGCGTTGGAATAGATAAGACACATCTTCTTATCCAGAGTTTCCTCTGCATAACCACTAGTACGTAGCATATTTTTTATTGAGTTTAGCATCATGTGTAGGGAATCATTTGGGCAGGTTTTTGTGCCCTTCCTTCTTAGAGGGGAACATCACCGAAGGAGTTCGACTACCGACCGACCAAGATAGGCTTGCATTACATGGTACAAGAAAGTCAGGGATTAATGTGCTGCGTGAATGGGCTATAACCGTTATGTTCCAACTGATGCGTAAAATGGGTAGCAGGGTGAGCAGTTTCGGTTCGTGTTAAGGTCGCGCTGTAGGTCAATAACAATATCGCCCACGTGATGGCAGTAGATGAAACACTATTGAACGTCAGATGATACCTCGTTCCGTGTTACAGATTCATCATTTGCACTCAATATTAGGCTTGTGAACAAATGTGTAAATCCCAAGCTGGATTACTGGTCAAGCCCAGCCATGTCCACTCATGAAGGACTAGTTGATTTGGCTGGATCTTGTGCGAGCTGTGCTTATGACATCAAATGGCAGGAATGTTTCCACCGCCCAGGTACCTTGATTGTGCAGATTTTTCTTTGGCAGCAAGTTACCTATTTCTGGGACAAAAAATCGTGGCCTCGTTGTCCATGAGAGAATTTCGCCGTGAGAATGACCGGTATGAAAAAAGTAATCCATGACGCCAGCAATTGGTCCCCTCTCATTTAGGCTCCCGGTGGGAAGCCACAGATTGTATTTAGATATCTATATTAATCTGATTTTTAAAAATGCCGAATTAACGAAAACAAAATCTTTGCACCAAAGACGAATAAAAGTGAACTACCCCTGGTCTAAAGTCATCCAGTTTCAACAAAAGACGTACACTTATCAGGCATTTTAAGTCAATGGAAACTGCCTATGTTTCGACTGTATCGGACATTTACCACGTATCAACAAGCGGTGTATGATTCTGGAATTTCGACAGTTCTGTATTTAGTGCAACAAACCAGAACTCACCTATCCAGCTAAACTTTGTCACCAAGCTGTATCTCCCTTTGGTTCAAAAAATGTGGTTTCTGTGCCATATGTGCAATATCGCGAATAGTTCACAGACTGATTATGTCCGGTATTGTGTAGCCACAAAAGGTTCAACAGAAAGTGAGACCAATGTCACCTGTAAACCGCTTCCAGGTCTACATAACAGATGCCTGATTAACTTATTCGCTACAGAGGTTTCGTGACGAAAGTACCCGGCTTCCAAGAAGATCAGTGCTCTCTAGTTCCCAAGGTTGATCTGTAGACTACAAAACGAATCGTGCCTAGCAGACCCAGAAACGAGCACCTGAATGAGAGCCTTGCAACAGACTACCAGCTTCCATTTTAAAAAATTGTATGCCTGTCGTTCCTTTACTGGAGACGTTAAAGTATTTTTCCAAGGCAGGTAGAGGGGACTGGACCCCACTACTCCAGCCGAAGAAGTCTGAAGTCTCTTGACTCGCCTACTGAATCTGAACGGTTGAGTTGTTCCTCCCCTAAAGGGAGTGTTGTTATCTGTCCAGAGATATTTTTTCAGCCTTTCAGAGACAAAGGTTAACGAGTGACAAGCCGCTAATCGCCCATTCTGCAATCTTCTTTGGTTAGTTGGACTAAGCCGCTGTCGTACGAATGCCAATGCGACAAAGATGTCAGGCATAACAAGCGATTTCATAAAGATGCGCTTGTTAAATTAAACAGGAGCCGCAACGATCCTAAAGGAGGTGTTTCGACAAGTGATGGTCGGCACGTCACATTTGTCCATCTGAGACATTTTGTTTGGTCTAATTAAAGGCACTGAAAGCAAAACCTGTTAGCATGTTTAGAACACCAGAGTTTGAGCTTGAGGACATAAAGAACAGAATCTTTTTGATCAAACGGACAGCTTGATACACCTGGAACTGTTTGAAGAATACGACTGACGTTATACCGCCTGTTGCAGGTTTTTATTCGTCACTAGACCACAGCACTACCAGCGAAACCTAACCAGAAGCCGTCGAATGTCAATAATTTTTCATTGATTCGCTCCTGTTGTCACAGGACCGCCGGAATATGGGCGGGGCAGTAAATCAACGGTTGTTGTTCTCGCGCCACATGGTTATATGTTCGTTTTGTTCCATTTTTTTCTATTATTGGCTGGCGAAGATTTTCGAAAACAGACTGAAAAATCGGGCTTACTCACAGGAACCCTAGAATCTAAATGATAAACGACCTGAAAATAACCACACAACCGAAGTTCTGAGAGCACAAACACATGTGCGGACGATTTGGTCCGTGATGCGAGGGATTCGTCCACCAGAAAAACGGAAATGATCTCTCGGTGTGTAAGTGGCACTACAAGTTAGATATGGCGTAGCCCTTCATAAATCGTCGTGGCAGCAAACCGACGGATTTAGATCATCCCCTGATTGGCGCTTAGCCGAGACACTGTACGGATTGCGCTTTGGTTGGTTGGTATTCGACATGACATCAACGAACAACAGCACTGCATGAGTAGACGGGATATATAACATGATTTGGTGTGCAATCAATAGAGACAGCATTTGTGTACGTCAGGTCTAGTCAGCCCACAACATGTGTGGATGTGTTACCATGTTTGGTAAGGTTATTTCGTTGTCCATTCACGAGGAACCGATCATGGGGACATGGTTAAAATTGCTTATTCCGGATAGGTTCCTGTTGAAAAGGATCAATCGAGTCACCAGTTTTACCCGAAACCCTGTACCTACTAACATCAACGGTTTATTTTTTTCGAAGGGACCTGTTAGCTTTGTATGCGTTTCCAGGGGTTCTTTCTCTAGTTGAGATAGTTTTCAACGTGACAAAAACGCCGATAATGAGAATGACAATACCGATAAGGTTTGGATCTGATGTAGACTTGGCCGTCAATGCAGATTGGAGTACTGAACGACTGAGTCTGATCAAGACAACAAAAAATCATCACTTTTGATCAAGAGAAACGTCGTATCGATGGCCTAGACACGGCAGAATTACAAGTATTATACGTCCACAGAGAAAATCGGTTCTGTTCGGATACTGATAGTTTGCAGTGCCCTAATAGATCACGGGATGGACAAACTAGCGATATGCACCGAAAAGAAGACTCTGATGCATATAGCCAGACTTTGGGATGCTCAACCTTGTCACTCATTGCCGAGATCGGCTAGATGTTGTGATATATCTGAACAGGAGGCAGATTTTGTTCTATCTCCTGAACCGGCCAAATTTTAGTCCTGATTTCCACCGGACTGAGGTTCCTTGGAGAGTGTAAATGGGAGGAAAAGTCTTTAATCCCAAAACTTAGTTCATGTCTACTCTGGCGGAAGCACAGTCAATATATAATCCACGCAGTCATCGAAAGCAGGTGGAATTGATAAGAGTTTTAGAACGAAATGGCGGGAAATATCAGCAGGATCTCCACTGACAAGAAAGCGTGATGGAATAGACTTGTCATGAGGTCTACCACTTCAACAACCAAACCAACTATCTGCTGAACGGTTACTAGGTGGTACGACATGAGAATGCCCCTGTTATCAGTAGCCAATATACTCAAGGTATTTTTTTACGTTGCTTGTCTCTAGGCCTTACAACAGAAGTACACTTTGTACATCCCCTCGTGCCAAGTGTTCGCAAAATACGGTGTTTTTACTTGTTACACTCCAGCAGGACTCACAACTTTTCACGGTAGTGGTTAGAAGTTTGTGCTGTATGTGTGTGTGTGTGCGCGCTCGCTTGGATGGGAAAATCCAACTGAAGTATATTGTTTAAAAACATGGTCGCTGAGGCAAATGAGTAACAACTAGACTTGCTCATGTCAGTTTTGTGCTTGAATTTGTCTGAGAGATTTGCTACACCTAACAAATCCGAACTGTGGATGATCGAAATAGCGCAAAAGTGTTCCTCACTAAATCCCTACCTCTTCGATCATTGTCACACAACAGGAAGCTACTTAAGCCTAGAACTTCCTTAGGGTTTTGGAATACGAGGCTGATGGTCTCTTTAAAGCCACGTTCTGATAAGGCAGTTCACCTTCCCCGGTGGAAAGAATGATTTGGACCCAGTTCAGTGGTTTTATATCTTCGAAACATCCATTGTTCTGAGGTTCCTTCTTGAAAGAAGCTTTTATACGTGGCCGTTACAGGGGTCAGTTTTAAGTGGATTTTGAAAACTCTCTACAACTGGAGCGGGTTTTTGGCGGATTTCCTCAACTATTTCGCACATTACTGTGACGATGAAATTCCACCTGTTAATTGCTTGTGACCGTTGATTTCTTGAGAGTGCAATAGTACAATGACACTGAAAAGAATACATAGTGACTAGGAAGACGTTAACAAATTTTGAGCAGTTCGAACAACTTTATCTGTATCTAATAGACCTGTTTGAGTCATCTTATCGGTGATTAATGTTCGAATGCGAATGCACGGTTGTACAATTACCTGTGAAAACGGACTGATTTAACAGTCAAAGTGACTGCCTACAGGGAGCATTAAACGAATAAACATTTTGATCAATAATCAACTGGAATCACAACGAAAAATACTATCTACTGACCTACGGATAGACATGAACGATTATAGACGTAGCCCAATGGAATCATCATGTAGATTTTTGCCCTATCTGCTGAGATAAGTGCTATATAAAAGCATAAAACGCCTGCCAGTAAGACTGCTAGTGCTTCCTGACTGAAAACATGTGGTGATAATGATACGCCTACGGTGCAGATAACCATGAATGCCTTGGTTGGTCTCCTGGTAGCACACGCAGCTGATCGATTACTTTGCTTATAAAGGCACAGCACCTAAATGGAATGATGGGACACCATCTTTTTTCGTAACATGGAGATCTTAAACTCGGATAGACCATACAAGCCCAAGTAGGGGGTTCAAGAAAGGGTCAAAGGAGAGACAAGCTACCAATGAAGGATGACGATGAACATGAGTAATGATGCTTGTACCATCACATCACATCACATCACATCACATCACATCACATCACATCACATCACATCACATCACATCACATCACATCACATCACATCACATCACATCACATCACATCACATCACATCACATCACATCACATCACATCACATCACATCACATCACATCACATCACATCACATCACATCACATCACATCACATCACATCACATCACATCACATCACATCACATCACATCACATCACATCACATCACATCACATCACATCACATCACATCACATCACATCACATCACATCACATCACATCACATCACATCACATCACATCACATCACATCACATCACATCACATCACATCACATCACATCACATCACATCACATCACATCACATCACATCACATCACATCACATCACATCACATCACATCACATCACATCACATCACATCACATCACATCACATCACATCACATCACATCACATCACATCACATCACATCACATCACATCACATCACATCACATCACATCACATCACATCACATCACATCACATCACATCACATCACATCACATCACATCACATCACATCACATCACAACAAACTATTTTTTCCACTTTTTGGAAGTTCCTTCAGTCCACCTGAAGGAAAAACTCTCACAAACATGGAAGGCTTCAGTGGTATTGGTTGTTGATAAGGTGGCTGTTGATCTGTTCGGCGAGCTTGGCTTGTAAACGTTTCGTAATCAAACGAGGAGACATCAACAGTGAGCAGTTGGATGGTAATACCTTCATTGTTTATACCACAAGGTAGACGAATCTCTTTCCTTGTCAACAATAAATTTAAGCCCACTTGTACCCTTCTGTCCATAGTTTCATCCCGATTCTTTCAGCAAATTGGTTAATCTGTACATGTGCCTCCTTTGCTATGTCCTCTTTTTGGAAGTAAACTGGTTATTCGAGGAACTACTGAGTCTCCCTCTTTTGGTTCTGGCTTGTTTTTTACTTTGGGGGAGTCGCAACGAAGAAAATTCCCTGACAAGAGAATTGCCTTCGGATTGTAGGATTTTCTCTTTGTGGAGTCTCCCGTGGGCAGCCAGCACTCCGTCAACGTAGTGAGGTGATCTGTGGAGAAGCAAGATCTCGGTTCCACAGTAAACCCTTGAAGAACTTGACTTGATAGTTAAATGACAGATAGCAATTTACAGTGCAGGTAAAGGTTGCATAAGCTCAACTGTCCAAGACTGAAACAAACAGGAAATGAAAGGTGGAGAATCTTCCGGACAAAAGTGTACAAATCTACTAAAGCAAAAGACTAAAAAGTTTTTCTCAATAATTAGTCGTACCAGGTGTTGGTGTTTGACGGATTTTGTAGGATACATACTCACATGGCTTTCGTTTGAACAATCGTCTTCTGGTCCTGGCGCAATCACTCTGGTGAGTTCACACCAAAGGGGGGAAGCACTGGACTCCAGTTTCGATCTTATTAGAGTTCATCATCATTGCATATCCAATGGCCGTGCCAGAGTTTGAACTCAAATGGCCATGCCGGGGGTTGAGCTCCGTCCATCCTGCATGCGATGCGAGCGTGTTACCACTACTCCACCATCGCACGCTGGACTCATCCGAATTTTTACGTCTAAACAGCTGAGTGATATGAGCGGAACACCCGACGCCTCGGATGACGACCCAGTAACATACCTTGGTTGTGTCGATCGACTGGCCCGCCAGTCAGGGCTTCCCATTCGGATAGCCCCAAAGACAACATTTTGTTTCAGGTGTTGGTGGTTCACGCGTCCAGATGTGAAAATTCGGATGAGTCCAGCGTGCGCTGGTGTAGGATCGGTACGACGCTCGCCTCGCAGTTCAGATGTAGTGAGTTCAAACCCGGCATGGCCACTGAATGTTCGAATAAGTGGAACGGAACGCTTCGTGCCTGTAGAAACATCGCACTTTTGAAATCAGTCACAGAACGGTAAAAATATTCGGATAATTTCATTTGACAGTTATAGTTCGATCTCTTTTTTTACACGTTGGCGTGAAAATTTACGTAACCCCCTGCCCTAGTCGTAATTTCGTGAACCGCATTTGACTGTAACACGTGTGATATGGTCATGACGATAAAATCGTCTGGTGGAGAAAAAATCGTTAACTGTCTACAAATATCAGCCAGTGGATGCATGCGAATGTCTAACCAAACAGAGAGCCATAAAATATATGGACCAAAAAAGAACTGACAGATGATATCCCCAATTACGACCACCGATTAGGTTCTGTGACTGCGTATGACTAGATTTGCAACTACGCACTGAAAAAATCATATACATGACATCCGTGTTCTAGATCGATTCATGGCCTCATTACACATTCCTCACGCCTTGATGCCATTCTTAAATAACTGCCCCCTTACAAAATGGAGCCATGTGAACAAGCGACTCTCAGCAAAAGTAGGAGGTCCCGTTAAAATTCAGTACCTTCGGGCCATTTTGGATATCACTGGCAGGTTTGATAGCTGCAACTAAGCTGTCAGTTATCCGTTAGGAATCTTTCAGTTTCGTAACTTTTCTGATTGGTCACTCTTTAGAAAGCACCACACTGGTCTGTGTCAACAAAGGAATGCTTTACGTTTCACGCGTCTTCCGATGCAACGAATGTGCTCCGAAAACCAGGGGAACAGAGAGCCCTACTAAATGAGAAGTGTATAGGACAAATTCCGTGAATCTAGAGTCTAGGCAAAACTTCAAAACAACATAGCCATAGTTTTGTGATGGCAAAAAGAGTTTGGATTTTCGGATTAGGAGGTCGTCCTGCGAGTGCTGAAAGACAGAACAAATTTGAGACTATCTCATCTAGGTTAGGACAATCAATAGTGCGTATTTCACAAACCACTGGAGAATTTCGGAACCGAGATCTTCCATTAAGGAGTGTGAATATTTCCTCGGTAGACTACTAGTGGTTTTATGATTAATTTGCACTTTAATGTTGCTTGTCATTCATTCAACGCGGTCCATGTCACATGGCCTGGTTTTAACCAGCTCCTCATGTAGCGTGTTCTCACAGCAAGAATTGTGAGACGTCGGTGTCAAATCTTATTCTCAGAACCAGAAAAGTAAGTGTTTTTATTCCCAAAATCGACTGTCATTTTAAAAACAACAATGAAGTTCGAATCCGGTCACAATTTTTGGATACAGGGGATCGTGTTTTTTATCGGACAATATCAGGGCTCAGATCAGCTTGACTTTTCGGTTCGCGTAACCTGAAGGCTTCAAATTTCCGGGTGCTTCTTTCATTCCCAAGTACCTTTCACCTGGTGGTTTTTGCGCTTCCGCAAATCGAGCATGGCCTAGAAAAGTAAAAGAAGAGCTATAAGTTTGGAATCGCCAAAATTTTGCACGTCTCAAACAGCACATATTCTTCTGTTGTGAATATAATGCCTTCCACAAGGTTTATCAGGAATTCCTGAGTAAGTACCATTCCGAATTAGGGTTGCCTAACTGCCAAGTCCCAGATACTATTGCTCATAACAGTTATTTATGTACTCAGTCCGCATATCACGTAACTCCAACCGCATCTCAAAAGCTTATCCAGTTTCTAATTACAACTACGCACTAGTTGTTTTTCTGCACTTGTTTTACACACGGATGTACTGCCCATCTTTTAGTCTCTTATGTCCTGCTCGATTCCCTTAGTTGAGAAGAATGATTTACCTTCTTCAATTCTATTGCTTTTTACCCCTGTCTACTTCTGTTCCCAGACAAACAGTTTGTCTACCACAAACGCATAACTATGGGGCGAACAAGTGGGACTGACGAAATTTCGTCTCTTCTGACAAGGTACTCTTCTAATTCGGCCCGTGGTCCAAGCTGAGTGTGCGATTTTCCAAAGTAAATGCCTAGAGTGGTCTGTCTGAGAGGTAGTCCAGCATGCCAAAGAAAGATATTCGTACTTACAGATATATTTATTTAACCCAGTTTAGGTACCATTTCACTCGGTCGCAGAACCACCGTGGATGTACCCATAAGCGTTTAGTTAATCTAAGGACTTGTCTTTGAGTTCAGCCACAAACTAGCACCATAGGCTGCTGGTAGTGTGTGGAGATCCAGGACATTTTAATGAAGATTTTGTCCTGTGATTAAAGCCAATCTGTGCTGAAAAGCCTTGAAACACTGTAGAGATATTTAATCCCTGACAGTGTCTAAATATTGGTAGTTCTGGGTGGGGGGGGGGGGTAAATTGGATGATGATCAGGTGACAGTCGTACTTTTCACCGAGCTTGGAAAGCAGTTCGTCAACATTCGTGGGGACATCACCAGTGAGCGCACTGTTAGCCAAAAGGTCCAAGTTTTGAGACTCCCTACTGCAGTTTCGTGAAATTCGTACTGCTGACGAGTCCTAATAAGGATGAAACAACTGTGCAGTGCTTCTCAGCTTTTCATCATAGACTGTCTTCACTGACAAGATGAAATATCCAGTAGTGCCATTTACCTCGGAGTGCTTGGGTAGCACTAGTTGCACCACCGTTACACAAGTGGTTCTTGTGGAGGCAGTATGAAAATCAACCTTTGAGATGTTGGCGGGAAACTAAGTAACTCCACTAGTCTGTGTTCACTTCTGAAGCTACCATTCACTTTGTATGAGTGTGCCGAGGGAAAGAGTCAGTCTGATTCTTGGCGGACCACCACCATCTTCGTTCATCAGACAGGCGGAAGCACCAAATTTTAGCCAAACTTTCCGCTTGGTTCATTGCTTATGGTCATCAGTTGTCAGATGTTACTGCAGGTGAAGACGATATATTATGGAGTTAAGATGTTTCAGGAAGCTGGATCAAAGTTTGGAACATAGGTAGGGAAATGAACGCATAATCGTGGAACTCGTAGGAGTTACACGAAGCTGAGTGCTCATTTGACAGAATGAATCGCATAAAAAAATGAAAACAATGTAAGATATGGCATGCTTACGAACGTCTTGTATGGTATAACTTTCAGAGACCCTTGGTAGTACATTTCCTTCCAGATCACACAGCCTACTTCACGAATCGGAACTGCGGTTTGCAGTACCTTTCAGTAGCTCTTGTGAATCCAGGGTAGATCATTTTTGTCGGAATATCGATCCGTGCCAAATGCCCATCCAGTATTTTGAAGTGCTTACTCGAAAGCCTCTGTGAACAAAATTCACACGTCCCTCAGGAATTTATTTTACTCAACGGTTTGTCAACTGAGAGGAGTGAATTCTAATGACTTCACTGGTCGTTACTCGACATGGGACCAAAAGCCGTTACATTCAGTTGCCTTCTACGGCACGACAGAATACCCACATTTCAGTCATTCATGTTTTCGTTTCATGTACAGAAATTATTGCTCGCATAGAGCATGCAGCTTATAGGTTTATGTTTTCAAAAGGCGTCGAAAATGACATCCGCAAAGCTGGCGGAGCTTTCACAAGCCCGCAAACTTTTGCTTCGATTGCTTGTTGGTAAACCGACAGCCTTTGGCTTTTGTAGTTAATGCACATACGAGCGAGTAATTTCCACTCCCCATTTATCGAACCCCAGCTAACGGAGTGTTGATCAGACCCACTGAGGGCCAAACACACTGGCTGACTATTATCGCGTACAACTTCATGATGTTGTCTGTCCTGGGTTGTTACAGTCCTTCCTCTCTAGTAATACCCTGAAAAAGCCAAGCAAATTCGGTTGTGGTAGGGCGAATGGCCTGGCACTTATCTGTGCCGCAAACAGTCACATGGTCTTATCGAAAAAGGATTCTTAATAGGAAGAAATGTTAGATATAACTGGCATCCTAGCAAAATAATTTTCGTTTCAGAACATAATCACATCAATTTGGCACCTCTAATGCATGACCTAATTTTCCCCACTACAATTTCCTAAAACCCGCTAGTTTGATCGTCAAATATGAACTCGTGTAACCTCGTAAGCCTACTTTATAAACACTCTCCTGGGTACTCAGACATCCAGACTAGCTGCTGATAATCGTTCCAAATATCGCACAAAAAACTAGCGGATTTTTTATATGGCAATTCCGCGGGCTGCTGAATTAAAATACATCAACAGTTATTTGCGTGATGTGATGTACTGCCTACACTAGCTATCACTTGAAATGGCATTGTTTTGACAAAAGATTTAAAATCATGATGAACGGTTCGTGTAGTATCACCTGTTCAGTGGTTGTGAACAGTGAGGAGGAATTGCAACTTTTTAGCACTTAAATGGTATAGGTACCGTTCAGTGTTAACAGCACTCACCCACACTGATCTAGTTTGACGAAGAGATCCCTCAAGTATGCCCTTCTCACAGGGTAATTCTCTTTTAGTTCGGATTAGTGCTTGATTTGCTCTGGGCATTTATCCAGAAAATTTCCGACTCTCCGTCTTTACGTCGGAGGGTCAGGATAGCTCATTGTCCCGAGCATGTCACTTTACTCCATTTTCTGTGACACCAATCAGGTAACTACAAAATCTTTTAATGCTTTTGTATTGCTTGTCGCTCGACCTTATCGTGGCTGCACACCAATCTGGAGGCACTGCGTCTAAGTGACACACAGAACTGACAAGCCCGATTACCGTGAAAAGAATACCGTATTGCTTTCTCGTCTTTCCGTCATTTTAAACAGCTTCATGAAAGAAATCTGTACAGTGAACGGCTTGAAAACTACTAGTAATCTAACCTAAAATGCATTTTGACTGAACTGGAATAGTGGACTCCGTGGCGAGTTTCACAATAAGAGGCTCGCTACCGTATTAGGAATTTTCCACCTATTTTTGCTGGTAGTAACTGGCTGTCTAAAAAAAACAATACAACCGCCAAATGAGCTATTCAGCTTCAAATACTGACACACTGTATTAATTTTCGCGTAGTAAAAACGATGAGGAGCGTCCTTTCTGCACACCAAGACATCCTGATATTGTGGCTTGTTCGATTGAGTGTTTGGATGTGTGATCATGAGAAATCCGTTGGTCACGGGTTTGAATCCAACGCACGCTGTTTTACTGAACCCCCATAGATTTGTTGCAGCTGCTCCGCTGAGTATGGCTAGAAAAGACTATGGAAAAACTCTACTTCTTCATTTGGCGTCTCCGAATCGACGGATCAAATAACAACAGCGCTAAAGGATGCACTTTCACCGTATAGCATTCTAGCAAGATGATTTTTCCCCCAAGAACAGACCTCTCACCAGATCAGTTATTCTAAAATGTCGAAGGACACACAGATGAAGGTATGTTCATTTTAGCCATCCACTAAAAAGGTGTTGCGCTGCACACAGATGAAGGTATGTTCATTTTAGCCACCCACTAAAAAGGTGTTGCTCTGTTTCGTGCAGACAGATGTGTTTCTTTGTTCTAGCTTGTGCTTTTGGGTTGTTTTTAGCTCATTAGCTTGCATGCTGTTGTCGGTTTGACTCGTTTGAAATCTGTGAAGCTGACCGTATCCATCGAATCCATTTGGCCGAACACTTGCGTGATTGGACCAAGTTGGACGCATGTGGATATTTTGTTCCGTACGTCAACTTTATGAGCGTGAACATGAGAAACGAAAGCGAATAGGCTATTCTAATCCGGCTTAGGAACCAGATACCAGGCAACAATGAGATGAAGAGTGGTTCTGGAGTTCTTCACCAAGTACGCTCGGGGACTCATTCAACAATGACCATAAATTATTCAAACCACGTTGTCCTACCTAACTAAAGTCCAAGTACCTATTCTTTAAAACACCGAACGACAGCAGCAACCATGTCAGTGAATCTCGCCTCCAGGTACAGCGCGAACTGTTGGATTTTCGATTGTTTACTGATTAGCTGAAAACACTTTGCCTGTCGGTAGCTATATCATTGCTATGTGACGCCAAATGCAAGATGCCACATCGCATAGATTCTCTCAAACAAATGCACCTGTTTGCTGTAACCAATGGAGCGACCGCACAGTGAACATCAACAATACCGCGCAGTTTCCTAGTTCAAACATGTCCGCTTACTGGTAGCTGTGTTAAAAACTACAGTTAGATGGAATCAAGAAGTTCTTCGGATTATTTTTTCCAAAGGAAATACACACCAAACTGAATTGATAAAAGCTAATTGATAACTGATTAAACATATTGCGCATATGGGTGGCGCCCCCCCCCTACGTTTATCCATCCATCCACGTACACCACTGCCACAACAGGCTGACTCTAATCTACGACAGCTCTAGGGTTACTCAGTTAAAATTGAAGTTCTTTCAGTCACGTGCAAAACAGATTTGAGGATGAGGCGTTGGTTTTTCTGATTAGTTTGATTGTTCATAGCATTCATAAAGAAAGAGACCATTCTGAAAAGCTAATTACACACTACTCATAAGTTTGCTAAAAATGCTTAGACACGGCATGACTGATCTCGCCCTTCTTCGAGCTCATTCGGTGGACGCAGTCTGCGAGCTTCTGTCAAATTTATGTTCTGGCCGAACCGATCATGGAATATCGAAGAGCTTTCAGCAACCTTATGAGTAAAGTTCCTCATAGAAAATATACTGCGGTATCTCGAACTCTGTCTCCCAATGTTAGCCCGAGAACCGATCATGGAATATTGGGCCGCCTACAGATTAATTAGTATTTATTCAGTAGAGTTTCTCATAGTTGGATGAAACCCCGCGGAAACTATTGTTCCACCCCTCAGTGGGGTGTGGCCACTGTGTAGTTACATTTAACCCAACTACACCTAACCTAGTCGTGTTCAACAATAACAACAAAGCTTGTCTTAATTTCACGTCCTAGTGGAGAGGTCGTCTAGCTTCTTTGCTCGGTAGAAAACCTGTCACTCGTCAAAGTCAAAACCATGAACTTTTGCGTATTGTGCTGGAAGTGATAGGCCGAACCTAGATTTCATTGGTGCGATTCAGCCTGGTGGATCACACTGGATCTGGTTTCATACACTCCACTCCCTTCGTCCAAAAAATGTGACCAATTTATTCGGTTTTAAAGGAAATTCACTCCTGACCGTCGTGCAGCTTCTTCTGAAGTTGTGCCAGCGGGTTCTCTAGTAACAGTTATAACAGTAACTTATTGTCAGTCCAAACAGACAGTCTGGTGTATGGTTTTGGATTTTTGCATTTTGTTGAACGACTGTTCGTATTTGCCCAGTTATGTCTGGACAGGAGAGTTGATTAGTTAGATAAAGCATTGTTCTGCTGCTGACTGACAAATCAATACATCGACCACGCCTTTGACGCTAGCGTGTGCCAGTCACACAATGTTACTCCCAGATATGCAAAATCCAAACGGAATGTCACGTGACCACTTTCCGTACGATCGACTGATGTACCTAGATGTCAGAGGCAGGCTATGTCCGTCTTACAAAACTGGTAAGAAAGAGGACACAGCAGCTACTGTTGGTCTGAAAATAACCGCATTCGCGTGAATGAAATCAGAACACGAGATATTTTTGTGCTTCATTAAAAACCACTTCAACAAGGAAGGATTGGTACGGAGTTTTATGATCTGGGAATCGACCCGGTAGTGAAATCGTCCATGTCACAGTTCTGTGCCCAGTAACTAAAAGTAAAACTTGCAGGCAGAAACACATTGAACGAACTGTCTTTTCTTATTACGTAAGAACTGAAAACCTTACCGCGCAAGTGGTAAGGTACAAGTGGTACTTTATGAGCTACGTCGAACGCCTGCCCTTGATTCTTATGCAGGTCTCCTGACCAATTCGTACAGCTTAACTTGTGGTTGAACAAACGCAGTTAATTATCAACCTAGAGTGTAGAGTGACACTTCTGACATTCGTTTGTCACAAGCAGAAATAGAATGTTCGCATCCAAATGCACCCAAAAAAATCACTTACGACCAGAGAATTTTCCATGCTGAAATCGACTGATTGCATATTCCGGCTTTGTATTTGAACCGGGTTTAGGAACAAGCGAGGGCAATTGGATTTTCCTTTGATATTCTGTGCACAAACAAGAGATGAGCAGTAAACAGAAAAGAAGTACTGTCAGGTGACCAGGAAAGTAATACATTCACTTTGTGCAATCAATAGACTTGCGACTTCTAAAAGAATTAATGTTTTATCTCTCTTCCCCTCTAGAAAGGACACCTGAAGAGACTAAATACAAGTGGCCCTCTCTCCTACGTAGTCAGTTCTGAGGGGAAATTTACCACTAAAATATGCTTCAGCTAAAGGCAAGGCGTCCTTCAGAATGATTTAATCATATCATAAATGGTCCCGTCGTTTTGTAACAATCCACGAGAGAAACGCATAGTCAGACGATGATGTATCAGCCATACCTCAACCTGAATAAAACGTTACTCGGCACGTAAGATGTTTTCGTCTTATCCGCTCAAATCACACTCCGGTCGGAACATGATAAAATCGAACCGATTTAAGCTACTTAGACATTAGGATTGAGGTGATCTCTGTGTTAGCCAAGTTGAGCAACCGGCAAGCTGTCCCAGATGACTAACTCTAGCGATAGGAGGTCAGGTTCCTAGCCCCTATTCTAACAGTGGAAGCTTTTTGTTCTTCTACGGAATGTCACCCGGCTGTTCCAAAGCAACTCGACTATTTGTTAGCGTGACCACTGAGACTATTTTACCCAGTAGCTTTGGTGTACTCCTCCATTCCGGAATCGTCCTGAATCTTTCGGCTGCCACTCAAATTCGCATCACTTTGAACCACCTCAAACCACATTCGACTGCCCGCTTAGTGAAATTTAACCCTACACTCTCGTTAACTTTGCTCCACGGCCAGAAAAACGAACGGCTGCAAACAGTGAGTTTTCCAGGCGTTTCTTCCGCCAATGTTAACTCTGCACTTCGTTTCACCTCGATTTTGATCGGATACTGTCTATGTACAACATGAATTTTCGGTTAACGGTCTCTACCAGCGATAATAAGGCCAACTGGTCCGTAAACTAACATTTGCGGAAAAACGGCAAAATATCACACATCCTAGAATAGAGGATGCGATAAATTCCAAAGGAGACTGGGCCCCTTATGAGAAACTGAAGATGCGATAAATTCCAAAGGAGACTGGGCCGCTTATGAGCAACTGAGCGGTAGGTCTTAGTAGCTTGTTGTCTTCGTAGAAAACCCGTAAACTCAAAACGTGTTGGTGTGCTCAAAAATCTAATTATAGAAGGCAGGGCTATTCTGGAAAAGGCATTCTCGGTAGCGAAGTTGGTCAAGCACCTTTCAGGTAAGCCTGAGGGCAAGCACAATAATCGAGTCCACCATATCCGTATCTCAGTGATAATACTGTGTGCAAATGGACTTCAGATTTCTCGTATTTGTCAAGCCCCATTTCGTCCTCTATCGATCTACACCTGTGCATTTCGGTATCCTACCGATATCAACGCATGGCTCAGTGGAGGATTCACGCATGGGGCTTGCTAAGATGATGTGACACATCGATTTTCAGTCAGCTAAGGGAAGCGCGGTAAAATATCAAGCTTGAGTACTTAAGAGCAGCGTAGATCAGATACTTTCGGTAGCTCAGTATATTTACGCCACGTGGGAGTTCGTCGGTCAGAGTCTTTTCATGGTGAATCGCTTCATAAAACTTCGCATCTTCAGACTTTCCAAAGTTCCCTGTTACTCTGTATCACGTGTTATTGAAATCCTAAATTGAATCTGGAGCTACAAAGCAGAGGCGGTCATTCCTAAGTCTTAATTAGAACTCATTGGGAAGTAACAGGACTCGATCACCAGAAGTTCATGCTCAAAGTTGGAGCTGGTGACCCCAACACCAAGGGGCCGCTGACCTCATTTGCAATCATGGTGTACGGGAATGCAAAAGGTTTTCGCCTGACTCGGCACTTACCTTGAAGTCTTTTGCGAAACTGAGTGCCAGAGAAAGACCAAACGACAAATGCGCAACTCCATAAACAGAAAGTGTGCGAACTAAGGACATCAACCAATAACTCCACCGATTGTTTACTAGACTGTTCTGAAACCATAAGGCTACCATTGTTCGCAGGATCCACAGTTATATTAAATCTGTTGATAGTTGACCAGGTGGCTGTTCACCGAGCTTGGCAGCAACCAGGTTGTTGCAGGCTGGAAGCTAATTGCCAAGCTGCGCGAACCCATCAACAGCCATCTGATCAAACTACCCGAGCTCCCAATATTCCGATACACTTCCCATATTAAGTCTGATTTGACGTTCGGACGGTCATCTAGAGTTTACGGATTTACCGTGGTTCCGAAAGGGTACTTGCAATTGCAGTTTTATGGTTAGTTGTTTCGCATGTATTTTGCACAGAGGCCCTCGTTTGGCGAATAGTTAGTAAACTCCATCTTTTCAGAAGCACACTGTCCGATAAGTTCTTAAACTCCATCGTCTAGTGTTTACAGCATCAGTGTCTGATCTTGCTGTCATTGATGATGATTACATGTCGTGGTAGACACATGACGATTCCTCACTGTTTAAGAAAGTATCCAGATGCACATCGATCTAAATTCGGGTGTGTGTGTGTGTGTTCTAAGTTTGTCAGCATGGCATCTTGAGAGATCTATTATGGCATTTTAATAGGAGAAAAATTCTTCATGCTCCATGACGTATGATAAAGGGATATTGTACAAAATCCACCAACAGACTACTGCTGTTTTCGCCTGTTGGGAACTCACAAGCTACGGGAAGCTCCCACATATTTCTATACTAAAATGTTTAATCAGTCAGCTGAGAGTACCCGACTAGGAAGATTACTAGGCCTCCATCGAAATATACTGGTGGCCAGAGGTTAATTCATGCCGGTCTTCATTGAAAGAGGACTGGCAGTACCGCAGGCCATTCATTCCTTTCAGATTCGAATCATGACAACGTACAAGTTGTGTCAAGAAATATCTGGATTCTCATCACTACGTTCTAACATAAAAAAATTTATACAATGACAGATGTATCTAGTCCTGCAGTAATAAGTGTCATCTTCATTATCCAAAGAACCTAATCAGGTTAGCTAAAGCTTTATGCAATCTCAGGCGAAATTTCAGTCTACAAGGATAATAAAAATGCTGGTTTTAAGCATATCTGCTTCCAAGTAGTTGGATTTCCTGGGAAATTTCATTCCACGTGTTAGGCAGGGAAAACATTCTGTACATCAGTTACCAACAGAGACATCTCCGAAGACAAATTCCTTCTCAGGAGAGTCTACAGCAGCGTCTTGATCAGCCTTTTCACACCAGAGTTGTTCCCCAAGTTTAGTTGCTCAGCTCAGTTCAGTTCACTTCAGCTCAGCTCAGCTCAGTCAGAGACCAAGCGACAATCTATGCCACCTGCGTTGTAAATATTGCCCTCAGTAGAAGACAATCCAATCGGAAAGAAACTACCAGCCAGTAGGATCTCTTCCACATACGTTTGACGTTAGATTCGAAGTGAAAGCTCCAGAATTAAAAGCCTTATGGAAAATGAATCCATTGATGTACCTGCATGCTTTCCTTCGTATGTGTGCACAGCCGGAGGTCGGTAGGACTTTGACCGCATTTTGCTGGTTGGACGCAGTATTGGCAGCAGCGAACCGTGAAGTTTATTATAAACAGGTGGACTGTTCGGCTTCCTTGCGTCCAACTGACTGAAATGCAGAACATAACGACACGCCCGTATTGATTTTGAGCTAACTGTAGTAGCATATTGTCTGTAAATCCATAAATTCCTGGAATTCCAAGAATTTGTTAAGCCTAATAGAGAGTTGCAAGCATGTTTGCAATTTATTTTTCGTAAATGGCAAAAAAATTGAAAACTTGGTGCGCCACGATGCCTAGTTATGTTGTATGAATCCGACCCATCAGTTTAGTGGAAACACAGACGACCTATTATTGAATTTACCACTGGATGTGTTGCGGGATATCGGTAACTCATATGTAATCCTGTGTTGTTAATCGGTTTGCCGAACTTGACAACTGGTTACAGAACGCTCCACCGCCATTCGAGGAAACGTTGCCAAGCCACTGTTGGTGTTTTTTTCTCGGATAACTACGCGCCATTTGTAAATCAATCGTCGAAATCCGAAAGCAGCTACCTGCTTGTGGTCGATTAGATCAGTACGTTCGACTGAACAGCATTCACGGGAAGGACGTTTTTTATTACAAAATCAACAGAAGTTCGGCCTGAAGATGAAAACTTTAACTAAACCACCCGTTGCTAAAGTGCATGCCAGAGTAGATACGGGGTAAACAAGAGCAGCCTCTCCAGCACTCTCACTATGCACTCACTAATAAGAGTATTATTTATAGTATTAGTTAGTTACAGTTACAGTTACAGTACTAGTTACAGTAATCCCTCCAACAAATAAGTACCCAGGAGGAAATGCCTTAATCGCCTTCTTTCGATTACAGCAGCGCAAACATGCATCCTCTCCCACAGAGCCAGAACTCTGATCCACCAGGCGGATAGTTTACTCCCCGAAGGGTAACGGCAGTGGAGACAATCTGTATAGTTTAATAACTTAGACCACACCAGCGATGATTACTTGATTGACTTTGACTTGTTTTGTCCGACAAGGGAATGCATGTGCGGCACTCAATCCTGGGACAAGCTGCAGGCACCCCATGGGCTGAAGGTAATCAAGTTGAAACATAGAATGAGACAGTGCACGATAACAAGATGGTTCTGGGTTTCCACTTGGTTTCATTTTTCCCTCGTCGTGAGATTTGTCAATTAATCTGTTCGGTAAAAAACCTATCTTCAGTGCGAGAACATCAACTATCCTGTCCTTTCACTCAATCATATGCACACCCAAATACAGCCACCCTTCAATTAGCTTAATACAGAAGCATGAGGGCATCTCACATCGGTCACTGAGACACTGTCTCTTTTCAGAAGGCATTCTGTTGTCTCCAAAAGTTGTTTCTTTGTAGGACAAAGTAGTGGAGAGTCATTCAACTTCCAATATGGTATACTGCATACTTTTGCAAATGGGGACCAAAAATGCTTGTCACGCAGCCTATGAAATTCACATCACTGGTTGTAAAAATCGACTAAAATCCAGTAACTAACCAGTTGTGACCAGCAGCTTTTCTAAGTCCATTGGACACAGGCGCCCATCTTCTATCCCGTGGTATCTGTTAGGCATTAACAATGCTTGGAAGCATCCATAAGAAATTCGCCTGGCTCCGAATCATCACCAGATTTTCGCGTTTTCCGCAGCCCATTGTTTAACCTACACAACTTGGTTTGAACTTTCTGGGACAACAATTTGGTGAATAGGGTGTCATCTCACTCCACGTTCCATCCGGATAGCAAACAAAATTTTGTTCAGTCCTCATACGTTCGTTTTATAATAGTATTACCCAGGAGGATTACACTATTGTCATCAACAACGATCAGTATCTCAGAGCTTTCGCAATGAAAACGGTTTGATCATTTTCAGGTCTTTATAACAAGGAAGACGAGAAAAGTGGTTCTCAAAGAGCCGTGCCTTAGGAAAAATCGGCTTTTCCACAACGTGGATTAAACGTTCACGAATTACTTGTGGTCAGTGAATGGTTCATTCCAAATAAGCTACAACTGCATTATGTTCTCTGTGAGAGACCCTTTAGGGGCACCTGTTAGTCTTCCTCCAAGCGACCTTCAAGGTAGTTTGGCGATTTCTGTCAGTCGCAGTCTCGCGGAACTGAGGTAGATGGGGGGTGTTACTCAGAAAATCACTCCAGTTTATTGCTCTGCACGCATTTCTGAACAAAGAGCGGATTAAAATGCCTTCCATCCTGAAGGAGCAACTGATTTGGGATACATGAAGATGAAGACGATCATCATGAACACTTCGTTTTTCAACGTTTCCTTTGAATGGACCTTGTTTCAAACCCGACCGGCTTTTCATTCTCTTCCGTTCCTTCATCTCTAAGATCGTCCTTTTTCAAGAATTTTACTTGTCATAACATCCTTCCCGTAGGCGAATCGTTTGTTATCTTATAGATAGGTAAACAAAAAATGGCACATGAATTTTCATACTTCTCACAGTTCGCCAAACAACTCTGCATTTCAAAAAATCTTCAGCGTAAGTTGTTCCTTGCGGACACAGTGGTCCCTTCTTTGGAGCTCAAAGTTGTGACCTGAAAAAGGTGTGCTCCTTGTTCATACCTGCTCTCTTCAGATGGAGGAGGAAGCAATGAGATTATATCTTGCTCTGACTTACTCAAATGTAGTATGCCTTGGTCATCGTATCTCGTCATCAGTGAGGTACAGTGAGCTCCTGGTATTTTGATTTCTGGAACTTGAAGTGTCACTCGTTATTGCCTTTCAACCGAGAATAACCTTTTTTTGCTGAACATTCCAAGAACACGATTTAGACTTTGAATTTTTGAGCCATCAGAAACCAAGATCACACGTGTTCGAGGAGTTGGAACACACGGTGTTTGTCCGCCCAGCTGCACGCCTCTTTTTTTAAAAAAAGGAGTCACTCCAGAACGAACAACCGACAGCTCCTTCTTGTTTTAAAATCCCAAAATCAAATCGCTGTTGTTCCTAATTTCCGTTGCAAACTATTTACCAACTCAAACTGTCCATAGACCTCTATGTAGATGAATGTGCCCAAGAGACATCGAAAGCAAGCCCTGCATGTTGCCCTCCTTGACACGTCAGTCTTTATATGGAGTGTGTGTCATGTGACAAACTATGTACGCATGATTGCTGACAAACAGTCTTTATGACCAGAAAAGTTGGTTACTTTATTCACCGTGTTGGTGAACGCACATTCGTTCTGATACTGTTTCTTTCGGTTGTCAAGCCATCTGTCACTTACTCTGCTACCGGGACTCACGCGATCGCAGTCACCATGCCATTCATCTGACTTTGACCCTATCGGCCACGGCGTTGGGTTACGTGACTAGTTATCATACAGAATTGTACAGTCGACATCATCATCACGTTGTGCCACACGCTGAGCGAAGCAGCTACAGTATACAGGGATGATAGTTTGGAATTGTTGGTCATTGTCACACACCCTCCACTCTGCATTTTCAGTTCCATTCTGGGTTTGGTTCTGGGTTACGTCCCAAACAACAGTAGCTTACGTAAACCCATAAACCTAGTCGTCGTCATTTTTCTCCCTTGTGAATATTAAATGAGTTCAATGCCACGCAGAGGCAATAAAATACCAGTGGACACTTGTTGGCCCATAGCATTTGGGACAGAGGTATTTTGAAGTATCACAGTCGATCCCTCTGAAGAGAAGACCCTAAAGGATCGGTCTTTTCCGCAAGCCGTTTCCCTAGTAGACTGAGTTCACTTCTTAATCACGCTTCAACGGACCAGCTAAAATGGTCTGTTCTAAAAGGCGACCTCCTTTGAAGGAGAACAGCCAAATTATGATCATCAAAGGAAGTCAAAAAGTGAGCATCTGATCGGTACGGACGCTGCCCAGGAGAAATAACATTCAAGGGGCATTGGAATATCCCACTGCTGCACAGTTTTTACCCTGACGACATCTGACTATATTTAGCATCACTGTACCTGTAGAAGTACGTTCGGAAGTAAACTCCCAAAGTTTTTGACCCTATTCTTCAAGTCCACCCAACTTTTGGGTTCAATACCTACACGTGACGTAGTTGTCAATTTCTTCGATCCACTTTGTTAATTTGATCTTGAAGACATCGAGTCACTCTTTGCTGACCTTGTGCACGCGTGACTGCCTCATGCGCTCAGACCTGTTTTTCTCGAATTGTTTGTTTGTTTATAATCCACCTGTTGCGGATGAGTATCTAGCTCCCAGGCTTGCATATTTTTATGAGTTACTGTTCTGCATCAATAGCATTGTATAAGAACTCAGTTATGACTGTTTTGCCTACTTGCGCGTTAGTCGAGGACATCGTTTTCGTTTTGACGATCCGGGTGAGTCTGTTCAGCAATCTTTGCCATACAAAGGTTTACTAATGAAAACAGCGGTTGTTCGGCGTGATGTTTTACTTACACTTCGGGGTGAAGAATCTACTTCGGTAATCAGAACAGTTCTTCATGCTGCCTGACAGAGCCACCTTACTATAGATACTCCTTCGTGGACTACTTCACGAATAGTTAACGCATGCATGATTCCGTCGTACGGTACACGGTATGTGTAACTGACAGATCGTACTTGTACTCCCACACAGTGATAATCGCCAGTCATTTTTGTTTTCCAACAGGGATTTAACGACGTTGCAGAGAAATCGCGTCTAATGACTTCAGTGAGATATCGACTAGTTCAACATTCTCTTTGAAAAAATTACCCTAAGCTCATAATAAACCTCTGTGTGACAAGTAAGGTCAAAACAATAGAACACAATAGAACTCGAGAAATACACTCATTTGCAAATCAATTTGGTTTTTGCGAGATACTCACCTGCAGCCCAGCTGAATCTCTCGTTTGTGATGTTGTCAGGCAACTGAATGTGCTGCACCAGGCCGCCTCATGTTCCAGTTGCTACGATATTCGAGACAACATCACAAACGAGAGATTCAGCTGGGCTGCAGGTGAGTATCTCGCAAAAACCAAATTGATATGCAAATGAGTGTATTTCTCGAAAACAGTCCAATTTGGGTTCAAGTAGAACATAAGGTTGACGGAAACTCGGGGACTGCGCCTACCTGATGAGCCCCAAGAAGGGCGAAACCGGTCGTGGGCTGTCGAAGAATTTTCAGCAACCTTATGAGTAGTGCATTACGTATATACAATAGAACTCATTCGCCCTCGGAACCGAATTTCCATCGATCGCTTCTGGAGCTACTTTTCCTGATGTTTAAGACTTAACATTTGACAGCAGCTGCCGAAGAGTTTTCAGCAACCTTATAATTAGTGTTGTGTCAGGGAAGTATGCCGCGATATTTCGAATCTCGCACCAACTGAAACCTGAGGCAGCCTTTGTTCAACACAGTCAGTTGAAGAACAGCATAGACAAGAGATATGGGTAGGATTCAGCCAGATACCCCGTTAAAACCAATTTGGTGTGCAAATGAGTATAGACTGCCAATTTCAAGTAATTGGGATTCGATTAAAACATAGGTTGACGGAAACTCAGGGAGAGTGCCTACATGATGAGCTCCAAGAAGAGCGAAAAATGCTATGGGCTTTAGAAGAGTTTTCAACAACCTTGTGAATAAGGTGTCTTCAAGAAAACAAGTACCACACTAAAGCTGATAGCAACGATTTGAAAACTCTCAGGGAAATTGACGTGCCTATGACGGACAAGACACACATTCAAGCGTGCCGTATATTCAACGGTGGTGGGCACATAACTGACCAACTTGCGTAGTGACACCTCAGGAATTTCACTGAAAGTGTCTTCTGTAGTACCACTTGAGCTATTTTATAGGTAACTGGAGGATAAAGCGTAACTCCCATTGTTCTGTTTTGTGTCTTCAAATAGAATCCGAATTCATGTCACTGTCGTTTGAACAGTCGTTCTCCTGTCCTGGCGCAATCCATCACTGAGTGCCCTGTTCTTGAAATATACGTCATACCACATGAAGGAACAGTTACACGTTGCATTGATCACGAAATTAACAAAATGCTACCGCCTTGCTAACATTCCAGATCAATCACAAAACATGTTTGCAAGAAAATCCTGGATTCTTTATAGGTCTGAATGACCTAAGGTATACATCGGATCTCTCGTTTAGCACTCATCGACTGCACACACCTTTCGGCATGGTTGAACAACGTCAAGTTGTGTGACAGCGGAGTGTCGGTGAACTGTGCTCTGACATGTTAACGCGTCTTTGGCTGGCACCAGTAAACCTTAATGATTCCGTGAGCTTTGTAGAAGATGCATGAGGGAAGAACAATTTCATAAATAGCAATAAAATGCCGTCGGAATTTTATACCAAGTTGATGAAACCCGAGATAAAACGCCTGTGAGCACTTTGAGACTGTTTCATCCGTGAATGGAATCGGCACTACACATTTCCCGGTTCTGTAGGAGAATTTGAATTTGGATTTTAAACCCTGTGTTAATGGTATGGTTAATTCTCACCTAAACGCTGAACATCATCATTCATATCACGCGTCTTGGTGTTGAAGATTTACGTTGGCTGCTTGATAAGCTGCTGCGGAAGAACAAAGCGGAGGTTGCGTTACTTCTCAAATTTCCGGCATAATTCACCTTAAAATGAAGTTGCAAACTTGTTTTAAAAAAACCTACGTACTGTGAATAGTTATAGGTGGTTGTGAGATATTTACAGTACATGTTTACATCACATTTGTCCCGGTACAATTATTCTGGTGGGTCCACACCAAAGAGGGGAAGCAGTGAAGTCTAGTTTCGCTCTTATCAGAGTTCAGCAGCATTGCATATTCTTGGCCATGCCAGGGTTCGAACTCAGGACATGTGACATGCAAGGTGGAAGTCTTACCACTATTCCACGAAAGCATACTGATCACATCTGAATTTTCCCGTCTGAACAGGTGAACTTGTTTGCGCTTGGCTCGCCCGACGCCTCGAACGGCGATCCAGTAGCTGTCCCAGTTGTCTTTCGATTGACATATCAGGATATCCGAGTCACGTCGCGCCACGGGTGCTTGAAGTCTGCAGGACAATTTTCGTATTTGTAGATGGTTGAGAGATTTGTAGACCTTATGCTCACGTCACTCTGGTGTCCTGGTGCAATTATTCTGATGAGTCCTTGTCATATGCCTAGTTCTCGGACCCCGGCATAGCCAAGAATATACCCTACTTAAGAATAGCCAGATAGTTGTTCCCAGCTTTCCACGATAGGCTGATTAGTACCAGTATTTTGAGAGGAGCAGGACAGAATTGTGTTAATTGATACTCTACTCTGAAAATGAGATCAGCGTATGCTGCAAAGCCCCAATGAGCATTGTACAGCTATTTCACCCTTATTGAAAACCACCGGTACTGTGTATCTCAAGAAACTCGGCGGGGTTATTGGGCTCGCAGTCTTAGACAGAGGAGAGTCACGCGTAGCTGATCGTCAGCGAGGTTGATTTTTACTTGTATATGACGTGTCAACACGAATTCTTAATCACATCACGTGACCCAGTGTTGACTGGCTCCTTGTGTGTGCATCTTCTCATCACCTGAGATCTGGTTCAGGAGCAGGGGAGGTTTGGTGGTTCCGAGATGGCGATGCTTATCAAGAGGGAAGAAATATTTCTACAGGTCTTCATAACTTTTTGGTACCAGGTGATAAGGCAAAACAGAAATAAACTTTCGATCCATTGCCAAGTCAAATGTGTTATGAACTCTTCGAGGTAAGGCACGGATGATTAACAGAAGTTCAAAATTTTTCTTCAGCGTTCTGTCATACTCTAATGAACCAGACATCTGTCTCAATATCCCAACCTTCCGAAATGTCAACAAACGACTGACATGGTCATGCAATAAAGTGGGGCACAATAGTAACAGATGGGTGAGAACAACTCACCGTCTCAATTCACTGAGTTCCTGGCACATCATTTGATTTTTCTCCTTCAGCCGTTCATAATCTGAGTGTTCGTTTTTGCAATAAGCCTTTTCGCTGACCAGCATCCTTGAACAAAAAAAGAAGGTAAAATAATAGATCTTCCTATTGATAAGACGCCACCTAGCACTCTGCAATGTAATCCAGAGGGACTTTGTATTATGATACAGATACATTTAGGAATCAGAACATGAAAAAGTTAAGCTATCTAACTACTATCTCGACTTTAATCGGTTGTTTTACACCGAAACGGGCGCTCAGGCACAATTCACTCTATTGATCGATTCGAATGCTGTTGGCATAAATATAGAATGATCATGCGAAAGAGCTCATTCAGATGGTTTAATGGGAGATGTTCTCTCCTGGGAATGACTACAACAGAGCAAACTGTCGACGGGAGCAAATAACACCAACCGCTCTTGGTTAGCACAAGAAGCAGACAAATTGCAGGATTTCAACATTTGGCTTAAATATCATTTGCCGCATTACCAAAGGCATCCATTTTTACAAACATCAGTGAAATAAAAACAGAGAACGATGATGATTCAGTTGTTCAGGGTCAAAGACTAACAGATCGTCTGTTTACAGGGCTTCTGCGCTTGTAAGGTCAATGGATATGGTTTGGCTAAGGCGGTTTGACCGGATGCGAGAAGATTTGGGCTTGTGTTACGTAACAGGCACTGGCGTCTAATCAGACTGCCGTTACATAACGCGAATCCGAATATGGTCGCACTTACCGATGCCGTACAGCTCAGGCAATATCCAGTGGATCAATATGCGCAGATATCTCTTAGACAGGCGACGTGCTTCCATGGGACTAAATTTGAACGCGATCGATCAAATAATGTGATTTGTTCCGTTCTCCGTCCTTTGCTTATATTGCTTATCTATACCATTGTATTTAACAAAGAGTCTAAAGAGGTTAGAATGAAATCCTAACATACCAAAGCCTATCCTCTTCCGTGTTAGCCAGAAGTCATCCTGAAGTCATCATAGCATTGAAGCAGGCACTCTCAACGGTATAGACAACCGTGGGGAATATTCATTTTGACGTTCTCTATTGTGACCTCTCTTGAGAAGTCTCTAGGTAAATTTCTCGTTTGAGGGACGTTGGATGCGTGTCTTGTGGCCCACACCGTCGCGGGAAGCAGACATGCGGCTGCAAGCCGCGCACAACAAGACCGGATGCCTGGAGCTACTGGAAACTTTGTGAACCAACTGCACACTCCGGACCAACCAAAAGGCTCGGAATTTGGGAGAAGCAACATGTTACATTGTAATAAAGATACAACCAACATTTATACGTTACGGCCTTGCGGTGCAGGTTTATTGGAACTGACACGCTGACAGAACAAGTTATCTAAGTTACGTAAGCATTTTAGCAGTGACTGTGCTCTAGTTACTAGACTTCACAGGGATGTTGTGCGCAGTTTTTTGAGAAAGCTGAGTTAAAAAAAAGAAAAGTTCTGGACCCACATGTATCGGGTTTTCTTACCTTTTTAATTCCTCCAATTCCGAATATAGGTGTTGCGTCTCCCTTTGCCGCGTTTCCTGGCTTCTACGCAGCTCCGTCTGTGACTGTTCCAGTAGGGAGTTCTGATATCTACCATGAATAAATACTCTATGCGTTATCGTTCTTGGCAATCTGTTTGTGTATGTCAAGACATTGGTGAGCTTGTGACCATGACATGTGAGACTGTACGACTACTAACACAGGTAAATTCTGACAACCACTGCAAGTTTTTTTCTGTGGGATGGTCACCACATGTGAGTGCCGGGATGATTATTCGGTAGGGCGTCCAACCTTCTGGGTAGTAATTGTTGATCCACAAGCACATCAGACAGTGGTAAGAACTTGAACACAAATAGCTATGACAAACAATAACACTAGGTGTTCTGTGCATGCATTTTGCTACGTTTAAAATCCCCATGGTAATAACTTCTGTTGCAGATGAGACAGCGTCTTCTCCGACTACAGCTTTTGCTCTCATGATGTTCAGTCCCCAACTCCTAAAGTTTGTTCGTACCAGCCTAGTGGTTTGTTTGCTGTGGCATGTCCTACCTGGTTATCACTGATTTGTAGCGCATGCAATTCCAAGCAAGGTCGATTTTTCATGCATCTCCGTAAAAAAGCGTACGCAGACAAAACGCTATATGATTTCACCATGACTTGCTTTCACGATACTCCCTCTTAGAGGAAACACTTTCAGTAACTTCCAAGTAATTTCCCAACAGGAATATTCCGTCGTAAAAGAGGACCATATGGCATAGTTCTGCACCAGATTAATGAAATTTCATCTGTACCCAGCTATGTGAAACAGTTCCTGTGAGGACCGGAGGAGACTTGAACTAACGCCAAAATTTACCATGAAAACGTAATTCCATGTAACGAAGAACACGAGATGCACTGATGTATGGTACTTCTTTTTATCCTTTCCTCCACTTCGTATTCCAAACTCACAGTGAATAGCTCTGTGTACCCATCCAGGGCTAAATAACCGACCAACTTCAGTGAAATAATTTTCACTACTGTAGTGAGGTGGTGTATCAGCGGTGCTTATGATGCGAACTCTGAAATGCTAGCCAACCGAAATTTCAGGTCTATGAACAAGACAGTCATTTGATGGAGCAGACAGAGCGTGCTTGCTCTCCGATCCTGGTCTGTTTCCTTGACGGAGGATTGCGCGGGAAAAAAAACTCCAGCCCCCGGAATTGTTTTCTTAGTGGAGGCTACTCTAAAGTGCCAACGGGAGACTCACATGAATCCAGGTGACTTTCTCCTTTTAATGATGCTGACTGTACTGCACCTCATGTGGCCTCCTCCTGTTTCATTTCGTATGAAATTTGATACATCGCAGTAAAATGTCTAGATGGAACACGTCACTCCTTGGGTAGGTGAAAGCCCTTCAAGGGTTCGCAACTGATTACACCCTTCTTGAGGCAACCTCCGAGTTGCTGTCAACTGTTTACTAAAATCAAGTTAGACACGCGAACTGCACTCATTCGCCCATTATGTTGGTTTTAACAGGAGATTCACTTAAATCCAGTCGAACCTGTCACCCTTTAGGTAGAACACAAGGTTGGCGGAAAGTGGGGAAATGCATCTGCCTGATGAGCCACAAGAAGGGCGAAACCGGTCATAGACTGAGGAAGCCTTTTTCAGCAACCTAATACGTAGTATGTTACCCTGAGATGTTTGACGATTTACCTTCACGAAAAATGGTGATGAGGCGGGTAATGTGGGCCTGAAATGTTTAGCGGTCCAATGAATGTGTTTATGATTTGTTATAGATTGGATATCGTGTGCATCCATCACATTATTTCCAGAAGCTGCATTATTCTCACCATGGCTCGTAGTCCATTGAACGATTCGTTAGGCTGTATTATGTCTGAGTCATTCCTAGGCAAATCTATCCTGTACAGTTTTCATGGGGTGGGAGATTTCACCATAAGATCTGCAGACCCATACCAAGCACTATTGATCTGCACCTAGTTGAAGGCTCTCACATAATAGATAAAAATCGAGGCGAGTGTCTAGTCGTCGGTCACAATATGTGAGGATCAGGCTTTCGGAAAAGTTTGGTAACAATCGGTAAATTAATTGCTGGGCAACGTTTCGCTTTTGACACAAAAGCTTCGTCAGGCCAAGTGACTAGGTTACGAGGTTGGTCGAGCTTTAAGGCGGAAGGAGAACCAATCAGCTAAGTCAAGCTATATCTCTGTTGGGTTTCGGCCGAGGGATTTTGTGTGTTAGGGTGGGTGACCAAGCGTTAGGCCGATGGGGAAACCTACATGGATTTAGGTCCAGTCTAGGGTCTATTTCTTCCGGTTCGGTTCACGCGAAGATCCCTCTTGAACTAGTGCTACGATAGTTATGTTATCTATAACGGAGACAGTCGCAAGCCACTCGGGCAACCCTACCTTGGTGTTCAAAAGAAGCTAATGCAAACTTTAAACTTTTGAGTATCCACAGTGAGTTCTTTATCCCAGTTTGCTTCTGGCAATGATTCCAGTCCTGTTGCTTTAAGCCATTATCCACTTTGTAAATGCGGAACTAGGTGACGTTCGTATTCGTTGTATGAACTACGGTATAGTTGCCAGAAAATAGATCTTCTTTGCTGCACGACATCTGGTGTGTCTTGCGCCAAAATGATTGGACGTTAGAGACATGTCAGTCCTTATTTGATGCATGCGCCAAAATTTCACCAGTCGTGAAATGCCGCTATTCACTACATGTACTGTCTAACTGTCCCAGCATGCCATTATCATCTTCCGTCAACTATTGTATTTACGCCTGTGATGATGCTGAAAAAGTCTTCCAGGTTGTTTAAGTAGCGAATGTTCGAAAATGACTTTGATGTGTCCATCCGGGGACATGTGACTTTATGTTGCGTTCTGACAGTGAACCATCTGTTCACATCACACTTCTCTTACAGATTTGTAACAAGCTAGTTATGTTCTCAACTGAACTGCAAGTCGTAGAAAAATATACCGGTTTTTCAAGTGTATCGATTGCACGACACTTCAGTCCTATTTAAAAGATAAACCGCCATTTGTGAATGCAGCTTTCACTTGCCTAGTTCAAAGTCCCGAAGGCGTGGAATTACTAATACAGCTGCATGGTTTTTCTCTAGGAATATTTCGTTCATTTAGTTGCGTTCTACAATGCGGATCCATGATACCCTGGCAAATTTCGACCGCATTCGTATCCGTTCAACAATCATCGATCGCTTACAATACCTATCATCCGCAAGCCGCCCAGAAATAGAATTCAAAAACTGTTGGATGCTACTGCAACACCCACTGTGAACCATGCTGTCATATAGTGAGTCTTAGAGATCGGATGCTGTCATGACAGACCGGATTAGTTTATTTCAAAGGCATACACGTTACCTCAGAGTAGGGGGCTGAATTCACAAGCCTTCCCATACACCTAATCAAAATCGACTCGTGCCTTTATTGAACAGGCATCGTGTTCATTGATTCTCTGTCCCTCAAAAGTTCCACGCAAAAATGTACTGAGAAATGGTAAAGCGTTTCGGAAAATCGAACGTTAGCTACCATGCCTCCCGAAGGAGACACCAGGACTGAGATGCTGCCGGGATTCCCGAGTCTAGACAGAAGCAGTCGACATGCAGGGATAAAGCTCGAACCATGGACCTTCCAGCTAGCAATTCCGCGCATTTAACCACTGGATATCTCGAGCTCTGGACAGTTCAGATGATGGGTAATGGTATCCAAGGGTGCACTGGTAAACGTGGTCACTCGTGCTTGATGTACTGTCTAAACCACTAATGCTCATTTTTTGTGACATCCGAATCTAAACGTGGCCTTTTTTGACAGTAAACTGGCTCACTTAGACAACCCTAAATAGTCTACACGTAGCTATATTCTGAGAGGTTGAATCGGCTGTCTACTGTCTCTTATCTCACAAGCTAAGGTAGCTAGCTCTAAGGTGTATCAATAGCGCGAACGAAATGTGGTCAAAATTATCAGTTTCGCCAGCCAGTTGACCTTAGTCGGAATGTGTTTGGTTCATTACCATTCAACTATCTACTGAATACCTGTTGTTCTGATCCTTGCAGACATCGACTTTACGCTCATCCTTATCAAATGTCTGTAGGAGCACTATAATTATTCTGCTTGATGAAATTCATCGATATACTGATTACGATCCGTAATACAATAAATGAACTGAGACCACGCGAGCAGATTATTTTGTGTGCGTGTACGTGTGCAAGTATGACTGCACGTACACGCGCGTGCGTGTACACGTGCAACCGTTTTTGCGCACTGAACACCTTTGATCTCGTGGTCGTAAGCGACCCAAACTACATGAAACAGCTGACTGAGACTCGTCGATAGCGCAGACCTGGTAGCCAACAGCATTTCACAGTGGCTGACTCGAAACCCAAGTCAACAAACAAATGGGCGTCCAATCGCGTTTTGGTTTTAGTACTGCTGTTTGCCGTTAGGCAGCTGAGTCATAATCTTTATCCTAACGTAAGACTGTTAACAGCTAAACCATTTTAGATTGAGATAGTTTAAACAACTACGTTCTCACTCTTCGCCACGGCCGGTGTCACCCTTCTTGGGGCTCATCAAGTAGACGCAGTCCCCGAGTTCCCCTCAACCTTTTGTTCTAGTTGAACCCAAATTGCACAAAATTAGCGAAGTCGGTAGCTTCCAGATACATTCAAAATAATCATTGCTTGACTGTGAGGTGTAATTACGAGGCGACTTCAAGTATGAAGTGTCGTGTGGAGAGAAAGCAATGAAATCACCCTGATGAGACTAGAAAAATTCTCTAGCTTACCTCAAAGTCTCGTTTTCCATACGATATTGTTCAATCATCTCTTCGGTTACCTCAGCCAGCTTGGTGTCTTGTTCACTAGGACCAACACCCTGACTTTTGACAGAGGGTTTGTTCGTGTTTAGGTTTTCTGGACACATATTTAAAAAGAAACAAAAGGTTAGTTTTCTTGAATGAACAGAGCGCGCTGGTAAAACGAACAAGAATGTGCGTTTTAAATGCACATGCGACTGACATTAATGTTAACTATCGTTTGATGTTTAAAAGAAAATAATGTAGCTAAGCCGGCGTAAATGAAAGAGCGAATAAACTTAATGCACTACTCATAAGGTTGCTGAAGATTCTTTGACAGCCCACGACCGGTTTCGCCCTTCTTGGGGCTCATCAGGTAGGCGCAGTCCCCGAGTTTCCGTCAACCTTATGTTCTACTTGAACCAAACAAACTTGTTCGCTTTTTTATCTACCTTGGGGTGACGTTTGTGCCCGTCGCCTCGTTTCAGGATGGTTTTTAGAGTGGTGAAGTGACTGCGTCGACGGTACGGCTCTGGATCATGCATCACTTCTGTGTATGGTTGAAACTACGGTAGACCCGTTCTAATGTTACAGGGTCTATCCAACTTCAGGAAAACAGTATTAAACCTTGTGAGTATGAAACGACTTATCAAGCGCGCACACGATGGAACAAGCCGTCACTTTATGAGGCAGTCATTAATTAACGCTGGTATAGTGTAAAAGAATCCCAACTGGAGCCCATCCTCAAAACTATCCAAATTAGTGCTTTTTTTGGGAGCGCTGTCTCTTGGGAGATGACATATGCTCTGAGCCATATTTTGGTAGCATTTTTCCGTACTGCTGGAGTACAATACAAATCATGTGAATCAGCCTACACAAGATAGGAGAAAAAGTTGAAAGTATAGAACGAGTAAATGAGAGAAATCTCTGTCATTAGTTTCTGTTTCCAGTGCGCCTCCAGGGCTTGTTTTGGAGTCATGTTCAGTAAAAACGCGAAAGATACAGGGCGCCATTATTATACGACTTTGCTCGATTGGTCGTGATTTCTACGACAGGTTTCTCTTCGTTCTCCCGTACAGTTAGCTCAGACCTTGGATACAAGGCTTGTACTAGATTTATCTGTAACCTTAGAGTAACAACAGAGTATTCTTACACCCCGTCTGTAATTCAACGCTTGTTTTTTTCTAGGTTTAGACACAGACCATCAATGGCTACCTAGTTCCAGTAGGGTTGTGCTTACAATGCGCCGTAATCTTGGCGAAAGCCGCACTTTTCAGCTGTGCTGACTGGAACAGCGCCCTAAGGCTGTTATCCTGAGAAAGGTTGGTAAGCTGTAGTGTTTCATTAGATAAGATAATATGAATCATATTTTGATGCAGTTCCGTGCGTACATAAGCGTCTTACAATGTCGATCTCATTGGCTTCATAATTCATATCACCAGTAGTTTTACTAAAGAAGTTTTGCCCCAAAGTGTACCGTCGTATCGGTTCGTTAGCTCTGATGGCGTCCAGCCTAAAGGTTTTTTAGGTGCACCCCCTCTAATGTCACCGCAGCTGAGCGGCCAAGGCCGTGGGTTTGTGTATCTGATGTCATGTGCACAAAAGATACTTCTTGACGTGAATAACCAGGCTGTAGTCTTTCTAAGAGTACCTTTCTTTGGAAGAGGCAGACCGTCTCTCGTTGTGCAACCACATTTTAAACAGGGTCATTTTACTTCCTCCTCTGTTTGGGGGTGCTCCGCCGGAAAGGAGGACAGAACTGTAGTTGAATGCACCTGTACACTAATGTATTGTCCTCTTTTTCCGTTTCCGAAAACTTAAAGAATAGTGAATTCTGTGGCAAGGTCTAGGACGGGCTGTAAAGTGTGTCGTCACGCCATTCAGTCGGATCATGTATTAGTGAACATCTCTTTCAGCTGGAACCATTACAAACCTCTCACAGCTGATATCTGTTGGTGATGTTATTTCGATTCACGCTCGTGTTCACTGTGAATGGTGCAGTGTGAATGAATTTTTTGTCCGACCTTTACTAGCCCCAGGCGACCCCATAGTCTAAATTGAGCCGGTTTTACTGCAGAGATTCTCAGTTAGTATTCACAAAATGTTTACCCTCCATGAGGCCGTAAATTAACAAACTGATGTTGCCCATACAAATGTCCTGCGATCGCCAGTGTCCTTCCTAACACTGGCCTTTTTTGAACACACTGACTTCAGCTTCCTCACCATTTGCAAACAGATTGATTTATAGTGACGGCATTCGGAGTAGTGGTAGAGCACAGTTAAGCAAGAAACACCGCCAAATTCCAGACGGTTACTACAAAGGTAGAACAAGATGTTCGATGATGATCCCACAACACCTGGCAGTTTTAAGTTAACCGCTGTCAACTGACTGTTGTTCAGACGTCACACAGGGTCAGGATGCCTGCCAGAGTATGTTTGTAGTGCAATCAGGCGACTCCAGACGACCTTAGGATCAGGTTCTAAACCATAAGTTGGTGAACGGGTCAATCGTTACCATTGCGACACAATGATTGTCACACTGAAGTAAAGTGTCCTGACGGACGGTGGGTAAAGTGTAGACTGAGTAACAAGAAAGCAAGACGTCGGAATAGTGTACAGCTTCTCATAATTGCCAATCGATGTTATTGTAAACAACAGCATAATGAAGACAGAATCTGTTCATAAGAAAGGGAGACAAATTACCATAGTTCGAGTTAGGATATACCGAAGGGATGATAGAAAAGTGCTCATGCATGTGGTTCGAAGTTATACACAGTCCTCTGCGCAGATGGTAGAATTATATACATACTTCCGAGTTCAACGAGTAGAAAGCAGTTTTGTGAGCAGCTTCGAATAGATTGTACTGCCTATTATAATACTTCTATTACGGACTAGTTTGAGATGTCGTTGCCTAGCTGCCATGCCACCAGAAGGAAACACCAGGGCTGGGATACTGCCAGACTGCCTAAGCCTAGACAGGGGAAGTCGGGAGGCAGAAGTCGAGTTCGAAGCACGGACCTTCCGGTCAGTAAATTCGAGCTCTAGCCACTGAGCACATCTCGCCCTGTGAGTGTCTAGCTCCAGACTTGTGGCACAATTTTAAGGGTTAATTGACGTCTGGGCTAAATTTTTCAGCAAGACGTGACCTTGATTCATAATCGCTAAAAAGGCGGTCGTCCTCTCGGGGTGTGATGTTTATCGGTTTGCACCAACGATCAAAAGCTACAGGTACGTGAAAGTGACATCAGAGTGATGCACACGTAGGTTGCGTACGTATTGATTTCCCCGGATTCTAAGAATGAAACACAAGATGGCCTTTCGTACAATAAAACGTACTATAGAGCAATATGCCACCTGGTGGTCGGAAGGAGGAATGCTCACCTGGTGTACCGTATCGGTTATGCACTAATTCACACATGTTCCTGTTTTCTGCCCATAATCGTTGGACTTCTTGTTGGAGTTGACCAATCATCTGAAAGATGCCAAAATCAGGTTGACGCACTCAACAACAGATATTCCCTTTCAAAATAAAGTCTGTCAATGACAGAACTTTCCCGTTGATCACATGGATATCACACTTCACTAGGGCTCTACCACTATTGAAAGGAAAATTTTCAGCACCTGCTCTGCATGTATACACAATCCCAGGCAGCTGATAATGATCCGAAATGCTAAGCGATGTGAAACTAGCGAACATCAGTTCCTCCCTTATTATTGTATCCCAAAAGACACGAGTCAAGTCCCCGAAGTGCTCTGAACTTAGCGCTTTTCGGAACCGGAGATACGTAAAAGGATCCTTTTAGAAAGAATTGGGTCGCACACGTAGCGAAGCACATCAAGACGAAAAAGAATGACCCAACTTGACTTACGTAACCACAATCACTCAGATCGATGTCAAACTGACCGAGCTTCAAGAGATATAAGAAAATCCTCATCTCTGTTGGGGGTGGACTAACTTGGGGAGGATATAAGGTTTTTAGTCAAACATCGAAGTACCGAGTTTCTGAAAATTACAAAAAATGTGGAAGCACAACGGAAACATTTTCGACAAACTTTCCAGTATTTGTTGACCGAGTTTGTTCCTAATGTCAACAAAGTGCAAATTGTACTGAATTCCTCTACCAAAACACCATAAGTCAGTGGCTTGCAAGCGAAATTCCCTGTTACTGGATGAGCTGCGTTGCTCTTGTCGACGGTATTTGTCCGTTTTTCTTGTTTATGTCTCGTTATTCAAAGAGAACCACTAGAATGTTGGTTGGCCTTTAAATCTGTCTGAGTGCACGCTTTGTCGTAATCGAGTGTGGACATCGACCAGTGACAGAAACCACAAAAACACACGACTGTCCTAAAAAACACCGTCAAAGTAGCCGTTACAGTGGCATGTGCTATACTGTCACGGGTTAATTAGCTTTAAGGTCACATTCCGCTACAAAAGCTTCGCTGGACTCTCTAGAAGCAGGAGCCGACATCGTTTTCTGTCCAGCAGTGAAGATTATCATCATTAACAACGACAGAAATATATCAGAAGTAAGTACTGATGCCTAGGCGTCATGCTGTTAACTATCGGCAAACGAGAAAAGTGCCAAAACTTTACCCATACCCGAAGGGTCACCTAGTTGGACCCCATCATTCATTAGAACCAGTAACCGGCACATGACCACGCTTCACATCACATGATGAACTATATTCGGTGTTATTCTTTGCAATATGAGGTAAAAATAGATATCTCTCGAGTGGTTGTAGCTTACTTCTAGATTTAGGTTTAAGACCACTATTGGGCTGGATCAACAAGGGGTCCGAACAGTTTTAGAAACAAGTATGAGTTAACTCATCATCATAGAAGACGTCTTTCAAAACATGGCCTTGAAACATGTGGTTTTTCTGTGTAGTTTTGGCAGGCCGTCAGGTCAGTGAATTTTTTTGCTCGAAACAGAATAGCAGACTTAATAGAATGATGGGAAATTGGACGCGAGGTACATGGTCTGTGCCCCCTCAAGGAAGTGATCTATGTTGACAGGAATCTCTGTTGGAAGATTGCCGCAAAGAACATCCGTCCTCCTCTAGTGCATTTCTAGTGCATTACCGCCTACACACATGCATGTTGTTCTAGATGTTTCGGGTTGATGATCCTAGGTGAATGGGTTTGGACCAAGGCTTGGGTGGATTCACGTCTTTTGTGTGTTTACAAGATACATCAATCGTCATTTTGGTCAAGCACTCCTAACCGGAGCAGGTAGGAGGGTGGAAGACAGGATCCTTTTATACCCAAAGCAGCAGTTGCCTTCGGAACGACCTAACAAGGGCGAGTGGCAGCCGACTAAACCAGGATCGTCAAAACTGTGGCCCGCGGCCATCTTTCGTTCCGGCACATTGTAGCGTGGAAAACTATCGACAACTGTCTCCTAAATTGGTTCTAACTTCTCTGCCGGTTCCAAGCTTTTTCCACTAAACTGAAGAACTGAAGAAATTTTCTCAAGAAAAATGAAACACTATTGGTGACCTACAAAAGGCTGCCTGAATGGACACCCAGTTGACCCGTAACCTAGATGGCCAGCATATTGAACGCATCAAAGGTCTCCTCGTGAAATGTGAATCAGGTGTCACAACAACTATCTGTCAATTAGACGTACTGGAGCAGCCTGTTGGCCAATCGGCTTCAAGGTTCGCACGTCAAAGACAGTGACGAACGTGGTCTGATTAATGACGGCGGATTTAAGCAATGACGAGCTGTTAACCATGTTTTTGGGTTCAGAACTAACGTTCCTACAGCAATGGTCAACACAAGAGTTACCAGTAAGTGGAACAGAAAGGGATAGATCATAATTAATAAATATGGGGGCCCTCACTCTTTTTGCTGTATGCTGCAAGTGAAGCGAATAGGCCAATATTGCCACATGACAGTCAGTATGGTATTAAATTATGGACGATTCGTCATTTCGCGCCTGATGGTGCCAGGCTACCCGAATTAGTAGTACAACTAAGGTCCTCAGCCAAAATACAGACTGTTTGTAAACATATCCAAGCAGGGAACATGAAGCATTGGTGACGACAGTGTAAAAAACAACAGATATAGCAGAAAAATCCAAGTCGCACTTGATGAACCCACTGGCATGACGAGAGTCTCACTACTCCCCGTATTTATTCGTGGTGTCACTTCCGAATTCTATGCTTGGATTAAGCTGGCACCTGTCCGCAAATAAGTTCGAAAAAACCGTTGAACTACAAGTATCATTGGAATCAACTGTGACGTGAAGCGGCTAATGGAGGACGGGTGAGGTCGAGGAACGGTGCTACAGGAGAAGAACAAGGATTAATGGAAAATGTCTGAATGGATTTCTGTTGCAAAAACAGTCACCTTCGTAATGAACTCCTCCTGATGCCGTGCACTGCATCACCAACAATCTAAAGCTTTACTTCAAATGATTGGTTAGGTCCGGTGGGCTGGACCGTTTGACTGCAAACGTTTCGTCACCCGACCATTGGGCCTTATCAACCTTTTCTCTCTGGCGTTCTGCATGTGGTCTGATTCCCACTAATCGCCTTATCATACTTACGTTCAGTAGTTTGGCCCTGATGTAGTTATGCCACGATCTGACTAACTCCGAACTGAAACTGATATGTGTCCTTAGGCTTACACGGATTTATTGGCGAAATTGCTATTGTATTCATGTGCTCATGTACATGGATGGTGTGTAGGTCAATTTTCTCACTGATACAGTGGGAAAGTTTCGATAACGAGGGGTTACGCTAATGGCTAGAGGCAAACGTTCCACTGGGATGGGTTTTGTCGAGGGTATTGCATCTCTTTGTATGCTGAATAATTGAAAAGTATATCAGCAAACTCTGGGCACACAATCTTCAACCGCAAACAGGCAAAATGCTGATGATGATGGCTGGAGCAGTCACCATAAACGGATCACTGTAGGGCGATCGCGCCATACAATTTGGCTCATTTTTCATTCGGCTCGTGAAGTTCCACCGATATGGTAGGCCGTCTGAAAATTTTGCCCACCACAGTCTACGCTGTTGACCACAACACGAAGGACATCGTCCATATGAATGCACATGAAGCTGAGTTCTATTATGCTAGAACGACAAATCTATTCCCTTATGGAACAATGGGATCATGCAAGCACACTAGAAATGAATTACCAATAACTGAAAACGAACACCAGGACGGCGTTTTCTTCCCCGCTCCAAAACATGTGGTTTTCAGCTCTTAAAACAGCGACAGCCAAGGACAGCTAGGGTGTGCGTGTGTGTCAGTATTTATCCTCGACCCACTCGGGCGTCATCTCAGTGAGGAGGTTTTGCGAACCACCAGTTTCCTAAGCCCACCAAACCACCAGAAGATAGTTGGTTTCAATCCTAGAATTGACGATTTCTTTTCTAAGAAACAAATGAAGTTTCTGTCTCTTTTCAAGACTAAGCCTAGCTGATAAATCATTCGTCCTGTAAGTGACGCCGAGCTGAAAGGCCGAGAAGCACTCTACAACTGTCTAATCCTTATTGGGAAACACCAGCAATGTGCATCACATGAACTCGTAACCTCCCAGCTAGTAGTTGAACACTGAACTGTTCGGCCACCAGTGTGATTAGCTCTCACCTAGAAGGGATATAGCGCCACTCATTCTTCAGTCACCGGATTCACGTCACATGGTCACGTGTTGACTGGCCGCTTAAGTGAAAGCTTCTCAGTTAAGAGTTTACTCGCTTGAAGTATTCTTCTGAACTGATTTTGTTGGTATCATGAATGTGACTAAACAGGGCCATGAAAAGAGCTGGGCATGTCCGTAGATGCACTCCTGATGGATTATCTGTAATATCAATGACTTGATGCCTACGCAAACGACGTAGAACGGCCGTAGATTGCGCATTTCGAACATCCATATCAGAGCCGATCTGGTCTCCAAGTAACCTAAGCAAGCCCTACTGTTTTTTGTTGAGGCCTTGCTCAAAAATCGTATCACGCGTAACTGCATAACACTCATTACCAGAAGGTTAAATCATTACCTGCAGTTCGGCTATGTTCTCCCACTGGTTTATCTCACTTCGACTGAGTTCTGTGCCAACATCAGCCGCCTACGTTTGACGATTACTAGTATTGATAACAAAGGTCTTTATGCAATCGGACTCGGGGTTACCGAAGTTAGGTGGATCAGCTTTGAAGTGACGACATTCATTGAATCTAACTCGACCTCATGATAATTCATCCATTCATTTGCTTACTCCGCCTATGTACTTTTGATCTCCACTTGTTTTGCTTATCCGTACCCGCCACTCACCATGCCGCAAAGGCGGTCCGGTCCGGCACTTGTTTATTAGCATGTGTCTGTGCGTCAATGTGCGCAGTTGACCTACTTACCCATGCGCGTCTGTGTCCCGTTTGCACCGCCAATGAGAGTCACGAGACTGTCGTCAGAAAGGACGACCGCAACCCACACCACTGAGCCAACATTTCGTTGTGTGGTGTGAAGACGCGGACATTTCACTGTGCTGGTCAGTGACAGACTTGTGCACTTGTTGGCGCTACGAACGTGGATAGTTGACGTTTATTGTATAAATTTGGTCATCCTTTTGTAAACAGTACCGTAGAATTTCCAACCCAATTCCTCCTTTTGATATTCGGGATTGCCGAACCTACACGTCACTCAAAGTCCCGTATCGGAGACCCCAACAGTACTCAATGCTGCTGTATTGTATTCTATTCTGTTCTCAAGATATAGTTGTCACCTTACATCAGACGATTCCTATGTGTCTTGACGAATCCCACACCAGCCGTCTAGAGCAACATGCAACAGAAGCTATTGTGACCATGCCAGAGAATCTAAACTCAGTGGTAGACTGTGGATTGGGAAAGAAGCGGCAGATCGATTACGAAATGCAGTGCCACTATAGTTTTCTGGAAAAGATTACCAAGCCTCCTGACCATTCACGAAAAACAACCCGTCTTTTTCGACGATCTTTCGAAATCTGATACGTTTCTAGCCCGATCACGTTGTCGTTTCATCCCATTCCAACTTTGTGGTGGTGCACACCGAGGTGTGATTTATCACCAGATCGATCATCACGTGTGTGAAAGGATAGTAAAAACCTATGGCCTGAAATGAAAACGAGTTGGTCGAGTTGTTCTGCCTAGCCTGCCTCTTATTATGTGTGAGAACACGAATGAATGAAGCGTGGTCTGTTAATCACAAAGGATGATTTTCGTTACAGTAATGTTTTTTTAAATCTCTGCATACATGAGGATAATCTACTATGTTAGTAAGCTGACTAGCTGAGTATAAGTGTCTCATCATCAACTTTTTCGCCCTGAATGGAGAACAAGCGACCTCGTAACCAAAACAAATGGTTCCTGTGCCGTCTTTCGGAGCCAGTGTAATTTTTCTTCAGGAGCTTCATAGCTTTGCTACCTTATGCGTACAAGAAAAAGAACTTATGTGAATAACGGAGCCTCAGCTATTGGCGAAATGCCGAACTGTTGGTGAAAGGAAGAAGGCCTTCGCTGCGGAGTTGTCCGTTTGAGAACGCCAACTTAACAGTTACAGACTATTGAACAGGGGAGCAAAAATCCCATATGCATCTCGTTTACAAAACCGAATATCCATCTCTTCTCCTTGAACGCGTCTTCCTGAACTTTTCTGAATATTCATTGACTACTACTCAAAAGCAAACAAATGCTACAAAGAGACTACACAAATTCCGTAACAGATCTTACTTTTCAAGAGACGCAAAGCGGATTTACGAGAAGACGTACTACTCGCATGCCTCATCAGTAGTATCCACCGTTATCTCGGATGCGGTAATTGGCTATAGGTGAGGTGTCTGTTGATCTGCTCACCAAGCTTTGCAATTCACTTGCGGACGTGGAGGCATCACCAATGCGCGGCTAAGTGTATGAATGATCTACCCGACATCCAGCTGATCTTGTCCTGAGGGTACTGGGTCAAGCTAAGAATGTCACGTATTTAGCGCCGTTGAACCTGGTACAATCTTATAAATTTGTTCTTTTACCCGGGTTTTCCTCCAAGAATTGTTGCTTTTCGAATCCTCCCATGCTCAGTTTTTATATGGTGCACATGTGCATTCGACTGGACCTTGCTTTCTTAAAGCCACTCTACTGTCTCATTTAGGCTATTCATCCTATCAAAACACGTTATCGCTCTTGTACGAATCCTGATAATCTTCTGTAGACCACCATGAACCAAAACCTGGTGGCGCCGTAAGACATTGAAAAGCTAATCCAAATTGTACTGGACATAGTCACAGGAACAGTGCCTTAGACCAGGAAGGGATACAAAGCTAATGGGGCTTAGGGAGGTTGAGCGGTCGTTTCGAAACCCTATACTAAATCAGGGGCAGAATGCATTAGAGAAGTCCGTAGTGATTCTTCTTGGCCGAACAAACTACTCGTAAGGTTGCTGAAAGCTGTTCGATAGTATTTCGATGCCACTGTCTGGTAAGGTGGAAATGCTCGTGCACGACTGGGTTCCGGAGATATATTGGGGATTTCCCGAACTACTCACGAGTAGATAAATATTGACCTAGAAGTAGTGCGAGAAACAGACGACACCTTGATCGAATCACCGGATACCACACAAATTCAGTATGTACTCGCAGTAACACTTCAAGTGATACATTGCACACTCTTAGTTTTCCATGCCAAATCTCATGTTCTGCACGCCCCCATTTGCGCCAAACTTGTGTGTGTATGCAACAGCTAGAGTATGCACCAATGGAATCATTCCAAAGCCACGTCGAACTCCAATCTCCCTCGCACTATTTCCACGCGAAGGTGAGTAGGACAGGCAAATCACATTGGTATAAGTTCGAAAAATACAGAAGCACTAGGGTGTTTCGGTGTGTAAAACAATGTAGGTAGAGAGGCGAACAGAAACCCAGAGAACAGATGGGTGGTCGTGGCTAAACTGTTGGCTATTGACGATGCTCGATAAGTGTGGAAGCTCGGGGGTTTTGATAGCGTGGTTCATTCACAGATGGGCTAAACACCGGTAGCAAAGAAGAGCGTGACCCGTTTACGGAAAGACCTGTGGGTCTTCCGTCTTCATATCGAAACCATTTAGTGCTCAGTGCGTCAGAATAAATCGTCTAGATTAAATCGTACCCCGGGTGACGTTCGTTCCCATCACAGATTTCTTATACAAACTCACCACTCAGTCTACACTGAACTTTTTTAGTCGATGCTCTCGAGTTATCCGGTCATGCTGATAGCTACAGTAACCACTGTATCGGTGGATGAAACTTTTATCTAGGCAAACCCGTGTTTTCAAGGTATCAGGGAAAGATCATATAAGGGAGCAAAAGTGATAAAAGTGAGTCAATTACGGCGATGCAGAAATGGGGTTAGGAAAGTAGCGTTACCAATGGTTAGAGAATGAAGCCTCACCGACTGCGGGTGGAACCGGCAGGACGACAAACTAGGTAGGAGATTTATTGCACGAACTTCATTCGACTGGACGCAGTTGAATCGCTGAAATCCTTCACCTTTCACCACTTGGTGAGCTGATTTTCTGGGGATTCCAGGTGAACTTGTCAAGTACCTGATAGAAATACGCCTGCATCTTTCGATGAATGATTTTGCTTTCGATTTACTTGGGCGATCAGGACCTGATCCAGCTCCTGCGAACCGACTCATTTGCCTTCGTCACACCGAAATGGAAGGCTTTGGGTGATTGGAAGGCCGCACTCCAGGCTATGTATCTTACTGGATGACAAGTATCAATCCCTTGTTCAATGGACTATTTAAAGGATCATAGTTGCACAAGGTGCCCTCTTTAACTTGTGAGACAAATGTCTTTGAACAGACAACACATCTCACTATAGATCAAGGATGTGAAGTGCTCTCAAGTGCTATTTTTTCAATCAACGATTTCACACCGTTGGACTCTGATTGTTCCTCCATGTATGTGACTAGTCTTTGTACAAAGGACATGTCTCCCCCTATGCTGGGTTATCTGGTACGATCGTTTGGTGGAACTGGAAAATTCCTACACTGATATTTTGACATAAGCTAGAGCTCTGTCCAGTTCATCCATGCGCCTCTGAATGATGTGTTGCTCGAGGAAAACATTCAGAATTTTAACTGGACGCAAGCACCGTTGAAGAGACCGCTTCTAGTAGAACTGTCTGTCAGTGTTGAGCGCTTTTCGCCTTGAGTCTAGCAGTCGGATTGGAAGCAACAAAGCAATCTTCTAATTGTCTGTTACATTTCCTTAAAGAGTCGCGACAGCGCAATTGATCGTCAAACAAGTCAGCTGACTCATCTTTTTTGTCCGGATGCCGTGAAAGTAAACGACCGCTTGGTAATGAAACAATTACTTGAAGAGATGAAACATTGGGCGAAGCTTGCCCGTGAGTGATTTTACTGAACTAGATGTCAAGTATTAGGAATTTCTTTTTGGGCGTCATCCACTCACTTGAGCAACAAGGCGAATACCTTCTCAACTAGTAAACACAGTAGTAGCTGGGTTAGGGTGCAAGAATGATTAAATTGGGGAGATCAGGCTCATATGAACTGATATGAACAATGGGGTACCAACATATGACCAGTACTCATTGGTTTTACGCCGTTTGGTGCAAAGTTGGTACAGTCAAGTGGTGGGACAAGGAGCCAATACCATACATCCACCTAATTACGCCTCACGGTCTCATAAATCCCCATTGAGTGATATCGGCCCTCACCTCCCATTTGAGTGTTGGTGCCCCCTATCGTCCACTTGGTCACTACTCACTCACGCCCCACCGGAAAGTTAAGAGACCTTCCCAACGGGCTAATGGAGTCCCTTGTCGAAGAACACTGGCACCGGTTACCGGTCTACCCACAAGTTTGCCGAAACGAGTTCACACATTTGACGAACTAAAAAAACATCCTCCACCAAGTGAAAAGTAAGAATTCACAGTTGATGATATAGACATGCAGAAAATGTGCCACTTAACTCTTGAAACCGGAAAAATAAAACTTGTAGAAAAAGCAATAAGAAGCTGTTTCCTACATAATACGAATTCTTATATAAATACGGATTGAGGTATGGATTATTGCTATCATTTCACACCAAAAGTATGGAACATTCTTCCTTCCTCCGGTTATACTTTTCCGGTTTTATTAGTGCTCACAAGTTCATTGACACGCGCTTTCTATCTAGTTTCACAGTGAGCACTTATCTTGATGTATATCGACAGGATAATTGTTGGGTTCTGACAATGTGCTTTGCCAAACGACATATCGTTTGATAAAATCGATAGCTTTGATATGAGACTTTGTCAAATCAACATAAAGTCAGTCTCGTTTAGTACATTTTTGAAGAAAAAAGCGGATGGTGTTGGTGCGGGTATAAAGCACAGTGCGGTAGATTCCCAGGCAGAGCCTAGAGGTGAGTCATGCAGTGATCACACACTGGTCACGTGACTCTATTGCTGGTACCCCATACCTTACGTGATTATGGATATTGTTGAACCCCACGACAAAACTATTGGGTCATCATTGGATCATAGTCAAAAAGAAAGAAAGATAGAAAGTAAGACTTTCTATAAAGAAGTGACACGAGATTTGATGAAGGAACTGACATGCAATCGACAAAGCTACGCAATTGGGCACCATAGAATTGTAGGCCACTCTCAGAATAGCAACAAATCAGGGTAATTGTCCATGACGAATTCCGGTCATTTAACACCAAAATTTCTATCAAACGGTTCGCAGTCATTTTAGTTAATGCCTCGGTGGCATTTTGACAGATGATTCCTCTTCGTGGTTCAACAGCACTCACGGATATTTTTAGTGGCAGGTTTGCACCCTTGAGAAGTAATATGCTAGTATAGCCGGTGGGGTCTCAGTCGAACTGACTTGATGATTCCCAGCTGTTGTGCCTAGGTGACAGATGAGATGGCAGCTGGTGACGAGGTAATAAATGCGGACAGCTGCTTTCCCGTTTTAAATTATCCTATCATAGTTTCTGCAAGGAACACTACTCATAAGGTTACCTAGGGCTCAACGACAGCCCACGACCGGTTTCGCTCTTCTTGGGGCTCATCAGGTAGGCGCAGTCCCCAAGTTTCCATCAACCTTATTTTCTAATTGAACACAGCTTGAAGGCCATTCGGCCATACATACACCCGTTTTCACGCTAATTTTAAAGTATACTCGATCCAATACCGGCTGAATATCTCATTTCTTTATTCTTCATTTGGATGTGGTGCACATAGGTCGTTTCATTTTTCAGTTGGCACAATATTCGAGATATAGCAATATGGTTCCTTGAAGGAACAATGTTTATAATGTTGCTGAAAACTCTTTGACAGCCCAAGACCAGTTTCGTCCTTCTTGGGGTCCATCATCCCACTTCCAACCTATTGTCAAATGTGGCAGTAATAATTGCCTGCAGAAAACCAAGATGATTCGACACCAGGAGAAACATTCGGTCAAACGACAGCTCACACTTAGAATTGGTTGTTTTTGTCAAATGGTTTTCGTTAAACTGGACAATAAACTTCGGTTACTCACAGCTATTTTGACAGACTCCGATATGAGGAACTACCTATGATAGGTATATTAAGAGACCAACGCCGTCGCTTCTCTATGTATTCTCTGAAACCACGATCGTTTACTCGAGAAGCTCATGGCACAAAGATCGCATATCACAACTTACCTCATAGACATGTCATCAATGGCTCCAGGGATATATGGAACTTCCAGTCGTCTGATTTCAAGTTAGAGTCAATAATAGTTATTTAACCCATCAGGTGTAGCAACTGACTCTTGTTGAAGACTTATCTAATTAGGACAGAGCTTAGACCGTCCTTTTTGAAATCCAGGAATGTCTATGAACTTTATATGAAACATAGAGGTCATATCTGACTGGTAGTGCTGGTATGCTTATTATAGGGACTATTTTATGAAGGAACCTAGTGTAATGCCACTGTAGTTTATTCACATCACGTTTGTAAACATGATCACTCCAGTCCAGCCAAACACTTGATTAAGCAACATAATGGTCCATCTGGTTGAACCAATCGCATACTGTGTCTATACGAGGTAAGCTGTGGGATATGTTGATTGCATCAGTACAGCTCTCATCACACTTACCTGATTTAGTTGATTCATCTGTGACTGCAACTGGTCGTCCGGCGACGGCGCACGCAACGTACATGAAACAGCCTATATAGTGAAGATGCGCAAATGCTTTTAGCGGCATATATAAATGTTTGAAGAGAGGCATCTAGATACTAATGGCAAAGGTAGACCCGATTCCTCTGTCCTGACAAAGGCAAGCTAAAATACAGAAGAAGGCATCTTACTGCTTATTCAATCATTTGATGCTTAGACAACTAGAGGGTATTGTGTTTTACACAAAAAAGTGACACAGATGCATCAAACCTGGCTGGCCTATTGAATTCTGTGAAGCTCAGTCACGGACGTTAGAAAAGGGAATACTAGGCAATATGAAGGTTTTACCTAGGTATGTGCATCAGCCTTCATTTGAGTGCCGTGTTCCGGTTGGCCAGGAGAAATGCTTTAAGAGAGAGTCTGAATAGCTTGTTTGTATTAACTCTCGTGGTGTCTACTGAGGTTTCAACAAGAAAGCCTTCCTAAGGGAAGAACTGTGCCACACGTCAACTTCCTCATCAACCGGTTGGTATTCTTGGTTTATATCTGACCTCCACGTCATCAGTTTCCGGTATTGGTATTGTTGAGCGATACTGAGAATCGAGCATTTTAGGAACTTGTCAGATACGACCTTTGGGTATGATAAAGTGTCATCCCGGAGGATGATGGCTTCACTTGCTGAGTGTACCGAAGTTTCCTTCAGCATGAGATGGCGACTCAAGAACAACGCAGCAAAAGATCGTTAGGGTTTCTAGGTTCCAATTAGCGAACTACTGCTAGCATAGGATGAGGAATGGTCAATAGAAGACTTACTGTGACAGTCATCCGTACGCCACAAAGAAGTTGGCTCAAAGTCCTTGTGGCATCACTATCCACAATCGGACTGCAAATCCCTCGTTGCCGTCTCATCTCTTGAAGAACAGCATTTTCTTAAAAGAAAAAAATATGGTAACCAGGTGTAATCACAGACGAATTTGTATTTAGGTTTTATTCCTCTCGTCTGCCCTCTCTGGAAGCATCATTGTCTGTTGTCCTCATTCTCGTGAGGTTACTATTGTAGACTAATAATGGACTCAGTTTATCTCCTTTAGGCAAATTTTAGTTGAACAAGCGAAGGACCGTCACAGAGAGTGTGATACTATTGCCACCATTACTGCCACCTCGTCTAATGAGGTCGCTATCACTTAGCAGTTATCACTAGGCTGGTTAAACTAGTATTCCTCTGTCTGATCGTGGACTGCCTTTTCGCGTACCCGGTTCCGAAACCAACAATAATACCCTCAAGTTGGTTGCCAGCATTTGTTCTGGTAAACTGTAAAGTTTTATTTCATAAATAAATACATTCAAATAAAATCTTGTGGGGCTGGGTGGTTACTAGCGGAATATGCTGTATTCTTCTACTGATCAGCCCAGTACCGAAGGAGCAAGCAAAAATGGTTCATAGCAAATTTGAGGGTAAGTCTTCAAAGAACCCTTCAGATTGCTCAGTGGTTAGAGCGCGGATTTACTAACCGGAAGTTTCGTGCTTCGAACATGACCTATACCTCTTGACTTCTCCTGTCTAGGCTTGGGCAACCTGACAGTATTCCAGCCCTCGTGCTTCCTTCGGGTGGCATCGGAGCTAGGCACCGATCGATTATCTTAAAAGCCTCTAAGATCACCAACAACTGAAGCTGCAAGAAGTTACCAATGTTACCAATAAGGTATTAACGTTTCAACCGATACTCAGCATAAAAATGCACCAATTTTCAGGCCATTACCCGGGGGCTGTAGATGGAGGTCTTTCATGATTTGGATGAGGGTAGCAAACCCAATCGATACCCTTCAAACAACTAAGCTGATACGGTAGAAGCATCGACATACAGGCAATCTGAAGTCGTAGATCAAGGAAAACACGTGAAATTTCAATGAAGAGAAAGCAGCCCTCCTTGTTTTACTGTTATCGGTTCCCATTAATAGGATTTATAGAAATCAATGTAGAGTGATCAGATCATTAAAAGTGACCTATCCCCGAAGGCTTAAAAGTTTTGAGTCGGGTGCTGCCGGACTGCCCAGTCACTGACGACATATATCCCCTAAAGCTGAAAGTGGAGCAGCTGTTGAGTAAACGCTAAGGAAGCGAAGTGACGATTTCGGAATTCCTGTGACCGTACATACAGAAGACGCATTATTTTAGTGGATTATTTAGTGGTCAAGCTAAACAAGAATTTGCTGGGAATTTGGTAGTATTCACAAGATTGTGCAAGCCAAAGCCAAGATGGTGGGGATTTGTTGACATTTAACCTACGGTCTCCTGTAGGGTAGTTAGTAAAGGCAAACAGTGGAGAGTATTTCAATGCATGGAGAATACAAATTGGTTTTGTTGCTCTTTTGAACTTGTTCGTGTAGTCAGTCGTACCATTCGAAACACGGGCACCAAACCTCAGCAGCTTACCTAACATGTGATCTGAACTAAGTTATTACTACAGAACACTAACAGGTTTTTCACGAGTCGCAGGAACTTACCAAAATAGTTGGTTCTCTTCACTTGTTGTGGATGTACTTTTTGAAATAACATGGCGTGTTAGAAGTCCTTTTGTGCGGAGTACCTAGGGCTTCCTCCGGCTAAAGTTAGTCGTAGCTATACGGGAATCATCGCGCGGTTGCGCGACCCTGGGGGGTAACGACGTAAACAGGTTGTTTTGGCTATGATCGGTTGGAATCTTTTTATCCATCGACCAAGTAAAAGTGATGTGCATTATAGTCCCTAACGTTTGCGTTATACTTGGAGTCAAACCCTGCAACGGCCAGTAATTCGAATAATCTCCATTGTTTCCCCTTCCTTTCCAACATTAAATATTCTCGCAGTTTCAAAAACAACGTTCCAGTAGGTGATATTATTACCCTTACTATGAACAATCAAAAGAGGCATTGTTACAAGTCTTCATAGATGGTCTGGTCTGGAGCTGCAATGTTCACTTATTTGGCTACCATCTTGCGTAAAGTGAGTTCTCATATAGTTCTGGCCACGCAGGTTCATCAAAAGTTGTCAGAGAAGCAGATATTTGAAAACGAAAGCAACAAAGTCTTCGATGTCAGTTTTCTAGTTCGAAAACATCACGAAAGCATCACCATATCCAAATGTCTTGTCTATAGTCGGACACATTCCAGAGTAGTCTGACCAATTTTAGCAAAAGCTTTTTGTTATGTTTTACCTCCACAGTATAAAACAGCACTTCTCTTATTGAGTTCCTGCTGATGTACATTGTTTTATCGGGAACCATCGGGCACCACGTGGATGGATCTAGAAATCGCAGGTACGCTGTTTGGCTTACTTCCTAGATTTCCCTTCCACTATGGTGACTTGGTTTATTCCAGTTACTGATTACACTGACATAGTGAATTTGTGCAGTGAATTACTCGGGACGTTCAATGCATTCCTTTTTGTGCTTTGTGTTTGAGGGCCACAAAGTTACCACTTGTGCCTTCCGCGGTCGACGGATAGAGTTTTTGGATCCAATCAATAAGCTTACATAGGTTGGCGTATAAGGATATTATGGCTGGCGAAACCACCATCAGTTCATACGTTTCCACACTCACTGTGCAACTTATACCTGACTGTGACAAAAGATACTTTTGTGTATGGACTATTCTAGAAGATCTGTTTGTCCACCTTTTGTTCTATAGTGTCATTCACCAGTTTTTGTTTCATGTGAATCGAAAAAACTCTGCACTCCTTTTCAGCCATCCCTAAATGTAAAATGGTTCCAAAAATATCACAACGTCAAAACGTTGCATACAAAATCAATGTCAAGGCTGTCTAGACAGTAGCACCCGAAAGAAACACGACAAGATCGGCTACTTGACAGACATATGGACCTAAAATCAATGTTTCACTGCCTATGTGTATGGTTTTCACCAACTGGGCCTCATATCGCATTTACTCTTACTCCAACGTAACTCGTTTTTTTCGGTGTGATCACTGAGCGCTTAGTATAGACAAGTTTCAAAATACAGGCAGTTCTTTACCATTTTACAAACAAGTATGCGTGGTTTACGGCCTTCACTCGCAAGTGGTTAGCTCGGCCACCAGTTGACTGTAAATGGTGAAAATTTTAGTTCCCTCAAACTGTTGACTGCGCGTTACACCACTTCTAAACACTGGACTATAATAAAAAGAGTTGGGCGATCGTGAATCCGTTCGACTACTGAAATGCAATCAGATTTTCACCTTACTTTCAACTTGACGTCGTTATTTCAAAGATTCGTGCTTTGATAAAATGCGGCCCAGTAACTAATGGTATGATTCCCAAACAGAAACCTCAAGGTCAAAAAACCAAGTCACCGCAGATTATTCCCTGAAGTGATTCTTGAAACGGTCATTTAGAGTAAGCCCTCAAGCAACATCCCTCTGGTGTATTCCACGTCAGACGAATGTCCTTTTCCCAACCGTGTGCTCTGCTTGCAAAGTTTTAATTCCAGTGCCTGTCCTAGCACACATGTTCTTTATCAGAGCCAGTCGGTTTCATTGAGATGTGCATCAAAAATTGCACCAACGAATAACCCGGCCTGTGCATCTTCAAAGCGAGCTGAACGTGCATGGGTCTAAACTACTCAAGGCGTCTCTGCATTTACATAACGGGCGGCCCACTTCAGTTGTACGTATGAGCACATGAGGCATGTGATAAGTCCGTTGGCAAATTGCTTGTCTTCACATCAGGTTAGGAGCTTGATAAGTAGGTTTCTCAACGCTGTTCTGCATTCACACGAGAATCCAACACCTGCTTAAGGGCTTTATTCCAAACAGCATGGCGTAAACGGGCATCTTGAACGGCGTTCTCGGTCTCCCAATTCATATCCTTCTTCTGTGCGTACGCTGTTCTCACCAGCTTCGAACGACCACGCTGCAAATTTGGACAGGTTGGCCCTACTGTGTGAGACTAATGTGACCTTAATGGTGCTTGTATTAGCCACGATCCACATGCGCGTCCGAGGCCAAGACCACATTAAAATCAGCTGGCGTAATGCGCCTTGGGCGAAGTCAAATTGGACAATGGTTAATATAATCTAGACAGTCATGAATTATGCTGTAAAATGGTACAGACACCTTCTCCCGAGAGTCATCTGTCATAGCAACTTGCATTTAGCATATGCTTCTCTCGAAAACAGTTATGCACAGCCAGCTACACCCATACGCTGCTGAAGTGTTAGGTCTAGCACAACGGCTGTCCTACGTGAAAGCTCAAGATGACCAAGCCGATGGGCATAAGAAACTCATAGGTGAGAACATTTTCTACCTGGTTTTTAAGCATGTAATGCTTCCTTTCCTTATTATGCCCAAAATAAAATTTCATATTGAAGTATATCCTTCGAGTCAGACAAAGTCTAAGGAATAATAACTCGGGATCACAAGTTGAAATACAATCATGAGGTTGGAGAGCTTAGCTATCGCTGCTGTAACAAAGCACCAATCCGAATGATCTGAGGAACAATGGGAAAACAACGGGAGAATTGGAGAAATCGACAGGCGAATGCTCCATATAGTAGGATATGCCAACACGGATCGTCATGCCATTTCGCGCTACTCTACGTCCGAGTTCGACCAATTCGCAATACGATTCGGTAATGTCAGCGCGTCTGCGCGAGGACCCAGAGTGGGAAGGTGTGGCACACAAGCGCATGCCATTATAGCCAGCAGAAAGAGAAAGAACTTGCACAGAATCAGCCACTGGCTTCATCAGTTTTACCTTCAGACGAGGATGGTGTACCAGTCTGTGTTGCATCTAGGTGATGCTGGAGCTATTAACTGGATGGCTTTCACAGCGTGTCAACAGACCATTCAGTGCGATGATGTTTCGTGATGTCTTCGCAGACAAGGACATTAGATCTGCGAGGTTGGCGCTCTTAAGGCAACACTGATCTGCTTTCCAAAAGGGGAACTAGGGCCCACTTTGGTATGAACTAATCAAAGTAATGGAGTTATGACAAGAGGAAAGCTGTTCAAACCATTGAAATTTGGATCCATGTTAAAAAAAAAACACCAACGAATCTTAGACGACCTCTGTAAATTCTGACGTAAAAGTGTGGTCGGGTTACAAGCATCTATGACGTGGAGTGACTGAATTTCCGATGACCTATAGTGAATGTGCAAGCTACAAGTAAGTGGATAAAGTAATTTGAAAAAGAGGGCTGCTACAGTGAGAAGATAGTTAGAGATCACATAATGAAGCCCCTATTTTGAACAACTTATCCGTATTATTCTCACTTCTTATTTATTGCTGGTAAAATTGTACCTCACAGATCAGCTGATTCACTTCAAGGACTTTCCACTTTCCACAGTCTAGTGCACAGATAGGAAGAATCACCCCGGATCTGCCCGGACACGATACAACAATCTCAATGAATACAATATAGCACCCCTTTGATAGACGAGAATGACCATGCTCTCTCTCGGCTTTCGTGGCAATTCGGATAGCTGCTTCATTAAATCGCATCAGCACTGACCGTGTCGCACCCAGACTAGCAACAGTTTAACAGAAAAGTCGGAAGAATGATGAGAAAGACGAGGCAGTTGGGAGGTCAGATGTATAACACAGCTGTTTTATTTGTCAAGATGCATTTTGTTCCTGAGTTCATCTCTTAACCTAACAGTTCGTTGTACGTTTTTTCACTATGGTTTGTGTTCCACTTGAGGGTAGAAACCATGGAATTCAGAACGCAAAAACAATGCAATGCTGAAGACGACACTGGTTCAATTCTCGAGCCATCAGAGTTCTGTCTGGCATGGCCCCCATAATCGGTCGTTCTGTCTAACAGCAGGGTCTACGGTGCTTGGCAGCACCGAGGAAGAATTACGTTCACTGTTTTTTGACAAATAGTTTGCAACTCATTTTGTTTGACGGAGCAAACTGTCAGGCAATTTTAGATGTTTCTGAATGGTTACTGGTCACTTATGTTATTACATCGTCATCGTGAACTTCCCAGCCAGTCAAACCTACTGCCTAAGATGACTTTAAGAGGTTCATCGAGTGAGAACTTCTCAGAGGAAGTCCTGCATGGCTTGTGAGACGTTCCAAGTAGATGTTGCTCTTTAAAATATGTTATCACATGTTCGTTTCCCTTCTCGACGACTTAAGTTTTCGAATCTGTCCAAAATTTGTTGGCTGTATGATATAGGTTCACCCTTCCTGGGGATCACGAGGACCATTTTCACTTGACTTGAGTACAGAGTTCCGGTCGTAGCAATATACATTTCGACTGATGGCTCAACCACAAAATAATTGAACCGCGACGGTATCGGCGACACTTAGTAAACTTCGAAGGAGAATTCTACGGTTGGTTTGTCTTTACAGTTAACTGCTCCGAAACCGAAAAAATCCGGACCGCCAAACCAAAATCCCTTGTCACGCAGACTCAAACACACTGCTTTTGCCTGTTTCATGACTTACCAATCAACAGTTCGGTCAGTCATGGACCAAGACATTACGAATGGTAAGCGAATTGTTTTTAATGAATTAACGAGTTGAGCAGATGAGTAGTTCTGCAATAGTAATGGCAACCATAATCGTAATATTAATAATCGTTCCCCTGTAGCACCCCTTCGGTGCCTGGCTGCCACGCCGCCCGAAGAAAGCACGAGGGCCAAGGCATCTCCAGGTTTCCCAAGCCTAGACAGAGTAGTCGAGATGTTGGTGTTGGATTCGAAGCCACAGGCCATCTGGTCAGCAAGTTCGCGCCGTAACCACTGTGCTATCTCGCCTTCTACAACGTTGACATGGACAACTTAGACGAGCTTTCGTTTTCCGTCGTTAGGCCTTGCTTTAGAAGATGTTGTCTTGAGATAGCTTTGAACAAACTAAAACTCCGCACAAAAAACATCCAAAGAATTAATTTTTCCATTGGTCAGGCTCTTGTCAACCCTGAAACCGTCGTAATCTCAGCAGAATATAAGCCTCTCAGCTTCGTGCAAACCTTTCTATCTTCAGTCAATTCTCAGCAGAATATAAGCCTCTCAGCTTCGCACAAACTTTTCTATCTTCAGTCAACAAATCAAAGCACCATTTTCGTGCAGGAAGTACTTCAAAAAACTCCGTGGAATCGTCGTTAAATGTCTCAGGGATTGGTTTTGACGTTGGTCGCTGTTCATCTGCGGAGAAGAGAATTAGTCTAGTTGGATGGATGTCGCGGTAAACTAGGACTGCTGCATTGGTGCGTTTCTCGCCCCGCCCGTATATGATGGTGTTTCTGAAAAGGACGTCCTCTTTTGAGCGTTCATAACAGTGGCTACATCAAATCCAGTAATTTGGAATTTAGTAAGTCAACAAGAGCACTAATCCGTCTGGCCAAAAGGCGGGTTACCAGTATGAAAATGAAATGAGACATTTTACCACCCATTTGTTGGTCATGTTAAGCCTCTCTTTAACCGATTCAAAATGTAGCTGTCTGGAATTCGCTTGAATTATCCACTTATCGTTTGGCAATTTCAGGCCACCCGAATTTGATATTCCTATCCGGCAATGAAAACGAGAACGCTTCCTATTCTATTTTACGACACTGCTGAAAAACTCCTACAACACACATCCGGTCAAACACAAATGGGCTAGGCCTTCGACCAAATTCTTTCCTACTAAAAATACTTTATCGACCAACAGAAATTGGTGCACGTGACAATACAAACCGCCTCCTAATTATATCTTGCTCCACAGGCAGTTGCACTAGCCTCGAGATTATGGTAACCAGTAAAGCCAGACAAATGGTTATGTAACACTGTCTGGTACTTACCTAACCTCGGGTAACTCGAAAGTATCCTCGCATACTGTAGTCGGTTTCGTGGAGTTAGACTCCTCATTGTGTCAGAGTTCATCACATCTGAAACGAAAATAAGTGAAGAAAACTTTTATGTGTAAGTAAAGAGCTTAGAGATGAAGTTCATAGTTTGTTTGTGGTGTGATGAGACTGGAAAATTCTAATACGATTTTTTTCTTGTGATAGTGTTAGGTCCTGGAATGCTGTAATTTTCACAGCTTGGTAGTGGAGTCATCATGGAAGAATGAGGATCTGTAAACTCTGTACGAATAAGTAAGAATTTGTGCTTTTACTATTGTAAAGGCTGGATGTGCAGACGCATTCCGAAGGGCACCCTTCCATATACACATTGTGGAAGTTATTGCAAGCACAGCCTCTTGACGCGTTTTTAACCAAACAGCTGTATTTATTCAATTCAAACTAGGTGGACAAAAATGGGATGATTGAAGGGGAAATTGGAATTTTTCTGTCCGTTCACCGGAATTAAATTTAGACGTTGATATTGTGGAGGTTTGGTAATACAAAAGCATTTCAATTTCCAATGCACCGATTTGTTATCAGCTGCTTTTAAGCGAAATCGCACTTTGTGTTTAGTTCAAGGGAATGAAGAACAAACGCTCTGTGTAACGCTCTGTGTAATTCCACTTCTGAATGGTCTAGTTCCAACACCGTTCGCCCAGCCGTCCGCTACGGAGACTGAGGCGGGACTAACAACTGTGATGCTTTCTACATCCATCATTATTAGCAAGATCGCAGATGGAAGCCCACTAGAGCTGTGTAGATTCGAACCTGGAGTCTTGAATGTAAATGCCACGTATACCTTGTTTCGTTTAGTATAAGAGCGACTTGTAAGCACGCTGATTTAATCGTCATCATGGGTAGTAGATAGATCTTGCTCTCGTTTGGGGAAGTAACACTGCTCAAACTTACGTGATTTGCCACTCCAAGATAATGACTTGATTCGCGTGAAGGCTTGGTTAGATCATAAGGCGCTGACCTTCCATACAATTCTGGGCATTTCGGACCGCTAAGCCGATACAGCGTCACCATTCACACAGCGACCTACCACATCGTCACTCGTTACTGGTAGTTTACATACACTGTTTTCACACCCATATCGATCTCTTTTGAACAGTCGTCCCTCTGTGCTGGCATAATTATTCTGGTGAGTCCACCCGCAGCAAAATACACTGTTTTGTCAGGAACGGGACGTATACCGCAAAGATGGGAAGTCTTTGTCATCCACTCTGATGAGAAACACTTGGAAAAAGTGGGGGAAAACTCCTCAAATGGGGGTATCCGTTTTCGAGTCACAATTTTCTTGTATACCCACTGGAGCCAATGGAAAAACCGTCGTTTGAATTGGGAAATTCGAGTAATCGACAGTGATGACCATGGATTGGCAGCGAAAGACCAGAGGACAAACAAGTAAGCGCGAGCGACTTTTGCACACAACTTCATAGGATGATATAAACCCAACCATATGAGAACCCTTTAATCCTTTTGTTGTTTAGGATCACAAGATAATGAGTAAACTTGAATGACATGGAAAAGAATCCCATAATGACTGAAGGAGGCTTTTCGTTATTTAAACCCTGTTCATTACGCACGATGCTATGTACAATTTCAAGAGAATGTTCAGATCTTGGTAGTACATGACTTTTTAGAAGTTATGGACACCGACTGCACATCACACTAAACAAAAGAATCGTTCAGCTGTAACACCCTTCCGGTGGCTAGCTGCCATGCCACCCGAAGGAAGCACGAGGGCTGAGAGAGGCAGAGGTGGGGTTCGAACCACGGACCTTCCGGTCAGTAAATTTGCCCTCTAACCACTTGAGGCATCTCGCCCCCTGAGCCATCTCGCCCCCTACGATGGTTGAGACTCACAACAGTGGCTAGGGTATTGGCAGATGGGTTGATTGCCCTGCATTGTACGATGGGTTGGGAGGGAGTGTGGGGGAAGGCCGGTGAGCGAAGAGCTGCAAGGGCAAATGATACTTCCCGGTTGCCCAGGCCGAAGAAGGGGGTTGAGTTGAGGTACCCCACCTTGAGCCTTTGACTCAAAAGTCTGACCCACAAGGCAGTGGGAGGGTGTAGGGTTTTGCTCGGGGACCCTGCCCCTAGCCTCTGACTCAAGAGTCTGGACCGCGAGACAGCGGTTGTTAGGGTTTTCTTGGGGGACCCTTCCCGGAGCCAATGACTCAATAGTCTGACCTACTTGGCTGTAGGGGGCCGGCCTGGCCCGAGGGCGCAGGGAGTAGGGTATTACTGTCTCACTCCTGATGCGGCTGCGCACAGCAGGTGCCTTTTGAGCAGCACCGGACTCTTTGGTTTTAAAAGTATTTCGACCGTAGTGGATAATGCGCCGGCGGTCACGGTCAACCGTTGGGCGATCGGAGTGTGCGGTTTTTAGGGCCGACCTTTTCTAACCCGTCCTTCCTCGGGGGAAGGCAGCATCGCTGCTTCCATAAATATGGAGATGCTGGTCGCCTGGGGGAAACGCCTTACTGCCTTCACACTCCTATCGCAGAGGACAGTACGACTTTACCTCCAGACCGCCTCGTAATACGATTACTCGCAGTACGGGGACTCGCTGTTCTTCGTCGGGCTGCTCCCCGTTGGCCTTCCTGGCACGAGTGAACCTTTAGGAACTGAGTTCCAGCCAGTATAGCCCGAAGGATCATTGCAGCACGGAAGCCCGACCACCACGACAAGGTGACAGCTTTTGGTCACCCCCTACAAGCGAAACAAATCAGAAGGATATTGGTTAAAATGTCCTGCAAAGGTGATTTGTGTTCCAACCTGACAAAGGTTGACCACAGGCTCCGAAAATTTAATTTCGGCTTCTGAGGAACCTGACTAGCTGGATTCCCCGCAGAAAAAGACAACTCCACTGTGTAAAACTAATTATGGTCCGGAATGTTATTATTCAATTAAACCTGAAATGGTATCTTGCTCTGCGTTTGTTTAACTGTTTTGGGTCGACTGAAAGCTGTATGCTAATGACCTACCCTGACTATTCACGTTAATTCACTGATTGTCGTAAGTTTACAAACATTAAGACAGCTTTTACTAAGGATTCGCGCGTCAGTGTTTAGTCCTGCAAAGAACACGAAAGACACGCATGTGGACGATGTTCTGGAACACCGACAACCCTAAAGGTCTCGGCTGCCACCGTTCGATGTTGATAAAATTGACACGCACATGAAGTCCGAGAGATAAGAGGTCAGTGCTTCGTGCCTCATCAATCTTGGTACAGAATGTCTATTGTTTACCATAAACTGACGAATGCCTGTGTTGACACACACCTTTGGAGAGAACAGGTGTAGATCCATATCAGACAGGTGTGTACAATGCTCAGAGGGAACAATAACACCACTAGTCGTAAGAAGCCAAGTCAGATTAGGTGGGTGGTTTATTTATGTGTTTGAATGGGCCGAATTGCACAAAAACAATTGCATGCAGATACACTACTCATAAGGTTACTTAAAACTTTCCAAAAGCCCACGACCGGCTTTTCCCTTCTTGGGGCCTATCAGAAGAACACCGAAACGAGAGATTCAGCTGGGTTCCAGGTGAGCCTCCCGTCAAGACCAAATTGGTATGCAGATTAGTGTTTTCCTCGATCGTCTGCTAAATTTCACCTTTCCACTACTCTTGAGAGGCACTGAAGTGATAAGTTGAACTGCACACCAAAAAGTGGCTGCGTTCTTCAATTTACAGGCTTTAAGGGTCCCGGGTGTTACAGTGCCGGATATAGTGGCCTCCCATTCTATTCCGTCACTCTAACACAAAATATTTCTCGTATTCTATTGCAGCCGGCCTCAACTAGAGTAGCGTTCACCAGGTTTTTCCGGTTATTTTCCTATTATGAGTCCACTGTACTAGGAGGGAGCCCTGCTACGTGCTTCATTCACCTGTCAAGAATTTCTGTGTACATTATTGGGTTTTCTTAGAGTTCGGGAGATACATGGTCAAACGTCCGCAGTCATTATACTCTTATAAACTTTTCGTATGATAAGTGCTGGAGGTTTCAATTGGGGTTTTGCGGGATATCTATTTTGTTATATTCACACCACACTCGTTTGAACGGTCGTCCTCCTGTTCTGGCCCAACTATTCTGGTGAGTCCAAATTCAGATGTGTCCAAAGTGCGTTGGTGGAGTAGTGGTACCACGCTCGCCTCGCACGTCAGATGTTCGGGGTTCAAATCCCGGCATGGCCACTGGATATGCACTGCTGATGAGCTCTAATAAGAGCGAAACTCGAGTCCAGTGCTTCCCTTTGGTGTGGACTCACCAGAATAGTTGGGCCAGAACAGGAGACCGTTCAGACGAGAATGGTGTGAATACGAACAAAATGCTGTAGGGTTTTGAAGTTCAATGTGTCCCTCAAAGTGAGCTGTCCACATAAGTGTTGCTTTGCACCTAATTTTTCTCACTTGTCGCGGCCAGTGACCTTGCCATATTGACAGGCCGTACGGACGAGGGCATGGGCTCGCATGTACGTACGCGATTGACAGTAAACCCATGCTATCGTTGTGACAGTTTCGACTTCCCTAAACATAATGCGTGAACTGGAATCGAATAAAAAAATAAAATGGAACGAGTCAGGACAGATTTATCAAACGAGAATGATGCGACTATAAATTCTGAAAATCCCGAAGCCACCACAACTAATTACGTAATCCTGTATCAAAAGCGAAAAAACATTGCCGCATTCTTCAATCCAGTCGAAACGCGACAACGGTACTATCACCAGGGTTCACTTCGAAGTATGTAATGATGCATTACCCTAGGTGCTAAGTGTATGCGTGTCGCCCTCAGCCCGAGAAAACGATACGACCATCAAGACTAGTTCGCACCTGTTCGGCACCAAGCCGACTGACACCTCTACATACAAGTCCATCACTCGGTTGAAAGGGAATGACTGCAGTCGATTGATGACACTTCTTTCACCCACTGCATTTCTGATGTGGTTTTCTTGTTTTCTTGTACTACAAAACCTAGATGTTATCTGGTATCAAGTACACAAGAAGAAGCCTTGATAACTTTGAATTCCTGTCATTATCCTCTGCTCAACAAATTCTGGGATAATCAGCGAATACTTCGTCAAATTTTAGTACAAAAAGAATTCGGGTCTTAACGGAATTTGATGGTAGTAGTACGAGGAGATGTGGTAAGTTTTGATTAAGCTTTTTGGTCCTGTGAGTGGTGTCAGCGGTTGAACGACAGTGTGATTAGCTCTCAGACAGAATATAGTGCCGCTCCCCCTTCAACCACAGAAACCACATCACGTGGTTACTTAGTGACTGGCTCCTCGAGTGACGACTTCTCAAATGCTGCCGCAGATGTGCAATGCCTCTAGGCTTTGCAGCATAGAATGACTACGTTTACAGGAGGAAATCTCAACTGGAAATTGCTAATCCCGCCCACACACACACACACTACCATCAACCTATAAGTAACCCAGAGGGAAGACTATTTCACAAGACGAGGGAAGGTTCCATCTGAGAGGTGGTCACTGGATGAGCCAATCAACACGTGTGACCAGTCAGTACTTGACAGTGGTTTCTGTGGCTGATGAATGAGTGGCCCTATATCCTGTCTAAGTGCAAGTTAATCACAATGCTGATCAGAAGCTCGTAGCTCAACGGTTATGTGCTCAACCTACTAGCCGGGGGACGCCAGTTCGAAATCCTCTGGAGTTTTGTGAGATGCACACTGCTAATGTTTTCCAGTCAAGGATGAAACAGCTATACAGTTCTCGGTTTTTCAGCATTGATTGGCTTCAATTACTGGACGAAATCTCAATTCAAATAGTGACGGAATTAGCCCGTTATTCTTCGGAGTCAGCTACTCATGTACTATATCTAAGCAGTCCACAATCCATAAATCTGTTACATCCTGTCTGCTGTTTCCATGTTAAGTGCCAGTCTTAGATGCGATCAGAGTGACCACAACTGGTCGCGTTGCTGTTACTCTTATTCGGCGCATTCTTGTCTGCAGGCACAAACAGATAAGGATAAGTGTCACAGATATTCTAAAACAAAGAGACACGAATTATGTTTGACTGTGCTTGTATAACTTTGACGATATCAGTCCTGGGGAAACCGTATGCTAGTCCTAGCCTTAACTAACCCACTCAGTAACTTACCCGCTAGGTCACATATTTCAAGGAATCCGGACTTGCTATGCACCGTGTCGTCTTCACAATCATTAGTACCTGTGGGTAAAATCAGATAAAAATGTGTATAGGTGAAAGTCGAACAAAAAGCGTATTTTACTCAGATCGATCAAGCGAGCTTAGCGCCCTCACAAACCTACTGTTACAAATTGCGAAATGGCAATTAGGGCATCATAGAGCATAAAAGACAACATGGGTAATTATGGTCTTCTCCAAAGCCACTCCCATGATTCTCCACCAGTGATTGACCCGACCGAATCTGGTTGGATCAAGTGGGCCAAGGTTTTACGTCATTCGCTTGAAAAATCAGCTGTCATCACGGAAATATAATGAAACAGAGAGTCTAAGAAGAGCTGCAAAACAACTGGTAATCAGTTGCTAAGTGGAGGCATGGCCAGTGGGAGTAAGGCCGTAGGACCAACCGGCACATCTGTCAGAAGACTGTTACCGATGGCCAAGTTAATTTTCCGACAATCTGCGATCTGCACGCACTTTATGTTAGGGTACTCCGGGTCTGTCACAAAAAACACAACTTAAATGAATTACTCATCTTAGGACGTTCAGGTAATTTTCATGACTTTTCGACGTTTTGATGTACTTTTGCAGTGGAAGATCAAGTGGACTATAGGATAGAGTAATAAAGTATAGGTATAAGTGCAAGTATAAAAAATGGCCATGGTGTGGGTGAAAAACTGATTGACTAACCGCTAAGTTTTTTTAATTCAATTTATTGTAAAATATCCGGAAGGGTTTTCGAGAAATACACTCACTTGCATATCAACTTGGTTTTTGCGAGAGACTCACCTGGAACCCAGCTGAATCTCCCGTTTGTGATCCGGAAGGGTTGTTCGATTCACCAGGATACCAGCTTTAACCTTCGCAAAACCACGATTTATGGGTTCCTCCACCCACTTGGAACGCCGGCAACTTACTCAAAATAAATATTTAAATACCCCTCAGATTTCCAAAAGTATCACAGATGTTCCCGACATTTTAGGCGATTAAAGTGATATACAAGAACACAATACTTTACAACCGACTACGCCACGGTCAGATGGATTAAAACAGGTCATACTATTTCTCCCAATGCTGCATTCACGACATCCTGCCATTAGAAATAGCTAAATAAAAACACAAACATTGAATAGACTTCGTATCCGCGAAACCTGTGAAATCAGATGGATGCACAAGCAAAGCGATTGTAGTGCACTGTAAACCGGTTGAACGTGAAGCTGCTATGACCCGTTCAATAAATCCCGCCAATGCGAGGTCACTTGTACACTGTTCGGCGCACACAACAATGCCTTGTCGCATTTTATCAATTATACAAAGAAGTAATGTGACAAATCATCAATATCTTTGTCTGTCTTCTGATGACCCGATAGACGTTGACCGAAAAACAGCTTGGTATTTTACCAAGCTGGTTGATAAAGTGACTCTTGAGTGTAATGTCATGGGGGAAGGTATTTGGGTTTTATATCACTTCCAACTCAATAGGTTCCACCTCAGCTGCAAGGCACTTGGTTAGTGTGACGGCTAATGAGAAGGACTGCTTTTGCCTTTAGATGTCTGAGCTATTTGCTACAGCGTAGGGAGGGGTGGGGTTTGGAGCGCTAGAGTGAAACATGGACAGTGAATGAGAGTACCAAGGGCGGAAAAATTGAATAGATCGTCAACATTCTAAAGAATTCACTTTCAACTTCACGCTGTGGTGACCAAGCAAACAGTCTGGACAAAGATTACTTTGCCTGTGGGTCACGTGATAAATCTATATGAAGGCGACCACCGAAAACTAAAGCTTGAAGATAAATGGCAACTTACTACCTTGGGTTCGAGTGTATCTCATTAGACTTTGTTCTCAACTTTCAAATCCAAATTCTTTCGGCCTCTATAAGGTTGAGTTGATCAGAATGATGCTCAGATTTTCTACCACACATAGACACCAATGAGCTGCAAGCTCCGGAAGTGGATCTATACTGTGCTTATGGAAGTGTGATCGAATTGTTATTGCGATTTGTAAAAGTTATTTGTCTATTCGTGATGCACTACTCATAAGGTTGCTGAAAAGTATTCGACAGCCCACGACCGGTTTCGCCCTTCTTGGGGCTCCTCTTGGCCTGGAAACATCACAAACGAGAGATTCAGCGGGGTTCCAGGTGAGCCTCTCGTAAAACCAAATTTGTTTGTGTATTCAATTTATTTGCCTATCCTTTTGGTATTTAACCTTATATCAATTTAAGTTGGAACAGCCTTCTAAAACTGACCTCTGATGCTGTGGTTTATAGTTGCATTGGATCGTGACCCAAAACTCCTCAACTTATTTCCTTCATAAGTTTCGGTTGAAGAATAAAACGCTACCTCGGGGGAGGGGGTGGATGACAATGCAAACTCCTGCTTGGTAATGCAAGCAGGAGTTTATTGGTTGTTGATCAGGTGGCTGTTGATCTGTTCGCCGAGCTTGGCAATTGGCTTGCAAACGTTGGGTAGGTCACCCACCCAACAGCGCACTGATGATGTCTCCTCCTATGGTGACGAAACGTTTGCAATTCGATTACCAAGCTCGGCGAACAGATCAACAGCCACCTGATCAACAACCAATAAACTCCTGCTTACCGCTGGCCTGCCCTAATTTTGTAAGTGGCTACTTGTGGAGGGACAAGCATTAATCGGTAACTGTATATCGCCTCACTCTCATTCCTATCTTCTGAGGTTAGTTTCACTCCGAAAGATACATGCTGGCAGGACTTATGTCTGTGTGACCGTTGGTAGCCTCTTAATTCTCGATCACGCCTAGCAAGTTCCATCAGTCAAAATGGAAGCAGGTTCAGGTGTGCCAACCTGTTCTCGCATGTTTAACCGTGACTTCGAGTTCTTTTGATGTTCCTGAGTTTAGCTATTAGCACAACCTGTCTATTCATGCTACAGCTACAACCAGAAGTGTTTACGCCCATAAAGTGCAGATCTCTGCCACAGAATCAGATGAGGGTGACTGCAGTCAGTCTTATGATGCTACAAACTCTTACGCATTGACTGGAGACCAGCAGGGGTAAATGATGAAGAAGCTAATGTTGCCAGACATTTCACACTTTGCATTACCTAAAGCTGCCACCTTGACGTGGTGGTTGGGCTTGAGTGCTGCAATGATCCCGCGGGCTACACTGGCTGGAACGTCGTTCCACAAGGTGCAACCATGCCAGAAAGGCCAAAGGGGAGCAGTCAGACCAAGAGCAGCGAGACCCCGTACTACGAGTAATCGTGCTACGAGGCGGTCTGGGAGTAAAGTCGTACTGTCCTCTGCGATAGGAGTGTGAAGGCAGTAAGGTGTTTCCCCCAGGCGACCAGCATCTCCATATTTATGAAAGCAGCGATGATGCTTTCTCCCGAGGAAGGACGGGTAGAAAATGTCGGTCCTGAAAACCGCACACTCAGGTCGCCAAACGGTTGACCGTGACCGCCGGCGCATTATCCACTACGGTCGAAATACTTTTAAAACCAAAGAGTCCGGTGCTGCTCAAAAGGCACCTGCTGTGCGCAGCCGCATCAGGAATGAGACAGTAATGCCTTATTCCCTGCGCCCTCGGGTTAGGCCAACCCCCTGCAGCCGAGCAGGTCAGACTATTGAGTCATCGGCTCCGGGCAGGGTCCCCAAAGAAAACCCTACTGTCCACTGCCTCGTGGGTCAGACTTTTAAGTCAGAGGCTAGGGGCAGGGTCCCCGAGCAAAACCCTACACCCTCCCACTGCCTTGTGGGTCAGACTTTTGAGTCAAAGACTCAAGGTGGGGTACCTCAACCAAACCCCCTTCCTCGGCCTGGCGGGAAGTATCATTTGCCCGCGCAGTTCTGTGTCCACCGATGTCCCTCCCCAACCCCTTCCCACCACACAAGCAAACGTCACTGGGTCACTTGACTGTCAGTTATCTGACCGAAAGGCCCTATGCCCTTGCTGCCTATTAACAGTAAACAAAATAACACCCTTCTAAATCCACGAGATCCTTTCTATATAGGAGCTTTTAACGTCCGTACTCTATGTCAAATTGGCAAACAGGCAGAGCTTGCTGAAACTTTATACTCCTTAAAATTGATGTATGCTGTGTCTCCGAAACACGCATACAAGACCCAAGCGTGGTTATGCATCTCAGAACGCCAAGGATGAACTCAGCTCTTTCACATTTCTCCCTCCGTGTGTCCGGTGACCCAGAAGCGATGACTCGTGGACTATATGGCGTGGGAGTTGCACTCAGCCCCAGAGCTGAACGCGCTTTGCTGGATTGGATCCCAGTGAACAGTCGGCTTTGCGCCGTCCGGTTATCCAGTTCAATCAAGCTCAATGCCTCTCGGCATAAAAAGCGGTGCCTGTTTGTAGTGTCGGCTTATGCCCCAACGGACTGCAGTTCTGATGTTGAGAAGGATACCTTTATCGAGAACTATCCGGGCTCATTCGTCAGGCAAAAAGCACTGATATTGTGATCCTTGCAGGCGATCTGAATGCTCAAGTGGGTCGTCTGAGCTCCTTGGAATCACATTTGGGCGGTCGATTGGAGTCGATGCTCGCCGCACAGACAACGGAGATCGACTCCTTCAGTTGTGTGCTGACCATGAACTGTTTCTGGCAAGTACGAACTTTCAACATAAGCGTTCGCATCGCGTAACCTGGCGGCCACCAACTGCAAATCAACCGTGGACCCAGTTGGACCACGTGGCCATCAGCTACCGGTGGAGAGCCACAATTCAAGACTGCCGTTCCTTTTGGGGCACTCCACTTGATTCCGATCACGCCATGGTGCGTGCACGCCTGACAGTTCGCTTCCCTTCAGGCCCTCGCAAACTAGAAAGAAGCATGCCAATCCACTATCTTCGAAGATCGACCATAGCTCAACAGTACCGATCTGAGCTAGCCCAACAACTCTCCACATGCACTGGCAGTGAATGTAGATGAAGCGTGGCAAAATGTGAAAGAAGCCATGTTAGCGGCGTTCAGTGCTGTCTGTCCAACCTCCCCGATTCGACCACAAAACCACTGGATATCGGCGAGGTCGCTATCCATGATTGATGCCCGGAAATCCATACCAGCAGGCAACGCGTACGACGGCGCACGCAAATCCCTTAAACGCCAAATAGTGAAGAGCCTAAGGAAAGACCGAGAGCTCTGGTGGAAATCGAAAGCTCGAGAGATGGAGAAGGCTTTGCTACGGGAAACAGCCGTGCCCTATATCAACTGATACGATCGACTGGTCCCAGGAAAGCAACGGTCAGCGAAACGATAAGTGAAAAGACGGCTCATTAATTCACTCCCAAAAACGTCGACTGGAAAGATGGGCCGAACACTTCGAAGAACAGTTAGCTGGCCTTCTGCAACACAGCCTGTGGAGATAATGCATACAGGCGAGTGGAATGTAAACCTTGATCGCCCTTCGGAAGAGGAAATAAAGTACGAAATATCCGTACTAAAACGTGAGAAGGCACCAGGACCGGACGGTCTCTATCCAGCCCTCTTCAAAGAAGGCGGAGAATCCCTGGTGACCCATCTGACAAAGCTTGTTGGTGCTATATGGAACGAAGAGAAGGTGCCTGCAGAATGGGGCATGTCGACAGTTATCCCTATCTTCAAAAAGGGTACGCGGACCTGTGCGAAAACCACCGTGGCATCAGCCTGTTAGCTGTGGCATCGAAGGTGCTCTCTGGTCTTATCCTTCGAAGGTTGACTGAACACAGGGAGAGACAGATCCGTGAAAACCAAGCTGGGTTCCGTCCTGCAAGAGGATGCATCGATCATATCTTCACCCTCCGACAGATTCTTGAACAGCGACACTGCTTCCAGCAACCAACAATGGTTGTGTTCCTCGATCTGAAAGCTGCCTTTGACTCTGTAGACCGCCAGGCACTATGGCAGTGTCTGTGGAGCAAAGGTGTCCCCCATAAATTCTTGACCCTCCTTAAGGCGCTGTACGCCAACTCCCGCGGCCGTGTGAAGGTCTACGGGAAGCTCGCCTGAGTTCACCACATCAAGTGGTGTCAGACAGGGCTGTCCTCTTTCACCTTTCCTCTTCAACTTCGTCATTGATACGATCATGGAAGACTCACTATCAGCCTCTAATGCCTGTGGAGTCGAAGTGCTCCCAGGGGTCCGCTCACAGATATCGAGTATGCAGACGACATAGCTCTTCTTGGATCTGACGCCGTGGTAATGCAAAGAATATTAAATAATCTAACTAATTCCGCCTCACGGTTCGGCATGCGCTTCACACCTGCAAAGTGTAAAGTGCTAGTGCAAGACTGGGTGGGCCCGAACCCTAGCCTCTTGCTTGCGGGTGAACCGATTGAGGTAGTAGACAAATTTGTCTACCTGGGCAGCTGTATCAGTCCCGGTCTCGCGAAAGATGATATTTCCATCCGAATTGGGAAGGCCCGAGCAGCTTTTGTGAACCTGCGTCACCTGTGGCGTAGGCGTGACATCAGCTTATCCGTCAAGGGTCGAGTTTATAATGCTGCGGTGCGCTCCGTATTACTATACGGATCAGAAACCTGGCCGCTGCGCGCCGAGGACGTCAAACGACTTTCAGTGTTTGACCACCGATGTCTTCCGGAGCATTGCCCGAATCTGGTGGGAACACCGGATCAGCAATGCTGAAGTACGTCGAATGGTATTCGGGAGAAATAACTCACCCTCGATAGATGAACTGATCACACTGCATAGGTTGCGCTGGCTTGGCACGTGCTGCGCATGCCAGTCGACCGACTTCCTCGAAGGGTTCTTTTCGCACAACCACGTGAAGGGTGGAAACGAGCCAGAGGCGGTCAAACAATGACTTGGCAGCGAAGTATAAAAGCCATTACCAGCAAACTCAGCTGCGCTGGTCACTGCCGTCTTCCTGGATGGGGACCCCGAGACGGGCCACATCAATGGTTAGAGACATTGTCAGACATGGCCCAATCGCGCCCTCAATGGCGCTCATGCATCCAAGCTATTGCCTTCAATGCATAGCCCTTCCCAATTCCCCGACGTAACAGCCCATTGACAGTGTGCATTTATGCAGCTCGCGCCTCCAATGCGCAGCTACCTACCTCACCTCCCCAAATCATCGGCGGACGAAACTGTGGAGCTACAACCACTGTACGAAAAGTACACGGTTTCTTACAGCTGATGGTGATGATGGTGATGATGTGATTACCTGATAAATTAATTTATAAATAACCTCCCAAAACTCAGTGAAAGGAATCAACAATTTGCTGAATTTCTGTCAAAATGCGTCATAAATGCTGTTAACGGTCTTTGAACCCGGCTGACCTGGTCCGAGATGTTCTGAAGCAGCTTAAGATTTCCTGCCGAAAGGTACAAAGCATATGTCACGTTTTCCACGAGACGTCTTAGTTTATCACGTAGCCATGTGGCGGTCCAATTGACACTCAACCCTGAAACTGTAGTTTCAGCAGTCCCCCCCAACCACCCAGAGTTGTCAAGACATATGGGTATCCGCGATCTGGTTGCGCGGACGCACTGGAAACTCTCATTTATCCAGTCGGCGAGCTGGGATAGCCTTCACCACTCCCGTCCGCACTCCCCGCCAGTTTACACACTGGCTTCAGCTCATGTGGTCTCTCTGCGTCACACCCCTGAGGTGGGCCGCCACAGAGCGATTTGGATGGGCTGGATCAGCTGCAGCGGCGAATGGATGAACAGAAGCGTTGGAAAGGCTGACATCTTGGTTTGCACCCATTTGACACTCAGCTAACCGAGGCGAGAGTAACATTAACGGCTTTCAACGCAGTGGTGCTTGAGACAAACGCAGTTGCAACGGTGCACATTCGTGAGAAAACTCGGTGCCAACTGGATGGTCGAAAAACTGAGCGAGCTTCTGGGGTTTGTGGGGACACAGTGCGGTGTTGGAGGCGTGAGATCATGTCAGGGCTCGGACAATCGGTCCAGTCAATTCAGACGCTGTGCAAACGTACGATTTCATTCTCTCCAATCTCCATCCCCATTCATTTGTTACTTGATTCTAGGAGACCATTTCCATCCTCTTACAAAGACAGCCAACGAGAACCATTTCTAACCTGTATAAATGCGCAAGTGCACTTGAGCTTAAATTACTCACTAGCCCACCCCCATAGCGTACAGCCTGTCCGTATTTACATTCCAAGTGATCTGTATCAGCCGCACGCATGAATCCGGGAGGTATGTGCTGACCGAGCTGATCCATTGCAGTTTTTTCACCATCGACCGACCGATGAGTTCGTCTTTAAACCGGCTTGGTTCACTGCTCGAGGGCTCGTTTTTAATCTGTATCGTACAGGCAATCCACACAGCAGACGTGAGTAGAGCAACTCTTTTTATGAGCCGAATTCGACGCGAGTGAATGAGCACTGACTATCGTTGCCTCCGATCCACAAGCAGGTCGAGAGTGCAGCGGCTTATCCGCTACGCTGTCGTGGAATGAAATGGGAACAGGGTGAAAAACGTTTTGACGATAGCAAATTATACAGGATCGCTGAATTGTTAGTAATCCCCATTGTAGGATCCCATTAAAGTGCATAACTGAAATGCAGACTGAGAGTTCTCAGTGAACGTATGTATCAGCATCTTTAACTTACCAGTGCTACATCCACCTTAGCTACCTAGGTGGGTTAAACAACCGTGTATCTGTTCCAAAGGTTTCTTATATCACAGGCTTTAGGGTTTGAATCAAATCTGTTTTCAAAGTTCACTCAGTGTCAACTGGTGACCGCGCATCGTATCAGGTGAAACATGCAGGCAACTCACGGATCCCCAAGCTGCTAATGATCTTTTCAAAGAATCATGCTAGACCTCGTCCTGAGTATTGTGCCCAGACTTGAAGCACCAACCTGTAGGAAGACGCCAAAAGCTTGAGCTGATCTAGTGGTTTGCTTGTCTTCAACAGGGGACGAGATGGTTCAGTGGTTAGAGCGCGCATTTACTGACCGGAAGGTTCGTGGTTTTAACCCGACCTCTGCATCTCGACTTCCCCTGTCTAGGTCTGGGCAACCTGGTAGTATCCCAACCCTCGTGCTTCCTTCTGGCGGCATGACAGCTGGGCACCGAAAGGGTGCTACAGCTGAATGATGATGATGTTGCTGTCTTTGATGATGATGATGATGATGATGATGATGACTGTCTTCAACACCTCTGTTAATAGAGCGCGTAGCCTACTGTCTCTGGAGAGATAACCAACAAGAACCCTTGCGGAGTCTTTACTGATACGGTAAGTCTGAGAGTCTTCAAGGCTTAAGGACTTTGTGTTAAGGGTGAGCAGCTTGTTAGCGTTTACAGTGGTCATCCAGCAGAGAAAGTTGCCGAAATCGATAGTCTCAGTCATGACCTTAAAGGGTTACGGAGTCGTTTGGATTCTGCTTAACTTTCCCTCGTATAATTTCTGGCGGACTTGGCTGACGTCTGAGAGACATTCCTCAATCCTGTTTCACTCTCTCTTCAATAGCATTCTCTCCAGGTCCTTTTCCTTCTAACTCGCTCTGTTCACCAGCTCTTACTTGTTTTCCTTGTGATTTTCTTGCAGTCCCAATTGTAGATTTTGATCTTCATCTTGTTTTAATCGGTAGAATAAGCCGCAACCTATCCCACTGAAAGTTCAGACAGCGGGCGTTGTGCGGCAAAATAGGGCTATCTTCGAGTCAGCGCGCAAATACACTGAAAGTATTCATCAATACAGTTGAATGTTCTGCCACGGTAGCTTCGCTGGATTGTCTGGGATAATGGATGCAACAAACGGGATACTGAATCTGCATTTGTACTCTTCGACTTGTGTACCAGAATAGGGATTCCACATTATTGGTGGTCACCTGTTGGTTATTCAAATTACGGATTAATATCACACTATTATAGTGTTATCAACCAAGGGTAAGTTTCATTCAGACAACACATGATCGTGTGATTTCAACTACGGAGGCATTGCTCACCTTTAGTGCGATGTTTGCTTCTCCACCCCTCAGAGTCACATTGTTTTATATTTAGATGGCTGTTCAACTTCCAATGAAATTGCGAGAACCCGGTCCCAATTTCTAAGTGTATATTGCTTTCCGGGATTTCAACAACGGAGTCAACGCAGTGAAATAATGAGCCAAAACACAACAAATTGGCGCTGCAGACTTACCTTTCAGGTGGAGCAGTTTTTCTTTTCTACGAACACACCCAATCATTGAAAAACTTTTACTACAAGGCAATTAATTCACGCCACTTTCATTCTAATAAGACCATGAGTCTTTGAAAAGTTACGCTTGAGGAAATAGTTTTCACTTTTTACGTAGACCTCAAAGCCCAAAAGATCCCTGAAGAGCAGCGAAGTAGCTGAGTGCCTGAAGACTGCAAGCGGATTAACGCCACCAATCTACCTGAATGTAATGGGATGAACAGGAATCAGGCCTCGGGTTTCTCGTGACTGCACACACACTTCACATAATGAAGACACATAGGTGCCTCACAAGAAAAACAGCACTAGTTGTCGCGCTATGCGTGAGGTGCAACAAAACATCCGTCATATCCGATTAACACGTGTTTATGTCATCGTGGTAACCTTGCTTCATCACGGCTATGAAACTCAACCATGCTGTTGGTACGTTCTACTTGTATGGGAAATGCGTATACGTAAGTGTGCGAATGGTACTCAGTGCGCTACCTTTAACAGATACCAGTAAGTAGCGCCCAACTGAAAGCAGAACAACTTACTTCTCTCATGTCAGTGTTGGATCACGACCCCTTCCCAGTTTTTACTTTAATCCAGGTAAGAAAAATGAGTACATCATCAGCATCAACTGAGTACCACAGATGAACAAAGTTTTGTGCATCAACTTGTGTTATGATTTCGATTCTTTTTCATCTTTCTTTATCATTCTTTTTCGCCTTTTCCGCCCATAGTGTAACCATTTTCCCGAAGAGCCCAGCTCTAGGCACATCAGTCGGACACTCCGGGTAGCGATCGATTGCACGCCACTGCTTCCATCTGCCGGTCAAGATCCTTTAAGTAGAATCTCAGAGTTTCGACTGCTGATCACTCTTACATATGTTGAATCGGATTGTGCTGTTGGGCGATGTAGATTTTCACTGAATTTCCCAGGTATGCCTAGTAAGCAAAGTTCAGTTTGGCAGTCGAAATGCTTCCAAACCACGAATTAAGCCGACATTCCGAACCCACTATGTGATGATTTGGAAGCGTTCTGTTTGAAGGACATTACTCGTAAGTGGGAAAAGATAGCTGCCATATGTGGTGTTGGAAACACGGTATTTGGTTTCCACAAGCGTCCACGTGTAAACCACTGAATCTCACGAGAAGGTGTACAGCATAATTCAACTAGACGTCAACTCAAACGAAACTTGTAAGTAAACAAAGAAGCGTCGTGGAATCAGAAACTTCAAGACGTATGTGCTAGTGCAGTGGAGAATGAATGCAAGCTGTTCCAGCTAAAGCGCAAAATAGGACCTAGAACACCATCTGTTAGTGAGCTTATCGAAGACAACACTGAAAATTTATTATATAATAAAAACCAACATCTGGATCGCTGCGCAGAACGCATTCAGTAAGAGTTTTGTCGGCCATCAGCTTTAATACCCACATATTGTATTCAGCCTACTCATCTCGAACCGTAGTCTGTCATTTGCGATCTTTGGTCATTCAATCAGGTTCTAGCATGTCTTTCTGCCCGAGACGCTACGGATCTGCCGGGTCAGATGACCTTTCGTCAGCACTACTTAAGTACGGTGGTGCGTCTTTTGTGTCCTACCTTAACGAGATCGTTTGAAGTTATTTTGGAACAAGAACGCATTCAGCCATCATATCTCTGCTCAAAAAAGGCACACGAAGTAAATTTCCCAACTAGCGAGGCATTAGGCTTACCTTTGTTATAACGATCTTACTGGCTACGAGGTTGGACCCTGGCATGTGAGACGTAAATCATAGGACAGCAAGCCTGTGGAGGGAATTCGCATCTTCAAATCACATCTTCAAATTAGGCTGAATGCTTGCGCAGTGCCATAAGGGCCATTGGCCAACGGTTATGTCTGTCCTCGACATTAGGGGGAGCCTTTGACTCGGTGGATGAGCCAGTACTTTTTCACGTACACGGCCAAAGGGAGATACCAATGAAGTTAGTGTCATCCGTTCTCTATGTCTGTAGAACAGCCACTCTAATCCGAGGAAAAAAGAAGGATACCTCGGTGCCTTTGCAGCAGAACAGGCGTTAGGAATGAAGTACTGGTGAACGAGTACTTCGTGGTGAATCAGAATCAATAGAGCAGCAAGTGGGACTTATAAGGCTAAGGTGGTTGGAATAGGTAATATACATGCCCAACTACAGTTTACCACGGAACGCACTAGTTTCAACTCCGAACTCTTGTCGCCTGTCTGTCACGGAACAGTCTATAACTTGGCAACGCGAAATGAAGGCGACTACCGTTAAACTGAGTGCTACGGAGATTTTCGCACCTTCCTGGTTGGAATCTACGTGAATCCTACGCAACATGGCAAATAACCAGTCTCAACTGGGAGCGTCTATCACTTCCTGGTCGGCTGTATGATGGGCCCAAGTCGACTGAGGTTCGCAGAAGACGGCTGAACTCCACTGAAAGCGTTTCGCTTTGATATGGTGCCCTTGTGAGGCTCCTACCTAGTCGCTGTTACAGGGTGTGCGTGCCCAAAACTTGATCGTTTCTCACAAGGTTGTTTGTAGTAGGCCCGTTCTCTCCCCTTTCCATTCTTTACTAGGACAATCCTCCTAGTGGTTGCGCGGCATTTAAGCACCAGTATTGTAACAGCAAATAGCTCGTCGGTCACTTAGGTGGTTCCAAAATGCGAATACTAAAGCGCATCAGCGCTTGACTGTCTTATCCTTAGAGCAATCGTGCTTTTTGTCATGCCAGCAAATTGCATTTTACCACTTAAGGTCATATAGCAGCTGGATACCGAACCAGTACCTTGAGAAGCACGCTGAAGCCACCTGCATTTTCCAACTTGAAGGTCGTATTGATCGAGTGTTCGATTCACTGCTGAAATTAACCGATTGTGATCGAGTGTATCTGTCATTGTGAATGAGTCGATTTTCAAGCATGTTTCAGTGTTCATGAAAATATAAAACGGAAAACGTATGACCTTAGAAAGGTAACAAATACATAGTAGAGCTTCGTCGTTCCACTAAAGCGGCGGAGCTATGATGACTAGATATCTTACCACTGTTCGAAGGATAAGCGAATACAGTTTTCACACTCGGCAATGGAGACTGATACATTTTTGCGGTAGACTGTATGTATTAGCAGTACTGTTGCATTTGGACCTTAATTGTAACCGGGCCGAATGACGGAAAAGTGCGCAGAAACTTGAGCTGGAAAGGTCGATAGCAGCATATGATGAGCGTAGTTTCGGTTTTTTTTTGTAATTTAGACATATGAGTTGTCTGGTGAAGACCTTAGGTGAAGTAGAAGAATGAAATAGCTGATCAGATTTCAGAAGAGCTTGGTAAAAAATCGGTAGTTTTTATTTGGGCAACGCTTCGCTTTTGACACAAAAGCTTCATCAGGTCAAGTGAACAGGTCACCAAGTTGGCCAGGTTATAAGGCAGACGAGGCACCAATCAGGAAGTCCTCTTCAGATTATCACACTAGGTCAATGGTGAATGTCAATTAATGGCTCTTGTCGGCTGGTGTGGTTGTCAAAATCTGGAATTGATGGGTTGGAGGAGTTTCAAATTAGTTCCCGTCAGCTCTTGCTCGTTGATCTTACACTTCAGGGTGCTTCAGTTGATTATTCACCTCGGGTGCAACTGGTAGATTTTTCTTGGTCTTCGTGGGCTTGTGAGTGCTGCGACAATTTAGTTGGGGGGGGGGTGAGGTCAATTGGAATTTAAATGATGACTACTCCTCCTTCTGATGACCGCACACCAACACGTGTCAGCTCGGCTGATCCAAGACCGTTCTCCACACTCTTGCCAGTTCCACGCCTTCTATTCTGTTAACACTGGGATGCTTGGCGATTTCTACCGCCTCGGCAATCAGTCTCTGTGGTGTGGACCGTAGTCCTCGCCTCAAAACCTCAATATTTTCTAGATCTATTTTGTGCCGCGTGTCCAGTGCATGTTCCGCAATTGCTAGTCTTTTAATAACGCTTGATATTCATCTGCGTTTCTCGGCAACTTGTTTATTTTCCTCTTATGCTCTCCGATTCTGGTGTGAAGTTCCCTGGCCGTCTGTCCTATGTAGACCTTAATGCAGTCGCTACACTTGATTTTGTAGACACACTCCCTAGTTCTGTTTGCCGGGAGGCGATCCTTCCATCGCATCAGTGCAGAGCGCAGAGTGTTCCCCCTCTGGAAACCTGCTCTTATGTTGGCCGTGTTTAGAATCCTTCGAATGATCTCCGATGTCCTTGGTTTATATGGAATAACAGCTGTCCCAAGCCATTCTCGTTTGGCTTTCGCCACCGGTATCAGCACCCTTCGCCGATCAGACGTATTTTCAGATCACTGCAGGAAAATACTGCCCACTTCAAAGTATATCCTAATAATGAACGGCTTGTGCGCTTTTCTTGAGCGTTTGGTGAAAACGTCGTTCAAGGTACCAACGTCTGTGTGCCGTGCTGGTCTACGAATTGTGATGGAAGTATATGTTCTGTATGATCATGAACTTCCGGGTGTAGGTGAATGCGTCACATGCTAGTTTCATTGGTGGTTAGCTGGTGTATCGCCGGCTCCTTCAAGACGCGCATGTTGATGCTAGAGCCAGTCGAGTCATCACTAGCTAGGACCAGCCTGATAAACAGAAAACACACCTTCGTAGACTGTTGTCACCAGAGCGAACGGTGTGCAAGTGAAATGTCGACAATATTTCGTCAGAAACCGAAACAATGGATACACAAATCGAAAGTTTACTTATCAGGGACATTTCAGTCCTCAGTATGCCAGATTTCCCAATGCAATTCTTCCTTGATAATGCGAGGTTAGGAGGCTGAAGTTGCTCTAAACGCAAGTGTTCAGTCCTAGAAATTGTTTACCTAGTATTGTATATGAAGTGACCCTCGGTGAAAGGTCACCGCAGTAAAATGAATTAACTGGCCTGGTCTTGAGGTGTCCAGCCTTCAGTATTTTGCCCATAGATAAAGTCGAATAAGAAATAAATACACCAAGAACAATTCTATTTCCCAACAAATATTCGGTTAGGTTTCTTAGTCTATTGGTACGCACTGTTTAAATTATTTAATATAGCGAAATTTCTCAGCAGATTTGATTGTGTATGGTACAATCGATCAAATTTCAAGCTTACAGTGGGCCTATTATCCGGTTTTCTATCGAAACCGAAAAGCAAACAAAATCCGAAAATTCGCCAACAATTAAACCGCCTCATTTAGTCAGTGGTTGCTGAATGGATTCCATTTCACAGCTGGCAGTATGACACTGAAAGGGTGCCACACATGAATGATTATTTGTTCTAGCGAAATACACTCATTTGTAAACAAATTTGGTTTTGCAGGGGACGCACCTGGAACCCAGCTGAATCTCTTGTTATGATGTTTCTAAGCAACTGAATGTACTGCATCAGGCCGCCTGATGTTTCTTTTGGTACGATTTTCGAGATATTCGAGAGTCAAGTAGAATATAAAGTTGACGGAAATTCGGGGGCCGATCCTACCTGGTGGGCCTCAAGAAGGGCGAAACCGATCGTGGGCTGTCGAAGAATTTTCAGCAACCTCATGAGTGGACTGTTTTATTTATATCAGTATAGAGCTCAGAAAGACGATCCGAGTGTCAGTCAGACATTAGCAGAGAAGTGCGCATTCGGAACATGCGCAGATGCTTTGAAGCCGGACGATTTAGAAGTATTTGGTATGCAAGCTAGCGTAACTCTGAAAACCTATCGATGGGTCAGTTATTGAGGTGACACCAAGGCGGTAAACAAACTCGTTCAGTTATACTTGCCAGTGGAAGGAACTAGTATTTCTATCAGGTGGACACGCCATTACAAATAAAGGACCAGGTGGGCGAAATTGCTAGGACCATAACGACAAATCACGTCGACAAGCAGCCTGCGACGAATGGGCCAACGTGCTGAAGCAAAAACTGTATCTGTGGATATGAGATAACGCCTATGGTCTCCTCTAACTTTCCTTGAACGTCTTATGCCTTAAGACTATTGGGAATTAAAGGAAATGTTAAACGAACCTAGGACTGTTCGAACAAGTCGGTATTCAGACTTGCACGCAAATGTGCAGTTGCACACAACCACTTTCCGATACCATGGCTCCATGCTGATAGCTTGGCCGTCCGTGCATCGTCGTGCCCCTCACCATTATCGTCTCCCTCCGATCAATTCCGCTTTGTGCTTACTTGCACTTCCTGCCCGCACGAGTTCCTGTTTTGGCCAAGTAGTGTGCACAGGCGGTTGCGGTTACAGACTGATCCAACGTGCTTATTGGTTCCACATATTGGATTCACGGCTCGAGCACAAGCTTGTGTCTTTGGCCTTCGTTTTTCCTACGGGATCTCCTTACGAGTTATCAAGAGGCCATCAGTAGGTACTTGTCACTGGTACAAGGAACATAGAAGGGTTCAGGCCCATGATAGTAATATACTGTAATCAGAGAATAATCAGATAACATATCCGTAAGGCTGACAACGGAAGCCTCTCTGGAGTTAGGAAATATTGTACACATCTTGTAGAAGGCTCTCACTTAAGACTGCCCTAAAAGTTGCCTCTCCTCGAAAGGATCACTCCCTTTGGTTACTGTTGATAAATTTTTTGTTGAAGCTGGCTGCATGCAATGCAAATTGAAATCCACCGCACTATATTCGACGATGGAAAGATCCCAAATGCACGCCAGGCGATATGCTGCTATTCTGGGAAGTTTTACTCTATTCCTGCAATCTAAAATACTCCCCCTAATGAACTACTGAGGAGCGACCAAATAATTAGTTACACAGTTTGATACTTAGCGAAAATTGCCTATTTTTTGTGTAGAATTGTTTCAAATTGGGTGGAGTTCAAATCTATATGTTTACTTATATTTTTCTGCAAACAGGAGTAGCCCAGAAGTCACTTATTCTATGCCAAGACGCACATTTGCCCCCTTGGTGCTCAAGAATGAGGTTGACTTTGGTTGATTTGCGGTCGTCAACTATGCAGTTTCCGCCATTTCGGTAATTTTCAAAAGTTCAATGGTGGGGTTTTTCTCTAGCCCCCCCCCCCCACAGTCTCATTTCATCGGAATGTAAAAGAAGCTAGCGGGGCGGTCCACAACTGTGGAACAAAAAAGGGATTGCCTTAGTTCGACATAAAGTGACTTCATCTAGGCAGTCCGGATAACAGCAAGTGTTTCTCAACACCGTACAAAAATTATATTTAAAGCATTTATTAAATGGGACGGCCAGTCGAAGTATTTCGTATCGAACGCCTCGGAGGTAAACGAAATGTTTCGTCGATAATGAGTTATAGCCAAAAATGCATTTTGAATGCACTCCTGTTTAACCACCGCGGAGCAGATGCGGTATCCAATTCCTTACTCATGTCCGTTGCGATCAAAAACACAAGGCCAGGAGCACACAGAATGTTAGTTAATCCTATAGGGATGGAAGAACATGTTCGATATCCGTAGACTCTTCGGCGCAGCTTGAGTTGTTAATGCGAAATAGACAACCGAGGCATGAGATGTCACCGCAAACCCTTTTCTGACTCTTTTTCTAACCCACTACACAGTTATCCGGGTTGCTAAGGTAAGACGTTATACACGTTAGTACGTTGGACCATACTAGTTATCTAAGTGATAGGAACAACCCCCCGTTTATCAAATCTCTTCGAAGCTGACAACACTACTAGGACACATTATTGATTCTGAGTTCTCAGTTCAGTGTAAATAGTTCACCGTTGAGGATGCCCATCAAACAGATTGCAGGTTCACATCTCCACAAGTCCCAACTGTGCACAAAATTCCACCACAGGCAACGTTAGAGACAAAAGCTTTGATAGTTAAAAATGCTTGTTGTAGTGGCACAGGTATAAACCCAAAGTATTGGGTCATTTCTAGACAGTGCTTAGTGGCTTAAACTGAGTATTTCGATGGCAAGTTAACTTCACGTTACAGGGAAATCTACGCTGCATTTTGAACGTAAAAATTCCAACAGAATAATCATAGAAAGGCACGAACCAGTGGTCCTATGTCATCGTCACTTAAACCTTTTCCGACCTCGTGACCAAAAAGGTCTGGGAATAGTGAAACAGCTGATACCCACCTAGCCCATATGTTTGACAGACTTTCGAATAAGTAGGCATGAACAGTGAAGTCTCGTTATCAGTTTATTTCAGCCCAAGCCCCGAATAGCCACAGCACAGGGATATTGCGACTCGAAGCCAAGTAGAGGTCCACCTTTTAAGACTAGTTGATGGAAAATTTCTCTGGATCCATCAGCCTTAAGGTAAATCTAAGATGTCACGAGGATCGGATTTCACACCAGATGTTGATTGATACCTCGAAATTTTCAATGAGATACATTAGGATCTCTAACGAGTCATTTTTGGAAGTTTACTAGGTTGATTTAACAAAAACACCAGGATGACCTCAAATGAAAAAGGATTATAGTTGAATGACACACTCGTTTGTAAAATAAGTTGGCACTGACGGGAGACTCAAATGAGTATCAGCTTATATTGGTCCTCGGCCAAATGCGCCTCCTGTTTCGACTGAACTGACATTCAAGACATCGAAGAGTTTTTCTTTACTGATCATTGTTCACGAGGTTGCTGAAAACACTTTGAAAACCCAGTACTGGTTTCGTCCCTCCGGGAACTCAGCAGGTAGGCTCATTTCCCCAGCTTTCATCACTCTGTTAGGTATTAACAGGAATTGATATATCTATGCTAATCAGATTGGACTTATACCCCTATACAGAATTATCCTATTCAACGTGTGATTAAAATTCGTCACTGTAAGACGTCATGTCGAGATCAGTGGCTGTAAATGACAGTTTTCACTCCTTGTTTTTTCTTGAAATACTTTTTCTTGCTTACAACCAATAACCGCAATTTCATAACTAAATACTTAGCATGACACAGGCACTTACTTCTGGCTGACATGAACATAAAAGGTCCCAAAAGTCGGTTGCCGTCCAAGGTCAAGTAAAAAATAAAATCATTCTGTTTGACGTGGAATGGCAGCCTCTCGTTGTTGTATTCATTCAGGGTGTCGAGAAAACTGTTTCGATGATTCTCCGGAGAACAAATGTCGTCTCGGGATGAATCTTTCCATATTCCGTTCCTCATGGTAGAATTCTGTCTTTTGGACTGACACTCTCCACATGTAAATTGTCGCATTTGACAATTCTCATGCTGATTCTGGTGACATGGGTTTCTGTAATCGGGACGAAACTGCCCCACGGGAAAGTTCATATAACGCTTTGGAACGTGATCATCAATAAAACAATACCGTTTGCACAGGGAACAGTTACATTCTGGTGCATCGGTTGTATATTGTCCAGCTGGAGAAATACGATCCATAATTAAAGTCAAATTGTATGCTTTTTACTCATACATCCTCTAATAAACGATGGAAACTATGCGACAAATGCCAGTATTTTCGTACTTTGTGGGGGACTTCGTTGGCACCATTGTTTAATAAGTCTGAACCAAATGACCTTGAAGTTGCAATTACTACTTACGTTGACCAGGCATGCCAGCATCAGTTAGGATTCATTGTGTTCAATCCATGAATCACAATCAACAATGTGTGACCTCAGGCATTGCAGAAAATGGTGTAAATCACGACACTGCCGTCGTGATTGCAGACATTTTTAACATCCCGAACAGGTTACTTGAAAGGTGCATAAGTATTTCAAAATACTAAAAATAAAACTTCAGCTTTGTTGCGCCTTTCACACAATCATGTATCGACCTGGAAGTATCCGCATATCATATCCTTATTCTGTCATCCTTACCGGGCACTAACCTTTTGTGCTGCACAGCAATCAGCATAAGCGCTGAGGAACCGACCCTGGAACAAAGAGAGGCGTCAACATAGTAACAAGAGTCAGTGTTACTGTCTTATCAAAGTTCTCGTGACACCAGGCGTGGGGACAAGTGGAGCCCAATTCGCCAGTTTGGGACAGGGCAACCCAGGTTCCTAAAATGTTCCCACAACCATGGCCAGGTCGTACGCCATCGAGTAAATAACGCACTTAATCGGCTTACGATGAGGCCCAGACGCCGACGCTCGGTGCACCTTTTCGTCATTCAAGTAACGGCTTAACAGTCTAACATCCTAACATTCTTACATGCACCAAATAAATTGGATTGGGCTGCAGCAGTGTGCCGAGGAACTGTTGATTCTGGATCTTCCAGCGGTCCATTCTGTTTGGATTTCCAAGACCAAGCACTGTTAACATACAACTGTAATTTGGAACTATCCCTTCAAATTACAGTTCCTCGTGATTATGTATAGTACACACACACACCGCACTCAACCGAGGATCATCATGAATCTGACATGACAGATTGTCTGTAAGTTAACCCTTGTTTGACCTGGCGGACGTTTACCGTCACATATCACTAGCAGGGCTTCTTGTGTAGAAAGTTCCAGAAATCATGGGTAATATACATTTTCCCTTAAAATTCGGGTTTATGAAAACTGGATTCGGTTAACAACACTGGAATGTAGAAATAAGTGTCAGCGCGATATCCCTAACAGTGCATTACAGACCTGTTAGAGAATCAACTTCGTGTTGACTTAAACTTTGCGCATGAAATCGCTGCTCAGTTGACAGGGTTCAGGCTATCGTTAGAACCTTTCGCAACACGAAAGCTCCTGAAAACAGAAAATGCTTTGGCAAACCCAAAATAATCGCTGAAGGTGCTCCGTTTCGGTGTCCCTATGGTCGACCAGAATGTTATTACTCTGGCATGTGAACCGTCAATTATTGAGTTGCTGTTCATTTTGGACGCTGCACAAGATATCACATAGTGCAGCGCTTTCAGTTGCTGTCTTGGGTTTGCCATGGGACTTTCTGTCTTCAAGTGATTTCGTGCTACGAAATCCACTAACAAGCTCGCGGACATATATCGATACAGTACACTACTCAGCAACCTTGAGTAGTGTATTACATCTATACAGGTATCGCGCTATCTGAATATCGTACCAACTGAAACATGAGGCGCCCTGGTGCAGCACGTTCAGTTGTTTAAAACATCATGAACGAGAGATTCAGCTGGGTTTCAGGCGAGTCTCCCGCAAAACCAAATTGGTTTGCAAATGAGCGTATTTCGCTAGGCTTGCAAACACTTTTATGTACCAGCGCAACCCTATCATCGAGTTTGGTGCTGAATGTTTTTACTGTATTTGTGTTATTTCAGCTACGCAGGTAACAAACCTTCAGGAGCCTGTGCCCATTCCCTAAACGCAGCCAGTTTAGGAATTGAGTACACAAAGTGGGATACTACCAACAAAAGACAAATCAACCTGTTAAAGGATGAGAGGAATCTCTGTCTCTTATCTCAGGTTCTAATAGCCGTACTATACGGTAGTGAGGATTGCCGAACTGAGCAACTTACACCCATTGTTCAGCATGAATAGTTCACATATTTTTCCCGAAGTGAATAACGATTTTAAGCTGAAAGATTGATTTAACAAACCATGGAGTCTTCAGTCATGGGCTTGAGCCATCTGAGCGGCGGCAGCACACAAATGTGTCAAGGTTGCACTGTTATTGATCGAGGACATTTTTCACACGCCTATCAAAAATCGAGCGCAAAAAATGGATGGCTATTTTTTATCAGTTAGCAATGAACTTCGTCTGATTAACTGTGTTGTACACAAGACGCTGGACGTAGTAAGTTTGGTTGACTAGGGGGAGCAGTTATCCATGTGCTGTCGAAACTGATTCGTCAACCAGAAAGCACAAATACTAGCCACATATACAAGGCTATAAATACGTCATACTTTGCACTCAAGTCGCGAGTGGCTGCAAAATCAATGCTGGGTTTCATAAGCTGATCTCATTTCACTCGAGCAGAACGTCAGCAACGGTTGTCATGACTAAATTTTTCACAATACCTCAGCTATTCCATATCGTATGGCGAATTCTCATGAAAGCTTATTTTGGCATGGTTTTTTTTATTGCGGTGGAAAATTTGAGAATCTTTTGGTATCACAGTTTTCTAAACACGGACATTTATATCAAAATGCACTGGTAACGGGTTATGAACAACCAAAAAAGCATTTTATGGGTCATACTCTCGAGAACGAATAGTTGTGTTGGAATACCTGTTGAGGCCCAATTATCAGTAATCTTGGGCATCAACATCATGGTCTAAATGTGGTCACGTGATGGGCATAGTGTAGAAAGTACGTTGATGCAAACAAAACAGTTTAGCTTCAGCTTAACGCCACTCCGGGAAACAGCTTTAGACCTCTGTAAACGACGGTGGTTGCACCTGCAACAAGGACCTCATGAGTGATAGTACAATCACTGCATTAAAATAGTTTCGTGATGCATCACCGCTATCAGCATCACTGACGACAGGAAAGGATTTGTCATATGTTTGTTCAGTAGCAGATATCTGAATAAGAAAGTACTGTGCACTTTCTGCGCTCTATGAACAAACCAAATTCGTACGGGGTGTCAAACAATGAAGATTAGCAGATGCCTGAACCTCAACAACATCGGCAGACGGTGTGCTATTTTCCCAATGCCAGTCAGAAGCCTGTCTGTCTCATCATGTCATTGCGACTGCTAATTTTGTTAGAGAACGTTGTCGTGGATCCGAAAATTGGGAAAATCCGCTGGAACAATCTACATTGCAGCCAGCAAAGGAGAGACGTTCGCTACTTGGAAATCGTGAGTAGTGTATAATTATTTTGCATAGCCAACAGTTGTGTCAAAGTTGGAAATCCGCGATGCACGTGTATTTTGGGCATTCTCAGAAAGAGTCTCACAAATATGAACACTGGAGTACAGGAAACCGCTTGTTATAACACAAGTCATGATAGACGCAGAAGTGAGCTCACCTAAATGGTTGCAGTGCTTTACAGGGAAGTTAAGGGGGTAGGGAAAAGTTAACGCGGTAATATACAGTGGCTTGTTAAGGATTGAAAAAAATTTACGGAACCCACAGTTGCTATGAAAACAAATGGAGATTCTGCAAAAAAACTATCAGGTCAAATTATTCTAGGAAAACTTGGTCAGACTGTAAAGAACACAGTCGTAGGGGAATACACCTTGTCGAGCAAGTCAACAGTTTGTTGGGTCATGGCAGCGAAACCGAAAGGTCAAAACAGAAATGCACCTCGAAAACAACAAATTTGGATGTTTTAGATATATTGCAAACAGAGTGACAGCATGAATGTCTGTCTGATGTAAACAGAGACACCAGAGAATGCTGCAGCTTGAGTTGAACGTTTTTGTTCAGTCATCAACAGTTTTTGAGAAAATCCCGCGCCATCTAAGGACGAACTCGAAAACACCGATCACCAGATGCAAACCAGAAAATAATTTCTCCGACGCTAGCATTTTTGATGCGTTAAGTGTAGTCCAACCGAGAACCTCAGTGGCTCTTTTGACAGCGGTTTGCTTAAATGGCCATCGAATTAGAGAATCTCTCATTAAGATTCATTCCAACTTCCATCAACAATCAGATTTAAATGGATGGAATAATTTGTTCTGGCGCAGAAGGATAAGTACAGGGTCTTACGATCCATAGTAAACTCTTAATGGATGCTTATTTAAATAACCGCGTATATCGGTTTATGAACAGTCAGTTATAAGGACCAGGTTATTCAGACATTATTCGTTGCTGAATTTCGCATATAGCCACACTGGCTATAAATTACATGGCTGCGCCACCTTGCCCGACGACATTGCTTTTCTTGGATCTAACCTCGTGGTAATGCAAGCAATATTATATATTCGAAGTAACTCCGCCTCACGGTTTGGCATGCGTTTCACACCGGCAAAGTGTAAAGTGCCACTGCCAGAATGGGTGGGCTGAGAACCTAACCTCATGCTTGCGGATGAATCGATTGAGGTAGTAGACTTGTTTTTCTGCCTTGGCAGCTGTATTAGTCCCGGTGGTCTCGCGAAAGATGATATTACCATCCGGATTGGGAAGGCCAGAGCAACTTTTGTGAACCTGTGTCACCTGTGGCGTGACATCAGTTTGTCTGTCAAAGGTCGAGTTTACAGTGCTGCGGTGCGCTCCATGTTACTATACGGATTAGAAACCTGGCCGCTGCGCGCCGAGGAGTTCAGAGGACTTTCAGTTACATGAACTGATCACTCTCCAAAGGTTGCGCTGACTTGGCCACGTCCTCCGTATGCCAGTCTACCGACTTCTTCATAGAGTTCTTTCGCAAAACCACGTGAAGGGTGGAAACGGGCCAGGGGAGATCAAACAGTGACTTGGCAGCGAAGTACAAAAATCATTACCAGCAAACTCAGCTGCGCCGGTCACTGCCATCTTCCTGGATGGAGACCCCGAGACGGGCCACATCAGCGGTTAGAGACACTGTCAGATATAGCCTAGTCGCGCCTTGACTGGCGCTCATGCATCCGAGCTATTGCCTTCAATGCATAGCTCCCTTCTCAATCCTCCCAATTAATAGTCCTGTATTGACCAATTTATCAGCTCCCGCCTTCAATGCGCGGCCACCTACCCTCCCCAAATAAGCGGTGAACGAAACTGTGGCGGCTGCAACCACTGTACGACAAGTACGCGGTTTCTTACAGCTTATGATGATGACCTTGCCCGGTATGCAGTTGGTAAATATAGACAGGAAGCACGGTAGCCGTCCGCACTATTTTCTTATTTCTCAGTGTCGCTCCTGAAGCTACCTTCAGTTCACTAATTAGGGTTTTTATGCATTGCTAAATTGAGAAAACATGACAGTCACTTAACCCTACAACAAAGCGGATAACAAGATCCGAGCACTACCAGAAATTTTTAATAAAATTATATCATAATAGTTGTACGCATGAAACGATCATCGTCAAAAACGACGTCATCAGCAAGAAATTGGACACACTATTGTTTCTTGGCAAGTCCATAAACAGGAGACATTCGACAAACAAGCCAAATGCGAACGCAGGTGTCCGGCGATGGGGACCGGTGGATTTTCCGAGCCCAGCAGCATCGAAACGAGCTTCGATATTTGGTTAGTGTCGTTTAAAAAATAGGAAAAACCAAATAACCTTTCATCAGGTCGCTTTGTTAAGTCGTCTCGTTGGAAAATGCCGGTGCTTACCTGAAAGCATAAAACCGAGGATAACTGAAATGGAGCTCAACAACCGAATCCGCCCACTCGGTCAGCTACTGATATGTTCTAAGTAGTTTATAATTATTTTATTCAATACTTCTATATCAATGACTTCGAAGCAGGGGCTTCTCGCTTTGAGATGCGTATTACCAAGTCTTTACTAAAATGATGAATCACCTATCCGGGTTTGAAACCATCAGAATACAGAACGAGGGCGTTCATACTTTGGTGCGCCGGGAAAAAATCAATAAATCCAAGACCCCGAGGCGAAAAAAGATTCTGCAGTTAAGACGAAATTTGAGTTCATTTCAGGAAAGTCGTTCGAGTTATTGAAAAATAACAAAGCTTACACAAATGGAAGATCAAGGAACTCAACGGTCACGATTATGCACAAATAAAGTTAAAACCTTCGTTCTTCTCATAAAACAGACCAATGGAACAAGTTTCATAAAAGTGATGATAGCTTAAAGTAAACTCAGGGTTTCTTAACGATGTCAAGAAGTGTTACAATTCCATACAATCATTTGCTTCCAAAAATCCGTCGTTTTCGAAAAAGTTTTGATAAAAGTGTAGGGACCAGCTTCAAATCTCGTTAACGTCAGTCTTACTTTGTATTACGTGTGTGGTTTGAAGCGAATCGTCCCAGCCAATTAAAATGCCCTTTATCGATGAGTGCGCAATTTCTATGGGTTAATTTAAATTTAACTTACTGGTCTTGAAAATCTGCACTTTTCAACATGCGAACTGTGTCAGTATATTCACATAATTGTTTCACTTGCGGACATGTGGAACATAGTCGGGCAACTTGCTTTTGGGACATATCGTTAGAGCAACGACAAAGGCAATGAGTGAGGTGAGAACGAAAGTGGGAAAATGGGCTAACCAAAATTTGTCCCCGTTTTCCCCAAAAACTAAACCGATAATTCTCGAGCTTCATCATCAAACTCATCGCAAAATATTCCTCATGCTCCAGTGCCCACGGCCATTATTACTACGGTAACCAATTTCACTGGAATCCGTGTCCCCGCGGAAATCCCTTAGGTTGGAATTTTCAGCCGTTGGATTGTTTGTACTGCTCAGATCGATTCCAGGGCAGTATCTTCTCAAGTCTGATGGTTCTGCCTTATTGCAGACATATTCCCCAGAAGTTATTCCCTAACACGGTAGTTATAATGTTGGCACTATAGTGACAAATAGGGTGAGAAATAGATTGCACTCATCTCGGCTGCGAAGAGATACCCGTTGCAGGGATCGGAATGCGGGGACGATCGAACAAGTGTCGGAAGTGTGGGTCAAACAACGAAAAAACAGCGGTGTTCTGACGGTTTGCGTCGCATTCAGAGAAAGTGATAGAGTCGCATGGGACCCGTAACTTAATCGCGTAATATCGCTGTAGTGAGGGACAAAATGGTGCGAGAAAACAAATTACAAAGCTCCATTCAAGAAAGATGGTTTACACACCGTTGTGCTGAAGGATTTACACCTTAAGAATTTTACGCATTTCGATAGGCTGACAAACAGGCATATTCAACGACGAGCACCCTGGTCGATGTATTCCACATTCTAGGGGAAACGGTCCGAGAAACATGTCCGTGCATTTATAATCGTTGAACCCATTTAGAACATATTTCGAATGAGGTGAAAGATTCCACACCGTCGCAGCTGCATTACTGGTGCGCTTTCTTGATTAAGTGGAATATAAAAGAGTGGTAATATCAATAAACGGTTAAAACAGACACATTTCACAATATAGGTCTTGATGATACCCGAAATTTTGTTAACCTTTTAGAGCAGAAAGAGATAGTTTGTTGTGAACTCCCATAGATATTGTGACTTGTGGCCATCGCGTACTTTGTCGACAATGTTTTCTTGCATGAGCTACCGATTCACTAGCTATCCTTGGAGACGGGCAGAATTTCGGTTGTCATTGCTCAGAGTGAGCCAAGTAGCCCTCATTCGTTGCCTTCAAGTTAGTGTACTAGAAGAGCATCTATTAGGAGCATCGCTAGGGATTCGCTGTGATAATAAGGATGGTTGTCGGTAATGACTACTCTGATGTAAGTAACACGGGTCGGTAGGCTGAGATCGAATATGCCCTTCCCACAGCGTCGCGATACGCCTCAGTCAGACCTATCCGGTGATACTGAGCGTGGTATATATATATATATATATACCGATTTACGAGTGTGTAGTAATGTAAAGGTTAAACTGCGGTCACCTGAAAAATCCGTGTAATGGACAACTTCGCCATTTCTATTGCTATCAGATAGTATGGGGGTGAGCTGCCAAAAACATAGGTTTTTTTTCAAACATGAGTTATACGTGAGGTCCCGAAACCTTTTCCGAACCCAAATCAAAAGGAAATCCGGAACAGGTGAGAAAATCCTGTGGGCAACCCCGCTGTGCACTTCAACCCCAATGGATTCCCTGGAAAAGCGACCCCCAGAAGTGTGTTCCACTTAGTATTTTGTTCCCTCCGAATAGAGATCAACCGCTTTAAGGTAATTACTCCGTTCCTGTCACATAAACCTCATGAGAATGATGGGTACCATGTCAAATCTCCTAAAAGGGACCGGAAAACTTTGACACTTCTTGCCCGAATGCTTCCAAACAAGAACCACTTTTTCAGAAATGTGTAAAAGTAAAGATAACTTCTCATGACGACCGATTTCTTTTTAGCCAAGAAGAGTCAGGTTGCAAAACGCCAAGCTTAGCTGTACTGGTCACCTCGGGTGCGTATTCCTGATACTGTCTAATGAGCTTGAGGGCTGAATTTTCCACACGGACGGATGGTTCTAAGACTTGCGTGTACTACAAGAGCGTGAACTTAGCGGTGGTTGGTCTAGTCTTTTAAATGAAGGCTACGAGCATTTACAGGTATTGTGAGCTCGGTCACTCGATAAAAGCCCGTAGTCCATCTAGATAGGACAGGTTCTTAGACGATCACATCATGTGAAATAAGACATTGCTTTTGCTCAAGGGGGACTGGAGGTCGTTTGCTGCGATACGCACTGATCTGCAAATTAATTAATTTAATCAATCTAACAGAGGTTCAGCAGTAATGCGTATGGATCTCTCGTTCATAGTCTTCACAAACCTTATGAGTATCGAAATCTTCGCTATCGTTCCAAGTGAAACATAAGGCTGCGCGTTTGCGCAGTACGTTCGGCTGAAGAATGCTATACGAGAGATGCAGTTGCTGTTCGTCGCAAAATGCGTAGCTTATAAGACTGATTGAAAGCCGAGCACTACGCCTACCTGATAAGCCCCCCCCCAAAAAAAAATGAGACCGGTAGTGAGGTGTCAGAGTCCTCAGTAACCTTATATGTAGTGAGTACTGGAACACGGATACTCCTAAAAAATTGACGGTGTTATAGATGCTGTATAGGACTTCCGATTTTTCGTTGCGGGTATGCTGAAACGAATTAGCTTTGAACTGAATTCGGACGGTATTCTTTAGAAGCAGAAATCAGTCACAGACTCGTGTAATTTGCCAGACGCACACAGTTTACACCTTAATGATTTTTCGTGTAAATCAGGGTTTTACCAGCCCTTGACTGATTTAGAAAACCGTCTGACCACTACTGAGTTGGTTGCACGTAGTTGTAGAATTCAAACACACATTCATACCACTCCCGTTTGAACAGTCCTCCTCCTGGTGACTCCACACCACAGAGTAAGCACAGGACTTGAGTTTCGTTCTTATTACAGCTCATCAGTAGTGCATACCCAATCACAGTGATCAAACATGAACATGTTCGTCTGTTCAGACGAACAGGTGCGTCCAGTATGCGCTGGTGGAGTGATGTCAACACGCTCGTCTCGCATGTCACATGTCCGGAGTTCAAACCAGCCAAGGATGAGCTCTAAGAGTGAAACTCGCGCCCAATGTTTCCTCCCCTTTGATGTGGACTCACAAGAATAATTGCGCCACGACAGAAGGACTGTTCAGATGAGGGTGATGTGAATCTGAATACTACCGAATTATCAGCATGTTTCTCTCGATTCCCGCGGGAAAGCCGTTATTACTAAGCCATTTACTTGATTTTTTTAAATGATGCATCGCGATGATTGATGTCTGTGAGACGAAGCGTGTGTCTATTCATTAGTTGTCAGATTATCGTCTGAATAAGTTAACAACTGATTGGCTCGAGATCCACACATAAACTCGAAGTCGTAAGCTGTGCAAGCCGGTACAGACGCATGTTCCGGATATTCACACCCTGAAGCTGCTTGATCTCTCTACGTCATCCTGGTGAATCCCAATGAGGATGAAAGCGCCTGTTTGGTAAAGTTTTTCGGGATTCAACCAAATATTTAGCTGACAATACGACACATCGGAAGCGCTTATTAGAAGCAATCAGTCGCAAAGAAAGTACAGTTGAAGTATCCTTGCGCACAAACTTGAAACGAGCAAGCGAAAGCAATCATCACTAGTTAAATCACAACAAACAAAAAAGATTAGTTAAATTAGTCTCGAGTATCATTGATTTTCGCATTGAACTGACGTTGTCCTAAGATATACCTTCACCAAGCTTGAATGGTGTAGTCAAATACTTGAGCGCATATTTGAACCGCGCGCGACAGTACAAAGTAAATCATTCTCTTCCATAATTTCGACTGATTCTAACATGTTTCTTGGAACTACTTCAAAGTTGTACACTACCAGAAATAAAAACGATTTGAGACTGCGGCTTAAACGCTGGTCTTGAGGTTGTCCCACCCATACTTTGGACTCGGTTTATCCAGTATTCCACGTAGGCATACTTCTAAAACCTTACGGTTTTATTTCCATGCAAGCGGCACTGGATGAGCTGTAGGAAGTTCAAAATATTGAGTGTTACAGCACACACAAATTTCACAGATTTGCCCCATAAATCTTTTCTAGCAAGATCTTCGTTTCATGACAATCAGGCCACTAAGTGCACATTAGTGTTTTGATCTAAATCAATTCGCAGTGCACCAGTCGAAGAATGTGCACGGAGTTATGGCCAATAGCTCTATCAAAAACACGAATCCATACAAATGGAGACCATCCTTGCAAAGAGGAAGACTGTTGGCTTATGGTGATTTTACAGTCACATACAAGCCCATAACTGATAAGAGTTTCAATTACGAACTTTCAGAAGGCGGAAAGCCCTCATGACTAGTGTACTGAGTACGACTGTGATCAACTGTGCAACAGCGTAACTTCTAAATGGTAGGTGTCTGGTAACGTGTTTGATCGGGAAATCTCACAGTTAGGTTCTACCGAATAGTTGAATGTGTTCACGAAAATGGATATAGTTTGCGCTCATTTCGTTTTCCCCTTTAGTCCGCTTCGGGGAGGGGGCGCAGTATTTGATACGTGGATGATTTTGAATTATCGGTATTCAGTGGTCTCCCAGATAAACCCCTAAAGTTGAAGTCAGGATGTTAGACTTCGATGATTCTATTGAAGAACATAATGGCTGGGTTCATTTGCCTCCTGGGCAATCCAGTTAAAGTTGCCGGGTAGTGGAAATCTGCTGGGGACGAATTTAAGGGTGAAATAGGACCCATGTTAATGCGAACTTCCAGATCAACCTCCCACTAAACTGCGTCCACTCACTCAGTATAACCTGACAATGTCTACGAAGCGAAAGTAAAGTGGAGCTGAATCCTAGTTGGACAGAATGATTTCAAATGTTATTTCGGGTTACCGGCTACGAGTTGTAAGCCTTTCGTTCCCCTAAGGTTACTTTTTAAATCTGTTAACCAATGATGTGTACGAAAGAGCCTTTCTGGTGTCATTACTGGATATGCTACGGGTTGGAAAAATACGCTTTCTCAGAGGTTGCAATCTCAATGGTAACTGTCCATCGGTAAAGGTCCACTGAACCGATCCTGCGCATGTTCTCTGAAGCGAAATGATGCAAGACCAATGATCCTCTCTGAAACATTTGCAAACACTCGCTTGCTCGGTTTGCAGTCAGTCTTGAGCGAAAATGAGGCTAGGGAAACGGGTTTGAATAGGTATATCCGGTCACAAGATACCACCAAGCGAAAAGGGACGGAAATAATGTAGGCCTTAATTACGTCCGCAGTTTGTGTTCACTTAGCATTCTAGATCAGGTTTTTATTACTTTCAATGCGGCTGGACGTAGCGGCGACGTACGAAGACAGAAGGTCTCATATGTGAGGATGTATAAACATTTTTACTGGTGTTCCTTTGGCATGCGGAGGCTGAGGGCGAATGAATATACAACAGTTCAAGGCAGACGAAACCTAACATGTCATAGGTTGTTATCTATGCTGCATCTATGCGAACATCAACAGCCTAATGGGGACCGGAATAAACACTATCCAATCACAGGTGATTCATTTTGACCCGGGGGCCTCAATCTAACATTGAGTGCAGAAATTCGGTCCACACGGACAGTTCGTGCACTTCATAATGTCGCAGGTATTTTTCTCTCTTATTTTACGGACGTGCTATCGGATGCAGCGGATAGCATTATGTCAAAGCACGAAAGCACGCACATGTTTGTTATTTCATAGTCAGTCGAAGATGCCAGTTTGATAGAACACCCATATTTTCCTCGTACATGTTTTTGCTGGAGCCTAGATTTATAGTTCTGCTACTGCTGGAAGCTAGCTAAAATTCCAAGCTTTTCAGTTCATTTCAATAAAGATGTAACGAAGACGAGGAGATCAATGTGCATGTGGCAGCATCTTAAAGGCGGTAGAACCCAAGGAGCGTACACACGTATAAGCAATTCATAGTTTCGAAAAAAACTGTTTATTCGAGGAACAACGGTAAAGTTGTGATTCAAAACTGAAGCACGAAACAGATCTGTAGTAACTAGTGGAGGTGCACCTGCCTGGGAGAGAGTGTGTGCGGGTTCGGATGAACGAGTGTAGCGGCTGTGGTCGAGAGATTCATGCAAGCTCACAGTTGCTGACTGCCTGTAAGTTGAGCAGCTCGATAAACTCTTTTGGAGTTCGAAGTAGCTCGCTAGGAACCATGAGCCAGGTGAAAGACGCACTGGTTTGTGACAGCCTGCGGTGTGCATGGGGAAAGATAAGGCGGAAGAAAGTAAGCCAAGCGTATCAGGCAAAGGCTATGACTTGGGAGACAAAGACAGTACAGAATTGCCCATGACATTCTCTAACCATCTAGTTAGGCACAAACCAGTCATCCGTACAATGACTTGAAGAAGTCATATGAAGCAGAAGTCCTAAAACCAGCCTAAGCTGGCAGCGCGCACATTAACACACACGCACGCATCACTACTCAACGCATGACCAATGACGTGCCGCTGCTCTACGCTTCAAACCGATGAACGCTTTAACTGATGACGAAATATTTGTAGCTCAATTGCCCAGACCAGCGATCAAACTAAAGACAAGTTGATATGGCCCATAAGAAGCTGAGCTCAAAGAATTCCTCGCTCATGAGGACTTGTCAACATGTAGCTACGAGTATCATAACCGTCATCATCATTCAAAGCACCAGGAAAGAAAACTGATGGCTCACAGGTGTTCAATCATGCCAGCTACAAGCAGAACGTTACAATGCGAGGTTTTGTATCAGAAAGACTAAATTTGGGATTAATAAGCACAACAGACAGCCAAAAACGAATCAGCTACTGATAGCTGGCAAGTAGAGGATTGAGCTTGCTATCCGGAAGATTGCAGGTTCAAATTTCCCCCGAGGTTTGTGAACGGTCCGCTACTAATGATATCTAACAAAAACAAGACAGATGAGCAATGCCTTTTCACCTCAGAAAACTCGACATTTGAAAAAATCACCACCGCCTACAAGGTGCGAATCAAACGGTTAGAAGAACAGAAGTAAATTTTGAATTTCCTTCGGTGTAGACACCATAAACAAATTTTCACCAGGTTTGTTGGCAACAAGAACAAGATGGGCGCATGTAGAATTCAACATGCCCACACCATAGGCCACAAGAGAGCATACGACTTAAGACGTGGACTAGTGGCCAGAAGGTAGATGGTTGAGTTCACCCAGGATTTATCGACCAATCTGATCTAGGCTTTGGTAAACTGACAGCATGCCAAAATCAGTGCTTCCTAAGACTAGCATGGCAGCTTTATTTTGGAGAGACATTATATCTGAATGATTGGTTAGTTCTGATGAAGTCAACGTCTATAAAAAAGTGGAAATTATCATACAGAGCGCAAAACGTTGTAACGTACGAGCTTCACGGTGATAACATGTACAAGTCTGTTAAGCCCTATTGGAGTGGGCGGGATACATCCGGATTCATACTGATTTGGAAAACAAGGGGACGCGTGGGTCGGTAGAAAGCAGTTTTCCGGGGGGTCGTCGTGTTTCACGGAAACGTTGGAAATTACAGCCTCATCCCCCAAATGAAGAAGCTAGCCAAAATCAGTCATAAGCGGTCATGAAAATAGAAGCCTATCTTTTTGGATAAGTTCTTGCGGTCACATGAACCCCATTCAAACAGTAAAGCCATAGTGAAAATGCACTATTTACAGTGCACATGGCTTCAGTTTTTCTAAAGCTGATGTGCATTGCATCAGTATTATTGTGTATGTGAGGTTCTTTTGTTTTAATCCTCATTGTGTGATTTCATTCGACAAGTGAAGGTAGTTTAAGCTGAAAGGCTTGCGTGGTGGCCTCCCAGTTAGCGAATTCGAATGAAATTTCAGCATTTCCAAGCCATTTACAAACTGTAGGAAATCTGCTCAGAAAAGGTGCACCAGTGCCTTATATTCATATGAATTGGGTGTGGAGCCCGTTTTTCGTTCGATGCAGCACTGGAAACAGTGGTGCCCGAAGGCAGTGCGAATCACCGTTGTGCCCCTGTCCGATAGCTGTGCCATCTCACGGCTGTTAAGCCTGCGTTGAAGAAGTCAGACCAGCCAATGGAGTCGGCGCGGCAGAGAGACAATGCGATGGCTCGGAGCTACTTGCGTTCGGCGGGAAGTCCGTAGTAGTAGGTACGTAGTAGGCAACCTTCGCCGTCGGCTGGTTTCGTATACTCAATCGTATCACATAAACAAACATAAAGAGGAGGCGGAAGGAAACCTAATAGATTGGTTGCAGTACGAACCCGTAGGAAGGCTCTGCTCGGCCCTTACAATCGACAGTCTGCCGAAGTACGGCGGCTGGTTCGTCAGGGGTTTTAAGATGGGAAGAGTGGGAGAATACTGCTGCACCATTTGACGTGAGACAGACGACCAATTATTGAGTGAGAATTTGAAAGACTGGAGCTGAGTTCTCGGGACAAAACGGGGTTTGAAATCGTGATCTGAACGATAAAGAAACAAGAAATATCAAACCAGATCCAAAGAGATCCAGTGGTGACGCTGTCCATATTGTGTCTGAAACTCGCTTCCGAATTTGACAGGGACGTGGGTTTGACCTTGATGGATGCTTGCTCACATTGACTAAATTACACTCTATATGTGAGACGACAAAGTCAAGACTATGTGCGACAGGACTAACAAGAGATGTTCCAGGGAGATCCGACCGGAGAGTACAGTCAACAAGAGTAGGGGCTGTAGTTTTTGGAGCGGGTGGCGAATGTTTCCGTAGCCAAAATCACCATAGAAAACTGTGACCACATGACTACATACGCATGATATATGTGTGAAGAACTTTTAAAATATAGGGGGACGCGATATTATTCCATACTTCTTTGCCAGGAACAAAAGGGACCAGAGTATGGTATGCTTCAACTTCACAATCTTGTGTATGCAAGATAGTGTTTGGTTGCTGTGACAGATACTGTAATGTTGGAAGTATTCTATCATTTTCTGTCCGATGACTGTTTTATCTCAGCGAGGTCCGGGTAGTTGTGGGATTGCTTGAATATGTAACCACATAGCATTCGTTTGAACAGATTCCCCCTCGTCCTTAGGCAATTATTTTGGTTGGTCCACACCAAAGGAGGAAGTACTGAGCCCGAGTTCCGCTCTTGATTAAGCCAATCAGCGATGCGTATCTGTTCCGTAGCGCGAACCATCATGTAACCTCGTTCAGCCGTAGCATCCTTTCTGTGCCCAATTGCCATGCACCCGAAGGTTGCACGAGGGCTGGGATACTGCCAGGTTGTCCAGGCCTAGACGGGAGAAGTCGAGAGACAGAGGTCGGGTTCGAACCACGGACTTTCCGGTCAGTAAATTCGCGCTCTAACAACTTGAGCCATCTTGCCCTCTGGGCCATTATGTAACCTAGTGAATAAGGATATGATCAGAAATAGCAGGACAGTGAGTGCAGGCAGTGATTAACCTGGCTTGTCACTACATCATCCGTATAAGTTGTCTGCCTGTCTGTTTCATGGTGCGAAACTGGTAGCCGGGAACAAACTTCTGAAGGTCAAGTGAAGAAGGTTCAACCTGACTGTTTAAACTGCGCTTGGTCGAAACGGGTGCGAGTTTATGAAAACTAGAGCATATCGTTTGGTTGGTTGGTTTTTAATACCATTATGGAAGATTAAAATCTTCCATAATGGTATTAAAAACTACGTTAAACAGAAAAATGTAAACAGAACAAAGCTACCTGTTAAGACACAGAGGTGATTAGTATTGCCACAGCTAACGCAAAGGTCGCTGCACAAAATAAAATGGCCTGGCTGATGCACAGAACATCACGTAAGACAGTCATAGTGAGATGTGGCAAGCAACAAATTTCTTCACTTCCATAGCTTACCAGCTAAGATTGAGTATGTTGGAGCAGAGATTCGCAAATGCCTCAGGAGAACCGATGAATATGGCTTCCAATTCCAGATTTCGTTCAGCATCCGGCAAAGCGGATTTGGGTTCGACGCCGAGCGCTCGGAGCATCCCAAGAACCATGCTGAATCCAATATGAAAACTGTACACAGAAGCGATCGGTTTCAAAATAGTCCAGTAATATAACCAATGGAATGCACTGTTGATGGCGTTGTTCAGGTAATGGTCCTGGAATGGTGATGTGACGTGCCGCGTGCCAAGTTGCGTATTGGAACCTATGTGAATGTGCGGAGCAACAACCACACGAAAGTGAAATAAGTAGGTAGAGCTAATTAGATGAGCTTAGTCGAAACGTGGTTGTATAGTGGTGAGACTCAAACTAACGAGATGCTGACTTCATCCGAGCGTTAAGACTAGGCAAGACCACCAGCGACTTACACAACATGCTCGGAAGACGAAAAGTCATAGGTATCTACAAAGGCATCTCTTATGCGCAGCTGTCAAGAGCCACACGTCCATGTCTTACTACCTGCATCTCCGAGCCAGGTAGGCTCCCTCACCACGACAAACTGAGTCAGACTAGTGAATCGCTGGTTCTGCACAGTTTTCCAAGATAACTCTAATATCTATGGATTTGAGGGGGCGACTATTGAGTCAAAGGCTACGGACGGCATCCGAGAGCACAACCCCACTTTTCACCACCTCATCAAAGGTAAGGCGTTTGAGTCAACGGCTTGAGGTGTGGCACGTTGAATTACTCCTTTATTCTGACTAGGTAACCGGGAAGTAACATCTACCCGCGCAGCGTAGGAACAGTGAGCAATCGATTGCATGTATTGGTTTGAACTTACCTCACATCAAATTACAGGGAAACATACAATTGCGCGCAGCATCTGATAGGACCGCATCTCACCTAACACTTTTGATCACTAACCGCGAATTCTGGTGTTCATGAAGAGGTTAAGCACGCTGAACATCACGAAGAAAGAGTACAATGGGAAAAGGAATTTGGACTCTCTTGGAAGGGATGGGATCGCACACTAAGACGTGGTTGATGGGGAACGCCACTATGAACTCCACGGGAGGTGGCCTCCATTTGGATCTTACTGCAGAGTGCACGCATATTGATATTATCTTTATCTATTCATTCATCAGTTTCAGAGCTTCGAAGAGTTTTAAACCCCTCATCAGCTAACGTCGCTTACGATCCACTGAAGAAGAGGTATATGCTCGTTAAAGAGATTCTTTCAGCTATCTATACAGTACTCGCCGCCGTTTTCTATACGAAGATGGCGTAATACCATTGACGTACAGACTAGCCTCAAATTCCTAATCATCGAAGATATGGCTGGTAATTTCTCACATGACTTTTTCTGTCCCGGGCAGCTGAATAAAATTCTCCCTTTTTCTCTTCAACGATTGCGGAATCAGCACAATGAGCTGAGAGGAGGAATCGATTTCAGTGTCTCGTCATCAGGCATTTACATGCACCTGTGTAGCGCATTTTTCACATTTTAGTTGCGTTTTCTCAAAATTATCATGGTAGCTACAAATTCCTACCCAGTCTTCCCTGGCACCTTAACTCCTAGTGGTCTCTCCCCCATACAAAACCTGAAGTACGACAACGTAGACATCGTAGGTATCGCGAATTCGGGCTTGAAATTGATAGCTTTTGAAAGAATATCTCCCAAATCCCTACCCTGCGGGTCTCCCAGACAAGAATTTGTCCCACCGCAACAAACAAAATGGTAAGAATATCGTGCACTGGACCTTCTGACATCGTACCAACAGCTAGGTGTGTCCCAGAGATGGTTGAGGAACATGATTTACAACAGCATAGCACCACTTTGGCCATCCGCGCCTATAGAGATCATGCGAAGGGATCTATCGAAAACAGTTCCTCTGGGGGGATCCAAAAAGCCAACAAAGGTTTCAAGGAACTAACAAACGTAGTCACTTTTAAGGAAAGATAACTAGCTGGAAAAAAATTGATGAGGCATCGTAATTAATGCCATTATATCGTTTTGCCTGGACAATGCGCAACAGAAACAGCAACAATTATTCAGCAAGTTCTATCCCTATAGGAATTCCGGAAAGAAATTTCTGTCTAGGATTCCATGACGGACCGTATTTCAATGTTACAGGTATGCTTACCCAAAGAAGACATTCAAAAGGGAGTAGCTGTTAAAAAGGGTCAATTTTAATTGGTTTCTCGGAGATTTAGTTATACCAGCTCTGAACTGATTACCTCAAGGGAGCGACCAAAAATGTTATAGAAACCTCTCTGAAGAGACCAATCGATAGCAACAGAACTAGTTTGTTTGTCGACTGCGTCCCATTGGAGAAGACATGAACTTCTCTATAGCAAGTTGTTGGCGGCATCAACAATCGGAAGACATTAGGACAGCCGTGAATAATCGATTTAACCAACAGAATAGAGTGATCGGTAGCGGAACTCAGGCTGTTGATATACAGTTCTGAATGGTCTCATTTGAGTACGTCTATCAAGGTCGGATCGGAAGTTTATCTCAGGCGAAGGCACCAATTGCCGACACACTACCGAGCCTCGTAGTGTTGTTTTCGCTTGCGAAAGGATTTGAGTACAGGCATCCATCAGTGGACCTGCAGTTGTGAACCAGCACTTCGACTAACCATGGAAGCGATATTTCCGTTTTATCGCCCAACAACCAATAGATAATGATAGACAATGGAGAAATCTAAGAACCAGCAAGAGAATAGAGCAACATCGAGACTGCTGGCAAAGTATCAAACTATCGCCTTGTGTCCTTTTTGTTCTTCGTTTTCTTAGTTTGGTGCGTGCAGACTTGTGATTTTTTGTCCATCCTCATTTCAGTAACAGTGGGAAATACATGCTCCTGTACTGGACTTTACATGTGACCATTTCGTCCAACAGCCGGAACGTGATGGTTCAATTCACGTGTAGACGATACTGCCTCACGACTGGTGTCGGTTGTAAATACCCATCAAACTGGTAGGGACCACGCGAAATCAAATGCCCCTCTTACCAGATTGGCCTGTGAATAAAGGCTTGATGAACACATGTGGCTACAATCTTGCCGGCTGGCTGGCTGCTGCTGCTGGAATACACCCAACGGATTTAGGTAGTGTGGCGATAATGGTTACATAATAAGTTACCATCATGAGATATGAACGGTGGTACGTGGTTCTAGCTGGTACTGACGAATATGACGGATTAGAATAAAATTGAGCATTCGAGGTAACAACACAAGAGAGGGGGGTATGGGTTTATTTATGATAGCGTATAGCATGTCATCTCATACCGTGTTATTCGAGTAGAGGTGCGTCGGAACTGAAAGCTAAGCGCAGAAGGCCAGGGCTAACATACAGGAACGCAATTGAGTACATAACTGGGCACTGCCTGTTACTACCTCCAGCCAACCTAGAAGTTCCCATTCCGGAACTGGTACTCTGATGTGTTGTCCAGGGTTGGGCGTTGCAATTAGCACTAGGGTACACGGGCGCCCGCTTCGCTCTTCTCAGCATTGTGAGTTGGAGGCTCAAGGCGGGGCACTTCGAACGAGTGACCGTTCCTCGGCCTGGGCAACTTCAAAGCTCAGAAGACCAAAAGGCACATCACACTTGTCCTTCTAATTGCCTTCATTTTCCAAATTGTTCCAACTGTAACCAGCTAGAAAATTAACACTGTAGCAATTCACAATAAGTATTCAGGACATTAGTTACGAGGCTTGAAGTGAAAATTCAATCAAATTGGTGTAAAAAGCAACAGGACCGTTTATCACGTATGACATGAACTGGACTGTAAGGCGTGTGCGGAAAGACGGACGTTAGCAACGAGTGAGATGGTGGGCAAGCAAAGAGAGCGGTAAGTGCGTGGTCTACTTACCGGCCAGCACAGTAGCGAGAGCCTTCTCACCCTGTATGAGAAAGTCGTGGAACGCAGTATCCATCTCCTCTCCCAAATCTTCCCGATGACGCCGGTTCGATAGAGAGAGAACAGACAGTGCGAAGTCCCTGTCGCTATCATGGCGAAAAAGAAACGGAAAGTGTGCAGGTCCACACGCGTTAGTGCATTGCGGGAGAGGGTTGTTTCAAAAGGCGTATTTCCACCTCGCTTTTGTCCAGTCAAATGCAGTAAACGAAACGCAACTTAATTCTCTTTATATAACGCAACCCGACAATTCCGAACCGTCAGTATGGCCTTCATTTATGAAAAATTCTGGTAAGTTGATAGCATTTAAGCCAACAAGAAGGACATGTCCATAAATTTACGCAAATCCGCCAAGTGATGCGGCTGTATCCAGAGGAATATGACGTGATGGGCTTCACATGCGATGAAAACATGCAGACCTTCGAGTCGATGATAGGCTAGCTGATCGACTACGTACTAGCAGCTATCGATAGCGTCAAACACGGTGCAACTCAGAGAGCTAGAACCCTTCGTTTACTCATTTCAAACATGTCATAGAAAATCATGTGACAATGGCGTATTGAGTGTATTCGTATGTTGACTATTATGTCTTTCAGTCCAATCTACTAAAACACATCGGTACGATATGCTCATTCGCCTTACTAACAGACGAAGTGCTCTACCGGAAAGGATCATGCCTTGATAAACCACGCAGTCCAGTTATTGTTACGATTTACCGCCCAGTTAGGAATAATTCTGCAAATCAACGCTAGTTCTGGATGTCCTCAATTGTGTTGAGTCAAGGTCATTTGTAGAGCGGATGGTTTGGGATGGCACAAACCATTTCGTTTTAGGAACTTCTGCACTGTTCGAGGGTTTTGTTTCGCCAGTCAAACAGAAGTGCACGTCGAACGCACTTTAATGATCCTTCATATTACGGTACGTAAAAGGGCAATGCAAACTCTGGATAGCCCACTACCGGTTTAGGTGAATTTCAGCAGTCTGAAGTCAATATCATTCGCAACATACATTCAGTTTGATGTGTAAGTACAAAATAAGACTGACGGAAGTTCGGACACTATGCCTCCCTGATGAACCCCAAGAAGGGCAAAAGCGTCAGTGGGCTGTCCAGAATTTTCATCGACCTAACGAGTAGTATTATGTGAGGGAGAATGCCACAATTATTTTGATGTCGTTCCAACTGAAATATGAGGTAGCCACGTTCAGTTGAATAATAGTAAGAACGAATAATCTATGGAAATTTCAACTGAGTTGTTAACCGTCATCATTATCATCATCATCGACAGCATAGCATCAGTGTTCAATATTGATGCTTCGCTGCCGTGCTGGCATGTATGTGTGCAATTCATGGTTGCACGTGGGCTGGGATACTGCCAAGACGCCCACACATAGACAGGAGAAGGACTAGGGTCCTCAACCAGAGCCTTTGGCTCAAAAGCCTGACCGCAAGGCAGCGGTGTTTGGCGGGAGACGCAAGTGCATTTCAATTTTTACAGAACAAGTCACCACACATGTTCCAACCCCCAACCTGGAGGACCAGGAGACTGTGTTCGTCAGAATTCTACCCACTGACCAACCTCGTATGAGAAACTCTGCGAGTGTCGCACCAACACACGCCAGTATGGCTCAATGGGTCGCGGAGGTACAACAAATCGTCACACCACGATAAGGCCCAATCTCTTCGTGACGGTGTTATCTCTCAACAGTAACTCAATTTGAAAATGAGTGCTCATTGCGACCAGAATTGTTCCAATGTGTTCTTTGCATCCTGTTCTTCGGTACCTGGCAGATTACAGGTTGTTTTCCGGTGCGCATAGATACATCATTGTGATTTCAACCGAAAATGTTTCCAAAGTTAGGGATCGAACTTCTCCTTAACACCAAAGTAACCATGAAAAGTGCGGGCAACCCATACAGATTAGCACGTCGTGAGAGACTTACGCACGCACAAAAACAGTCTACATCATGCATTCACTTAGCTGACGACTGAAAGCAGAATCACACAAGACAGTAGTCGTATTGTTAGAGTTTCCGCAGTTGATTACATCTTTTTCCGGCAGTTTAGTCGGAACAAATCGAAAAATGGCAAACTTCCAGCATAGAAATTCGGGTATAGGCCGTATTCGGTCAACGCTGTCACTCCATGTTATCAGCTTATTGCTAAAGTGCAATGCTGCGGTCAGAGTGACCAGAGCTTGAGCATATTTGGATGCTAAAGCAATACATCAAATCCTCTTCAATCGGTTTGGCTATTTTTACGGTTTGCTGTATCAAAAAGAAATCTACTGCTAATAACTGACATGCTTTAAATCTTTCGCGAAGTGAGGTTGAGGTCCCTCAATGGTTAAGACATGAACTTACTGACCGGAAGGTTCTTGCTTCGAACCCAACCTCGGCATCTCGACTGCTATTGTCTAGGCTTGGGCAACCTGACAGTATCCAAGCCCTCGTGCCTCCTTCCGTCGGCATGGCAGCCAGACAATGAAAAGGTGTCACAGCTGAACCATAATATTAATAATAATAATGATAATAATACAGCCCGGCTGAAAACGGCAAGATATTCGGGAATAATTTGGACCCTTTGATTTCAAAAGGGCGCGTTCATAAGGCTGCCGTCAGGAGTATATGTAGTACTTATTTGTATATGTGATATGTTGGAATCAGGGCTGGTTCCGTGAACCTGAAAACGGAAGATTTGCTCAGTTTCTAGTAAATTCCGATGGATTTGGGGTAAAAGCAGCATGTAATATTTATAACCACAGCAAAAAATTTAAAGCAACGATTCAGGTGCAAACTCACGCATCTTTTTCAAACAACAACAAAGCGGCTAAGTAACGTCGGTTACTGGAATCTGATGACGCTGAAGATGATCGATCTGCCCGTCCGGGAGCATAAATGCTCAAAGCAAGCTTGTTCGCATAGTTGAGCAAGCCACACTGTTGTGCATTTTGCCAAGCTTGATTCAGGCTCTGTGTGAGCCTCTGTTTCGAGGTCACATTGAACGACCGTCTAACACCTTGGTGAACATCACCATGCGACTCCACAATCTGTGAGAAAGCAGATATCAAATCTGATCCCAGACCGGCGTCATCTGGAAGCTGGAAAAGTGTAGGATATACAAGGGTAAGGTCAATCAAACGAGGCAACGACATGAAATGGGTGACTAACTCATTCGACAACAGGCTCATAGTTCATTCTGGTCAAAGTATGCTCCAGTTTACGAACCAATTTGAATTTCAGAGTTGAGATGCTAAAGTCTGATGCAACGTACGATGGACATAGAAGAACGCACAACTGCTTCTGATTAGATGCGTAATATACCGGAGTCGTATCTAAATAATTATTGTTTGGACACTCGTCTCCATCTGGTGCGGAACAAGGACGCCCTTTGTCGTTTGTCAATGAATGATGCACTGCATAAAACGACTCAAGATGCACTGGAAAAAACTATACTGGCCTGTTACTCGACTCAAAAATTAGGATTATCTTGTTGGGCGACAACAAAATCTAACAAGCTCTCTCGTTCGAGTCACCCACTTGCGGGGTGTGTTGTGGACTGACAACTAACACCACAAAGAGGCAAACCATTGTACGGATGGGTAGATAGGTAGCCCTACAGTATTCCAATCATTCAGAAACACGTATGATTGCCACAAATTCTCCTGTCATAAAACGCCACTGTGTACTCCCAGCCAAAGAGTCACGGGACGATGAAAGTTCATTGTTTATTGATGGCTACCCTGACTTGTGCATGTGTACTGTACTAGATAGCGGTCCTTAGTTCTAAAATTGATGGACATGCCTACAGAAGCATAGAAGGCCACTCATCAAAAAGTCAAAACATAGCGTAAAACGGCGGGCTTTTACGACTTTCAGGAAGACCTGCTGGGTGCTAATTGATGATTGATGTTATACTACACATGGACTCTGAGATTTTCATAGCCAATGAAATAGCGGGGTTGCTTTTTGAACGACAAATTCAGACGAAACAAATATTACTGATGAATTTTTCCATGCAATTTAACCCTATCACAGACAACTGTATCATAGCATCAATAGTGAATACATTTGGGTTCGAACCGTGGGAGAAAAGTACCCTATATGATTACTATTCCACCTTTGTGACTGGAGGTGGAGAAGGGTCGGTAACTTGCGGAATTCATGTGGGACTGATGGCAATAGGCTTCTTTGTGGTCGGATAGCATGTGAGAAAGTACTAATCACAACCCATACAGAGGTTTGGTTCATGGCTTGGCAAGCTTCCCTAAAAAATATTCAAACCCCTTATAATTTCGATCGTGTTAGCGTTTATACCACATAACTCCAGTGTTTTCCCCGTAAGTATGAGACGAGCCAGGGTTTGGGTTCATTGACCACATAACTCCAGTGTTTTCCCCGTAAGTATGAGACGAGCCAGGGTTTGGGTTCATTGACCACATAACTCCAGTGTTTTCCCCGTAAGTATGAGACGAGCCAGGGTTTGGGTTCATTGACCACATAACTCCAGTGTTTTCCCCGTAAGTATGAGACGAGCCAGGGTTTGGGTTCATTGACCACATAACTCCAGTGTTTTCCCCGTAAGTATGAGACGAGCCAGGGTTTGGGTTCATTGACCACATAACTCCAGTGTTTTCCCCGTAAGTATGAGACGAGCCAGGGTTTGGGTTCATTGACCACATAACTCCAGTGTTTTCCCCGTAAGTATGAGACGAGCCAGGGTTTGGGTTCATTGACCACATAACTCCAGTGTTTTCCCCGTAAGTATGAGACGAGCCAGGGTTTGGGTTCATTGACCACATAACTCCAGTGTTTTCCCCGTAAGTATGAGACGAGCCAGGGTTTGGGTTCATTGACCACATAACTCCAGTGTTTTCCCCGTAAGTATGAGACGAGCCAGGGTTTGGGTTCATTGACCACATAACTCCAGTGTTTTCCCCGTAAGTATGAGACGAGCCAGGGTTTGGGTTCATTGACCACATAACTCCAGTGTTTTCCCCGTAAGTATGAGACGAGCCAGGGTTTGGGTTCATTGACCACATAACTCCAGTGTTTTCCCCGTAAGTATGAGACGAGCCAGGGTTTGGGTTCATTGACCACATAACTCCAGTGTTTTCCCCGTAAGTATGAGACGAGCCAGGGTTTGGGTTCATTGACCACATAACTCCAGTGTTTTCCCCGTAAGTATGAGACGAGCCAGGGTTTGGGTTCATTGACCACATAACTCCAGTGTTTTCCCCGTAAGTATGAGACGAGCCAGGGTTTGGGTTCATTGACCACATAACTCCAGTGTTTTCCCCTGGATTGTAAGGGGTATGTTCAGGTGCTGTACCTACTGAAGCATGACTTTTGCACTTTGAAGGTGCTAGAAGCATGCTGAAAGATGGTATGACAGTGATCAGTCTATTCATCAGGGTATGTGTTTCGCCTTGGTCTTCAAAGGTGAGGGCGATGTCGTCCGTGTACTGCGGACGGACAAGGTTCTCATCAGCAACAATTTAGACACCAGGGTTTTGAAGATCTTCCAACGTTCGCCTCAGTCTTTTATCAGTGACGGAGTTGGATAAGAATGGAGAGTGGCCGTCCTCGTCGGACACCACTTTTTGTATGGAAACTTTTGGAGAGCTCACCGTACACTCTCACACCCTTTGAAGTATGTGAATGAGGGGTCCGGATTATATTCAGAGACCTCTGAGGCATACCATGCTGAGCAAGTGTGGTTAACAGCGCTGACCGATGAACGGATTCGAACACACCCTTGAAGTCAAGGAACATTAAGATTACGGGTCGTTTGTACGTGTGAAGATATGGTCAACTCAACCTCTTCCCGGTGGAAATCCCCTTGATTCTCACGAGTTAAGGTTTCGCGTGCTACTATAAGACGACGAAGAATGCGTAACGCCAGAAGCCTTGTCACAACAGGAGGCAACCTGACAGTATCCAAGCCCTCGTGCCTCCTTCCGTCGGCATGGCAGCCAGACAATGAAAAGGTGTCACAGCTGAACCATAATATTAATAATAATAATGATAATAATACAGCCCGGCTGAAAACGGCAAGATATTCGGGAATAATTTGGACCCTTTGATTTCAAAAGGGCGCGTTCATAAGGCTGCCGTCAGGAGTATATGTAGTACTTATTTGTATATGTGATATGTTGGAATCAGGGCTGGTTCCGTGAACCTGAAAACGGAAGATTTGCTCAGTTTCTAGTAAATTCCGATGGATTTGGGGTAAAAGCAGCATGTAATATTTATAACCACAGCAAAAAATTTAAAGCAACGATTCAGGTGCAAACTCACGCATCTTTTTCAAACAACAACAAAGCGGCTAAGTAACGTCGGTTACTGGAATCTGATGACGCTGAAGATGATCGATCTGCCCGTCCGGGAGCATAAATGCTCAAAGCAAGCTTGTTCGCATAGTTGAGCAAGCCACACTGTTGTGCATTTTGCCAAGCTTGATTCAGGCTCTGTGTGAGCCTCTGTTTCGAGGTCACATTGAACGACCGTCTAACACCTTGGTGAACATCACCATGCGACTCCACAATCTGTGAGAAAGCAGATATCAAATCTGATCCCAGACCGGCGTCATCTGGAAGCTGGAAAAGTGTAGGATATACAAGGGTAAGGTCAATCAAACGAGGCAACGACATGAAATGGGTGACTAACTCATTCGACAACAGGCTCATAGTTCATTCTGGTCAAAGTATGCTCCAGTTTACGAACCAATTTGAATTTCAGAGTTGAGATGCTAAAGTCTGATGCAACGTACGATGGACATAGAAGAACGCACAACTGCTTCTGATTAGATGCGTAATATACCGGAGTCGTATCTAAATAATTATTGTTTGGACACTCGTCTCCATCTGGTGCGGAACAAGGACGCCCTTTGTCGTTTGTCAATGAATGATGCACTGCATAAAACGACTCAAGATGCACTGGAAAAAACTATACTGGCCTGTTACTCGACTCAAAAATTAGGATTATCTTGTTGGGCGACAACAAAATCTAACAAGCTCTCTCGTTCGAGTCACCCACTTGCGGGGTGTGTTGTGGACTGACAACTAACACCACAAAGAGGCAAACCATTGTACGGATGGGTAGATAGGTAGCCCTACAGTATTCCAATCATTCAGAAACACGTATGATTGCCACAAATTCTCCTGTCATAAAACGCCACTGTGTACTCCCAGCCAAAGAGTCACGGGACGATGAAAGTTCATTGTTTATTGATGGCTACCCTGACTTGTGCATGTGTACTGTACTAGATAGCGGTCCTTAGTTCTAAAATTGATGGACATGCCTACAGAAGCATAGAAGGCCACTCATCAAAAAGTCAAAACATAGCGTAAAACGGCGGGCTTTTACGACTTTCAGGAAGACCTGCTGGGTGCTAATTGATGATTGATGTTATACTACACATGGACTCTGAGATTTTCATAGCCAATGAAATAGCGGGGTTGCTTTTTGAACGACAAATTCAGACGAAACAAATATTACTGATGAATTTTTCCATGCAATTTAACCCTATCACAGACAACTGTATCATAGCATCAATAGTGAATACATTTGGGTTCGAACCGTGGGAGAAAAGTACCCTATATGATTACTATTCCACCTTTGTGACTGGAGGTGGAGAAGGGTCGGTAACTTGCGGAATTCATGTGGGACTGATGGCAATAGGCTTCTTTGTGGTCGGATAGCATGTGAGAAAGTACTAATCACAACCCATACAGAGGTTTGGTTCATGGCTTGGCAAGCTTCCCTAAAAAATATTCAAACCCCTTATAATTTCGATCGTGTTAGCGTTTATACCACATAACTCCAGTGTTTTCCCCGTAAGTATGAGACGAGCCAGGGTTTGGGTTCATTGGTGTCCTAGTTGTTATCATGGAGTGAACGCCCCGTAAGATCTATGTATTCAGGTGGCACATGAGGAAGGGTTAATGAAATTGGATTATGTGGACGAGATCGTTCCGTTATTTGACAGTAGTACAAAGCCTTCGATAATTCGAGTCTCCTCTAGTTCTTCTTTGAAGCCACTTCACACACGGTGAAGGTATTCACTAACTTGCTTCATCTTCGGCGTTGGAAGCAAATTCCACCGTAGCTGAAGAACAGCATGCACTGCTCATCAGGTTAGGGTAGTCACCAGGTATTATGCATGTCTAACTGCCGTCTACCAAAAGCCCTGGTTTTTGGAGGGGAAAACTTTGGCGAAAAATTAGCATAGGAGGTTGTAACTCCGCGAACTTTGTGTTGGTTCCATCACTGTTGGACTGACACCGACCGGTTTCTTTATGACAAGCATCTGTCACGTTCAGCACGGAAGTTAGAAGGTGGTTTTTCATGAAGTTTCATCTACCCCTATCGTTGTACAGTTACGATAGTTCTAAACACTCTAGGTAAAAACTTGAACTTGCTGCTATGGTTGGTGTAGTTGTAATGAACGCGAGGAACAAGTGGCGAAACAAATCCCCGCATCACCAAGACCAGTAGTTAGAGTGTAGGCGGTCGACACAAGAGCATATGTTTCGAACGCAATCCCGACATTCACAAGATTCCTGTCAAGGCGTGAACGGTCTCTTAGTTTTCACGATTATATACGGTGACAAGGTTTCGAAGGGGCTGAACGATTTAGTTTCCAGGATCATGAGTAACTTTTGTGCCCGATCGACTAGGTAATCGCTCAATTTCCACATACGTCAAACCACAAAAACAAATACTTACATCGGAACCCGGACTGTCACAGCCTTCCGCAGAAGACGAAGGTACTAAGCTGAAGGGAGTGCAGGAAGTAGAAACAACAAAATGTCTGAATCATGTGAATCAGTGTGTCACGTTGTAGAACTCAACGGGAAACGCTTGCAAGGGATCTCCGAGCATGGGATTGTCCTACCCATGTAAGCCATGAAATGCATAATAGCAAGAATAACATAATCCATAAGGCGATTTCCATAAGCAAATCCGTTAACTTAGTACAAGTGATGGCCGTCAGACGTTTTAGGTTCGTGTGGTAATAGAGCCAACGAACATGCACACATACACATCACCTCTGAACTCTTATCCATATGAGCAGTTCTTACCACACTTTGGAAATATAGGTGGTAACTATGACACATTTCTATTCGCTCAACTCCGTCTTCAGCAGTTCAAATGATGCACAGGCGAGACTATTCTGGATAACCTACATCAATCGGTGAGACAAAGGACTTGAGTGGCATTCACTTGTGGTCGTATTTGAATGTGAGCTTGGTTATCTGACATGAGGCAAGTGTGCTACAAACGCTATAGATAAGAAAAACTGAATATATGGAAAAAATAACACTTAGAATCAAGCTGAGGAAGGGATTAAGGCAGGGGATATCCGTTCCCTCTCAAGCAGCCAACAGATAAAATGGTCCAACATTACTTAAGTAAGCTCTGCTGTATGAACCCAAGAGTCTAGCACCCACTCCTTCCGGTCCACATCCTACGAACAAAAACACGCAAAATCATCGGTCACAAAGTGGACATCTAAATTACAGTCAGTAGGAGGTGGGAATCAAAGAGTTAGAACAAGACACTCATTCGCATACCAATTCGGTTTTGACGGAAGAATCACCTGGAACCCAGCTGAATTTCTCGTTGAGGATGTTCTTCTCAACTGAATATGATGCACCAGGCCGCCTCACATTTCAGTTGGTACGATATTCGGGATATCGCGATACATTGCATAGACGCAATACACTACCCATAAGTTTGCTGAAAACTTTTCGACAGTTCACGACCGGTTTTGCTCTTCTTGGGCTCATAAGGTTTTCTTTCAGCTTGGTTTCAGGTGAGTCTCCCGTCACAGCCAAATTAGTGTGCAAGTGAGTGTATAAATCGAATTTCGTGCAATTTGGGTGCAGGTAGAACATAATGTTGACGGAGAATTCGGGACTGCGCCTACCTGATGAGACCCAAGAAGGGCGAAACCGGTCGTGGCTGTCGAAGAGTATTCAGCAACCTTATGAGTAGTGTATTACGCCTAGAACAATGAAAAAAATCGTTCAGCTGTAACACCCTTCCGGTGCCTAGCTGCCATGCCACCCGAAGGAAGCACGAGGGCTGGGATACTGCCAGGTTGCCCAAGCCTAGACAGGGGAAGTCGAGAGGCAGAGGTCGGGTTCGAACCACGGACCTTCCAGTCAGTAAATTCGCGCTCTAACCACTTGAGCCATCTCGCCTACAACAATGTCTCATTCCCAATGGATATTTCGTCTGGTAATTGAAGCCAATCTATACTGAAAAGTCACGAAACACTCTAAAGTTGTCTCATCCTTACTGAGAATCATCGGCAGTGCGCATCTCACGGAACTCCAGAATTGTTGGTTTCCATATATCCTCACACTACCGACAATCAATAAGTAGCCCAGATGAACAGTAACTCATACGAAGTGAAACTTCCAGCTGAGCAGTCGTGATTCGAGGAGCCAGTCAACACGTGAGCATGTGATGTGGACTTCATGACTGAACGATAAGTGGCGTTATATCCTGTCTGTGTACGAGTTAATCACATTGATGATCAGCCGCTAGTGGCCGAAGGGTCCAGTGTTCCTCATTGACAGAGATATCGCGGGTTCGAAACTCCATAGAGTTTCATGTGATGCGCACTGCTGTTGATGATTCCCAGTGAAGATGTAACAAGTGTTCAGTGCTTCTCGACTTTTCAGTATAAACTGACTTCAATTTTAGGATGAAACCTCTGTCAGAAATCCCCAAATCACCTCACTTCAGCAATATATTATTTCTCCGTAGATCAACCGACTAGAGTCAAGTCCACAGGCAAGTGACGCTCTCATCATATTGGAAACTAAAGTTAAACTGAACGCAACACAAAAACTCAAAACTTGCTTTGGAAAATTGTGCCGATAAAAACTGTGCCACAGGTTACGGCAGGAAGCCAGCGAAACCAATAATGAGGTAGTCTAAAACTGAAACCCGATATCCACGGGGGTGGTGGTTCTAGTAAGACTTTATGCTGCAATCACCGTTGGATAACAAGGAGTTGTCAGGCTTTTATCAATGGATGATAGTTGTTTAGATGCAGGGCAGCCAGTCTTTATTTGATCGGAAAACGGAGCCCAAACTTAAACTACCTCCCCGGTTGTATGATGGATTCATGTGACCGAAGCATAAAATAGAACCGGTTCGATCACCGATCACAAATAGCGTGCAACCGTTGATGGGTTCAGCAGCAATGACTTGGTCTCACAGTAGTCGCGATGCTATCGCACCAAAGCTCAAATACCATGAAGAGATCTCTTGTTCTGTTGATCATGCTCTTCAGCTGGTGATTCCGGGAGTCAGTCCAATCAGCGTAATGAGTAATAATCCCCAGGACTTTAAAGTACAGGTGGAACTTTTTTTAGATCCCAGTGTTAAAACCTGTGACAAATGTATCGAATTGATCGTATGAGCTGAAGACTAGACGAGCAGCACTCTTCCGAGAAAAAAAAGGTTGTGACGACATTCGGCACCAAAAATACCAAAGGAGGAGGACGTACGCACGTAGGGTCATTAACGAGTACATCATCTGCAGTGCCGCAGGGGTGTAGGTTATCGATTCGGCTTGCACCATTCCGTGTTTGATAAAATAATGCTGGTCCCGAAGAGACGCATCTGTCCATCCGTTCTCAGATTCTTCTGAAACGGATATGGGACGAAAGGGGTAAGAAACAATGGTGTGAGAAGAGGTTAAATATGCGCATCAAAAGATAACCTGCTTTGTGACAGAGAAATGGCGTACAATCTATATAACGAATGTAGCCGGAAAGCGACCAACAAAATTTGGTAAAGTGAAGAGACATTGGAAATCACAAATCACGTTCCACAATAAGTTCTAAATTTCCATTAAGAGAAAGACATTCCAATAATTCTCGCAGGAGCGAACTGCCTAAAGGACGGAACAAAATCTCCGTCAAATTGCAAAGTTTGCATTCCAGAGGCCTCCAAAACTATTCCCCGTCTATGAGCCCTTTCTTATCATGGACATCTTTCCCTCCCAGAATGTCGCGGCGTCCCTTCTATAGCCGTAAACCAAATAATACTGGGTTCGTTCCCTTACAAACAAGAGGACTGGAACAAAACTTAAGCAAAACAAACTGATGGAGAAATAAAAGAAAGATGGCGTTCCGAATGTTGCTGGAAAACACATCTACAACAAACCACTCGTTCTTTATCGCGGTATTTCCATAAAATAACAAGTGGCCAGGTGAGATGGAACCCCAGAGACAAGTATACAGGTATATTGTAACGATGAGCGTTCATACTCATTGTGTACACTTGACGTGATGTGCCTTATAAAAGCATGTAAACAGATTAAAAAATTTATGCACCAGGTCGTTCCTCTACAGCGGATTTTTGTGCTTACTAGATGAAGATACTAAGCATAAAAGACTCAGATTGTGGGCGATGACAACCGCAGAAAAGGCAATTTGCCAGAAGACCTGTCTGCTTGGTCGCCAGAGGGGTTTTTGGAAGTCGTATAAAATAGTTTGTCGTGAGTAGGCAGATCTGTCGTTTCTCTGAGGCAACACAAACGGGAGGATATCGTCTGCCAAAAAATAAATAAAAATATGATCGGGTCATTCAGTTCGTTTTATTGGTGTACAACATATTCCTTGGCTGTTCGAAGTGTACCAATCTTACGGAATGGCTTATTACGATGCTACTTACGAGTAGTATTGTAAAATTGGCTAGAACTCACAGCAATCCTATCCACGGTTTCGTCGTTTAGGACTAATCAGGTAGATGTAGCCCCGGAATTTTACTGTCTTTTATCTTCCTCGAACATCAATTTGCATATTGACTTTAAGAAATTTGCATATTGAGACTGCGATGAATGAGAGATTCGAACGACAAATCAATCTTATTTGTGATGTACTCCGACATCTCTAATATCACTTCAACTGAACCCTAAGAGAGCCTTGTGTGTTGCAAATTACGCCGGAGAAAATCGAAAACGAAAAGTTCATTCATTCATTCTCTGGTGATTGAGGTTAGCGTCAACTGACTTAGCAAAACCATCTTCAACTTGTGCGTGTCCCCATCTAGAAACTGATTGACGGCTACGCACCTGTTTTATGATGGAATGCACCACAATCAAAATGCAAAAAATACTGACAGAGCTAGAGACAGAGGAGCAGGTCAACTGACAACATATCACTAAAACAATGGGTGACTGATGCCTGAAAACTTAACGAAACTGCAGATCTCAACTATTGTGGAAGTCAGATTCACAATCGGAGCTGAAATGTCTGTGCACGTGAAATCCAAGTCGTCGAATTATACGGATGTGTAGTCTCAAACAGAGTGCAGTCGTAGAACGCCAATCTTGTGAAAAAGACACCCATTTGGCGCGAGCAGAGTGAGTGAGGTCATTTGTTGCATAGTTTGTCATACCAGTTTGTGCTTGTTGACAAGACTAAAAACTACGATTGAGCAAACACAAAGGCAGAAGTACAACCCGTACTCACGTGCTACCTGGTAACTAACGGTGGAACGGGTTTCAGACGATGCAATCGATGGATGTACAATCGCTTGTGGACTTTTGAGGTGCTACGTCCCTCCGGCGTTGATCGAACAAGTCGACATGAAATCAAGTGTCATTTGAACTGCAAGTGCACGATCGGGTATCTTGAGATCCTAGCCATTAGGTATTCGCTAGACTGGACGAAACTGAGCAAAAACATCGAAGACTGTACCTCCCGAGTTCGTGCCCCTCGAAAACAGAGGCAGAGCAAAAGCGGGCAGCAATACCACAAGATTCATTCTCCAGAGTCGGTCGGAAAGTAACAATTATTTTAATAGTCGGGACATGTACAGTAAATTTCGCTTTTCTGAAAATAACCAGTATACATTCAAATAGTCTTTTCCAGGATGAAGGACTTCATTAAATTTCCGTGGAGACATTATGCAGTGCGTATACGATATTTCACTGACCAAATGGAGTCCCGACACCACTGCGAAAGTGAAACCAACTCATGCCGGAAGTAATTAATGACATAAAACAGCTAAGATCAAGCGGTTTGTGTTTAATGGTTGAACAATCGTCTTTACCTAAAGACATGACCATGGAGGATGAAAAAGTCAGACTAGGCTAAGCGGAATCGTGCAGCACTAATTAGAGCACAAAAACACTTTCGATACAAAAGTTTTATCATGTCATGGCTGGTGGAGTTGTAAGGCGTAGGGAGAACTAGTCAATAAGATGTTTCACTGACAGCACGCTTAATCAGTGTTAGGTGTCGACCAAGGGGGATTTCTCAGTTCTTTGTCAGTTACTGTGGGTCACACCGAAGGGCTAGAAGGAAAGGTTTACACGATTTTGGGCCAGGTCTGGGGTCTGGCCCTTGTGGTTCATATCAGATGAGTTGAAGATCCCTCTTGAATGTCGTTCACAACTTTAATGGTCTGTATGAGTGAATTGGCACGACGACAAGTGGGTCAGCGGAAATGGTACGTGAGATTTTCGGGTTGGGTTTTCTACCTTAGCTCAAAATATTTTTTGTGATTGCTCTTGATTGACAACTGGATACCGTCACGTATCCCTTCAAGAAACCTCTCCAAACGCTCGCCAACTCTACATCCGCTATTCTATTCAACGCAGAGATACTTGGAGATTTCCACTGTCTCAGTCAGTCGCTGTGGTGTGAATTGTGGTCCCCAACTCAAAACTTCTACATTTTCTAATTATATTCTGTCCTGCGTCTAATGTACATTTTGCCATCGCTGAAGTCTACGACTGGTGCATTTCCTGGTGTTTGGTTTATCCTTCTTTTGCGCTAATCAATGTGCAATTTTATATGCACAGTTTCTAGTTCTTTTAACAGGGTGGCAATCCTTTAGTTGAGCACAACGTTCCTATTTTCTGGAACTTACTCAACTATCGGGGGTGTTTAGGGCCTTCTGAATACCCTCAGACGTGCCTGCCTTGGGTTGAATGGTAGCCGTGTTACTGGGTGTTGATATCAAGAACATTATGCTTCCTGATAGCCGCTTAATCAGACTGATCGCGCATCCAGATTCTTGAGGTCTGATTTGAACCTCAGTTTAGGCAGTAATTCGGTCGACCTCTGCACACACGGCTCTGGCTCGACTAATAAATGGTGATAAAATGCTGAAATATACTGATTTAGGATAGGCGGACCAGCAACTGCTGGTTTCTTGTAAATGATGGTTTTTATTTCCACACCATTCGTCAGACTTACAGATTCTAGAAGGGACAGTGTGCCTGAATCGGACTCTATGTGGGGATTCAAAGTACTGAGAAATTCGTAGAAACCACTGAACTTATGGCGTTTGAACACATCAAGATATCACCCGCATAACGCCGACAACTCAGTGGACAGTCATATCCGACCAGACCCTTCTGCTCGAAGTTTTCCATATAAATATTTGCCCAAACAGAGGGTAGTGGAGAGCCCATCGCTAGAGAGGGAGGCAGGGCAAGATTCAAGCATACTATATGCCCTCAATTATTTCATCTACTGAGAGTTGATTCCGTTCCTGCATTATATACCCGTAGCAACCGTATTGACACTGCCAAATTGTCCGCCTTAGGGACGTTGGTATATGAGGTAACATCAAAACTCACCAGAACTTCATCTGTCTCGAAAGAAAACCCTGTGACTTTATTAACAAAGTTGCACAAATTCTTAATGCATGTAATCAGTTTTAGAATTTCCACTGGGAATATAGCTAGCTCATGTGGTAGCGAACCTATACCGCCCACTATTGCTTTGATTGGGACATCTGACCTGTGGATTTTTGGCAGTTGTTGTGGCTGAAGTAGATTTTTCAGTTACAATCTATGCCGTTAAGGTTGACCCAAATAACCTACTACGGATATTAACTACCCTCCAACTTCAATTTTCATTATTGACGCACAAGTGTTACTGTCTACCCGTTCATCGGCTAGGTGTTGTTTTTTCCTTTTGTATATGGTTCTTGTTATTCATAACGATTGTGGCTTTACCCTTATCCGTCTTTGTGATCACGATATTATCTACCCAGCACCCTACACACTGATGGTGCAACATTCAGAGATTCTGGTTGTTGGTACTTCAAGCATGTGACCAACTAGACCAGCATTCTCTCAGATTCCTTTGAAGGAGAATTTCGAAACACATTCAACGCTTGGTGCATTTTTGCTCACTACGGAATTCAGTCCCTTTTTTAACAGACGACGTTTCTCTACTTGTTGGTCTAGCTCACGGATGGTAGATGGTATCCTTTTTTCCTAGTATTATTAGAACACTGAAAGATGGAGAGCAACTGTTGAAACTTACATATTCGTCTATACTTGCGTCGCTGACCTTGGGCAAGTTTGATCTAATCGTTTTGATGGCTAGTGCTTAAAAATCTGGGAGCGGGATTGCGGTCTGAACACCTTGGCTCAGTGGTTAGAGCGCGAATTTACTGACCGTGGTTCGAACCCTGCCTCTGCATCTCGACTTCACCTGTCTAGGTTTGGGCAACCTGGTAGTATCCGAGCCCTTGTGCTTCCTTTGGGTGGCATGGCAGGTAGGCACCGAAAGGATGTTACAGCTGAATTTTTCTATTTATTTAGTAATCCTACCAATTTATTTTCAAACTTTACCGAAAAGGTTCTTAGCCGTCGTGTTCATATTTTAACCCAAGCGGGACACCAGTCACATTGGGAGAGCAGATCGACTGTACGAGAAGCCCGAGGTATGATGGGTGACACGCATCGCAAGAATGCCGATAACACTGCGTATTGATATGTATTCTGGGAAACGTACGCTGCATGAGACCCGTGTCTCTTTTGGGTAGCTCATCTATCAGTGGTCCTCACCTGTAACAAGCTATCGCTGTAAATGTGTACACTCTTCCATCTATTGTGCTTGGTTGCACCGATTCAAAGATGTAGGATAATGCGATTCGGGTCAGACTGTTCAATGCAACCCACACTTTGTGGTGTAGTTGGATGGAAAGACTACCCCTAGAACACACGGCATATGCACTAGCAACCACTAACTGAGGTGCTGCCTGAGTAAGAGGGCTGGAAACTGAGAGAATATCGCAACACACGCACATACGCTGGTTACATCTGACTGCCAACTGATCACAGGGAAACACCAATCAGAAGACATGACAGTGGACCCAAATGACGCTGCATTTGACCCGCATTGCAGAAATCCTTGAAAAAAATTGTTCACGGCAACCCAAACTTTGTATCATAACATCTCATTCCACTACACTATGTTTTGACGTTAAAAATTCCATTTCTCAACATATTCGTACAACACGGAGCCATTTGTTGCACATATTTCAAGTACTCACGTACTTGATGGAAGTATTCGATCAGAAGTCAGCTGACTGGTTCGGTATTTCCTCAGACGGGTTAGATAAACATCTACATATGGTCCAGCAGGTGGAAAATTCCATGAGTCTGCCTTGCAGAGCGTACTCGCTGGTGCAACACACAACACCGAACAGAAAATGTGTAGTGTAAGGTCACGAAGAGACTGGACCTTACCGCGGTGTGACGATTTGCGCACCTCAGCGACCCATTGAGCTTTACTGGCGGGTGTTGGTGCGACACTCAGTCTCTCATACCAGGTTGGTCAATGATTGGAGGTCTGACGAACACTCTCCTGGTGCTCAAGGATGGGGTTGGAACGTGTGGCGAATTGTTCCGTAGAAATGGTAATGCATTTGCATTTTCCACCAAACACGACTGCCTTACGATTAGGCTTTTGAGCCAAAGGCTTCGGTTGAGAACCTTAATCGTCCTCCGGTCTAGCTGTGGGCGCCCCCACAATATCCCAGTCCACGTACAACGTTGGCCGTGAAGCATCGGTGTTGAACACTGATATCATGTTGTCGATGATGATGATGATGATGAGTGTAGGGTGGCATTACCGGTCCGCCAATACTTCCACTATCTACATAACCAAGCAACTGACTGTCATTCAGATGAGGATAGCAGCACAACAAAAGCTAGATTCGCAAGAAACAAGGCATTTTAATACGAAAATAGGAAGTCAAAATAGCATGCTGATGTTCTGGAAGTAATTACTTTTCGGACCGATGGGCAGTCAACTGAGGGTCCGATGCTACAATTACAGAGCAAACCGGAAGTCCTCCTAGGTTTCACGCGTTGTCGGCTTGGAAAAAAACGACCGAGTAAGGCGTTCTTACAGGCTGCAGCACTGGGTCGGACCGTTTTAGTTACAATCGTTTTCACGTGATGTCTATTAAAATCAATTGCTGTTAACTTCGTCCGAACATTACGTACGAGATTTTGTCTGGCAACGCGTGACCTACTAAGCAAGCAAGCTGCTGATTCTCACGCAATTCATATCCACAAGCACTGTTGACTGAGACAAAACTGTTACTCAGCTGTAACAGGATAAGTTCTGGTATTTTCTAATCGCTTATGGTACAGAAAAAAGACTAATGATTAGACCAAAGAACAAAATGTAACAGTCTGCCATCTGGTGAATGTTCTGTCGCAAAGCTCTAAAATTAATCACTTAGTATTCTAGGTAACCTGGTCATTGTAGCTGATATAGTTTAACAGAGTGGGAGCAAGGTATAGCAGTATGATTTCTACCATTTTTACAATTATGAAAGGTATTAAGGCGGTCCTGTTCTGTTTTCGTACATAAGTGACCCCCTACGAACAAACAGGATCCAGTGCATTCGGGTAGAATCATCCCATTCTAAATAGGGAATTGCAGCCAGAAAGTACAGTAATTCCGTTGAAACACATGCACCTGGAAGTGGGCAGAAAGGCCAATAAAGCCGAAAGCGGCCATCTCTTCGGTGCATAGCTGCCGTATAACTCGGAGGAGGCACAAGGGGTGAGATACTGTCAGGCTTCCGAAGTCTAGGTCGGAGCAACCGAAAAGCCAGCTCTTGGTTCGTCAGTAGTTCCGCACCTCAACCTCTGAACTATCTAGACTTAATTGGACCGGACATAATAGCTCATGGTGGATATGCTGAGCGGTACCAATTGAGTGAACTCAGAAGAGGAATATCACTATGTAAGAACTACTTTCGGGGAGAACCTGAGACTGGCTGTCGGGCTTCCGCACATCAAAGAATAGCTGAATTTGAGATTGCGAACGGGCTAATTGGCAACCTTCCACTCGGAAAGTCCGAAGTCTAGGCCTGGCAGTGTCTCAGCCTTACTTAGCTGAACGCCAGCTAAGCGCATAAAAAAATACCAAGCTGCGTATGGGTTGGTTTGGTGAGAGTGTACCAAAATATTGGACAAGAATCCTTCCAGTTTTCCAGTCAATCTGTGTTATTATTTTATCATTATGAAGAACCGTTGAGGAGAAAATGAAAGTCGATATTATCAAAGCTGTGAAGCAGTCGATCAACCGCGGAGACCCGAAACGCAAAGGGTGATTCAAGTCATACTAACAGGTCATGTGATAAATGGGGGAACGAAAATGACAAGGTCGCATGGAAACAATGAAGAAGTGCAGAGTGCATAATAGTGCACACTGTGAAACGTAACGTATATGAAGGATGACAGCTAACTCCACTCAACGATGTAAACGACTTACCTTCAGCTGCATTGAACGAGGGTCTTGGTTTGTGCTCTGCATTTCTATCGTGTTCACGTGATCCAGTCCAGAATAGATGAGGTGAATGATAATTCGATCGATCTTCAATCTGCAACGAACGGTCGTTTGCATACCAGATCGGAGGCGTTTCGGATGGATCAGTAAGCATCAAAAGTTGCGTGATAAAGCTGGTGTGCACAAACCAATCCGGACCTTCATCCCTCACAGATCTACATGGCCCACGGTGAAAGTGAGCTGAAGCACTGGGGATATGAGCTGAACAGTATCCAGACTGACCCCAATCACCTCCATCCTCCGGTAAAGGGTCGTTATAGGTGGCGAACTGCCTGGTACGCCATTCGGAACCAAAATCTCGATCGGGATTGAACGACCAACAGGTGCCGAATGCAACACGACGACGCTGGCACCAGTAGTTCTGTGTGAAGAAAGATAATTAAGTGCAGTACGATTTGGAATCAAATTCGAGTAAGACGTACGCAAATCACTTGAAAAACGCGAACACAGATGTCAAAGGATAAATGTAGCAGGAGTAGCTCATCTCACGTTCTTTTTCGGCAACAAAAACAAAAATGATAAAAACAGACAAAGCATTGCTCAGGTAAGCAGAAATTCCGTTCGTCGAATACGGATGCAACATGCAACATACAGACTTGTAATTACGTTGGAGCCAACACAAACTCGGCTGAGTCCAAGTCCACTGGAGTCGTACGGCCATAAACAGTCCATTGTGAACACACGTTGGGAATTTTTGTGAGTGACAGCGATAGTTTCAGGGAACTTTTGCAACTGTGAGTTCTAATTAGGGATAATGATATTCAGCAATCCTCTAAGCTTGGCTGGTAACTGTTCCCAAGGGTATGCTTTCCAACCGATGTTCAATTCCTGATCTGGAGGCGTCTCTGAGCTGTCAATGACAGTTTTCACAACTGATCCAAACAATTTCGTTTACTGTCTCGTGTGTTGTCCAAACAACTGGAGGCTTTATTCATCGTTTCAAACTTCTGATACAACCAAGGAAGGCAGGTTGGTGACGTGGTGAGGCGTGGTTTGGAAATATTCTTGCTCATCTGGCAGTTTTTGAACTGATAGCTTTAACTGGCTTGAAGCAAAACTGCACAAGATCTTGCTGTTGCACAAGGGCTGTAAGGCCATTTTGTGAATTGCGTTGCAAAACTTGACGAAGGAACTGGTGTGGTGATAACAGAAAAATGTAACTACTGCTTAAAAATAAGCAATATTTTTTAGACTGCGCGTGGCGACGAATGAGCAGCGGAATATATCCCGCCTACCATCGTACAGTCGTTCCGTAGGTGTCACTCTTAAGTTCAATCGCCGCTTAGAGGAAACTTCGGAGTTTGTTAGTGTTCTACATATGGTTCAGCAAAAAATGACATCATTGTAGAGGAAGAAAGAGCAATTCCATTCTTTTAATGTTTCGATATCCAATTACCCAGACGGCAGCCAGCTTGTCGGAAACGTATGCGGACGGGGCTCTGTCCATATTCTACCAGCTTTACGGTATTGAGACACAAACGGGTCTCCATAACTTGTAAAGCCGTCTAAAGTGTATCACGTCCACATAGAAAAATAGCAGAAAACGTGGAGTAACCTTTTTGGCTACTTTGCTCAAGCTTACAAGGCCGTAATCTCGTTGACAGGTAATTCATGTGAATATTGCTGCTAAAGCCCACGATGAGTATAAAGTCATGCAACTAGGGCAGACTCAGCACCACACAACTTTCATCGCAAGGTGCATGCAGACAGGTCAACTGCTCTCATTGGATCACCGTTTTTACCTAAACCGACGTGAAACTTCTGATACGGCTGATGAACTTATGAACAATAAAGTTGATTGTTGACTGCACAAAATACTGAGCTGTTTAGATTCTCGAAGCCATGTATTATCTTTTGATTACCATTTCATGGTTGTGAATAGCAGAAGGCTTGGAAAAAGGATATGTGGATACACCAAAACGAGTCAATCTGCTCATCAGACTAGTTAGAAATGTGCAGCAACGGTGTACTTCTTGAACACGTTCTATCAACTTTGCATCTTCTAATGCAGAACTTCAGCGCCATTGCTGTTCATTGCCTCAGAAGCATCGACTGCTTGAGATTCTGTAGCTTATCGCATCGACGTTATCGCTGCTGAAGTGCTAGCGTAAAGAGCCGATGAAATCTGATCAAATAGACCAGAAGCGTGTGGTGCGCCGATTGGGCTTTCCACAGGAGAGCTCAATAGCTCTAGTTAAGATGTTAGCCAAAGAGATCAGGGGTTTGACCCCCCCCCCCACATCTCGACTGCTCCAGTCTAAGCTTCGACAATCTGGCAGTAATTCACTCCTCGCGCTTTCCTTGGGGGTATGGCGGCTGTGCTCCAAAAGACTGAAGGCTTATTTATCTTAACGCGAGGGCTATGGGCAATTCCCCGTCGTCCCCATGTTATTGGGCTGCCCATGTCTCGGTGAAGTACACAACCACGGGAACGCTGGGTCTGGCAGCCTTGTCAACACGAAGGTTAGCCAGCCCCTGAAGTGCAGTCAGCTCGAGTGAACAGTGTCACAACAGATGCGAAAACGAAGGCAGCGCAGAATCGGTATGAGGCAGTAAATAAATCGGGACCAAAAAGGTGGCAGCCGACCGACCTAGCAGTGAGCGAACGCACGAATGCTGATCCTACTTTGGCCTCTTTGTTGCGGCACATAAGCCTAAGTATATCTGGGACTTGGAAAAAGTATATTGATGCGCAAAACTGAAGGGAACCGTTCTGCGAATTTGTTTGCACCGTTGCTGTCACTCTTTCATTGGAAAAAATATCAAACCAACAGTTGTTGCGTATTAACCAATCAACTATTACTGTTGGAATTCTGATGGTCAACAGAGGCCCAGTCATGAGGAAAAGTAGTTCGAAATTCGAAACTTGAAAAATGGTTTCGATGGCCTAGCGCCAACTGTCATGAGTTAAGTGGCAGATTTATGCGCTGCTGGGCAGAATCTTTGTCTTTCGTGAAACATCACGGCCGTAGAGAACGATCAGTGGGACTCAGTCACGAAATGCTTTGTAACGTGTATTTATCCTTGCCTCGTGGTTAGGTCTTTGAATCACTATCAGGCCCGCAAAAATGCGGCACGATCGACCGACTGCAGTGACTTACGCTCGACCCAGTGGCGAGGCTTGCACTGTCAATGCGCCAACACTGGGACTGTTGCCCTGGTGCCGAGCCTCGATAAGCCGGCTGTCACGCCACTACGGTGACTGCCGCAGTCGCGACAATGAAAACTAAATGAGTTACTCACTGTTTGGTGTGCGGTGGACTACGTGGATGTTGTTGGACTTCAGTTCACATTCTATAGAGTCTATGGGAAGCTTCGGAACCATCAGGGCAAACGATAGCAAAAACAGCACCAGAAATACAATTTTATTGTATATGCCAGTTTTATGGTCACAGCATCACAAGTCTGTCTCAGGAATCCGGTTACTAATTTGGGATACATAACCGACTAAAACTGACGTTGAGTATTCTCCGTCTGCCTTAGTCTAACTGTGTCCTTACATATTAATTTTTAACACCACCGTAGTTATGAAAAATACGTGTGTTTACTGATAAGGTCGCAAAAGATAGACATATGGACGCGGTTGATTTTACGGTCAAGGCCGCGAATTAAATTTCAAACACCGCTTGGTGGTGCTATGGCAACCTAGCTGCTGGCATTTTTGCTCTGTCAGCGGTTGTCGTATTCACTCGGGTAAAATTTACCCATTCCAGTACTGAATGCATTTTCTCCTCAGTACGTTCAGCCTTTGTGGATTTGTTTGCGTATACACGACACTACACAGGCTCCGAAAAATCTCCACGAATTTATATTTTGCGAGGGCATTATTTGAGGTTAAAATGTCACAAAGTTTATGAAAGCGGAATTTCGATCTGGAGCCCAAAAGATGGTAATCAGATGTGATGGGGACCGAAATGCTCACATTGTCTTAGTTCGGCAAAAACGGCAAATAGAGGCCATCCGTAATGACAACCATTTCATCTAAGCAAAAAAGGACTTGGTCACTTAAAGCAAGCTGTATCACCAACAGCTGACAAAACAATGAATCCTTTAACAAGGACATACTAAGAACCACCCGCACTGCAGAAGATTTGGAACGAAAACAGAATACTAGCCGAATGGAGCTCGTCGACCGTCATTCCAGTTTTCAAAAAAGGGAGCAAGAACGTCATGTGAAAACCATCGTGGTATCAGCCTGGTATCCGTCGCATTTGAGGTGTTCTCTGCCATTATTGTGCGCAGGTTGATGGACTTTCGAGAGAGATTCTAGAGAATCAAGCTGGGTTTCGATCTGGTGAAAGATGCATCGGCCATACCTTTACCTTGAGGTAAATTCTTGAACAGCGCCGCCCCTTCAGACGTCCCGCGTTGGTCGTTTCTCTGGATTTGAAAGCTGCTTGTGATTCTGTCGATCGCCAGAAGTGTCCGGCGATCAAAGGTGGCCGTTCAGAATTTCTATCCCTCATGAGGGCATTGTATGCGAAGACCTGTGGGCGGGTTGTATAGGGAAGCTCTCGCCTGAGTTCATCAGGTCCAGTGGTGTACGATAAGGCTGTCCTCCCTCATCTTTCCTCCTCAATTTTGTTATTGATATGCTACTTGAAATCTTTCCGCCTGCCTGGTCACCGGAGAACTCAGCGTCTTGCTGCTTTGCCGCTCTACTCGGGCCACAGTCTGGGCGTAAATCTCCCTCCAAGTTGAGGCGTTAACGAGATCAACTTCCGAGGTGGGGAGGCCAGGACAGCAAGTGCGAGAATACAACTCAAGCTAGTCATTGGTGGGACACTGTCTAACTTGGTCCAATGCTGACGCACGCGGTCTGGTCTTGGTATAGGCTGCGACTCGCTGCATACTGCGGGGGCGTTGTCTGACCTTGAGCAGCGCTGACACGCGCTGTCTGGGTTTGATAGAAAACTGTGAGACGCTGAATATTGAGGGGGCGTTGTCTGGCTGGTCAACACCTAGCAGAGCTGAGGGTCTCAGTAGATCTCGGGCATTCAGTAGTTGTTTTCAGGAATCTGACCTTCCTGATAATGTGCTACTTAAAATTACACTGAATGCCTCCGAAAACTCGGGAGTCGAAATGCTGTCGGAACGTTCCCTCACACACACTGAGTATGTGGACGATGTTGCTCTCCTTGGTTGAGATCCTTCAAAAATGCAAACCATTTTAAATAACCTAAATAACTCTGCCACACGGTTTGACATGCGCTTCACATCTGCAAGGTGTAAAGTGCTGCTACAAGAGTGGGTTGGATCAAACCCACACCTCATGCTTGTAGGTGAGCCAATCGACGTGGTAGATAAATTTGTTTACCTGGGCAGCTGTATAGGTTCCGGTGGACCGGCTGGAGATGAGATTATTTCTCGAATCGGGAAAGCCAGGGCAGGTTTTGCCAACCTCCGAGATCTATGGTGCCGAAGTGACGCCAGTTTGTCTGTCAAGGGAAGGGCTTACACTGCGGCGGTGCGATCCATGCTGTTTTATGGATTAGAGACGTGGCCCCCACGCGCAGATGACATACCAAAGATGTCCGTGTTTGACCGTCGGTGTCTGGTGGGAATATCGCATTAGCAATGTTGAGATACACCTGATGGTCTCGGGAAAAAAGAGCTCCCCCGCGATAGATTAATTATCATAGGTTACGCTGCTTAGCACATGTAGTCGATCATGTAATCGATCAAAGCGCACTAGTGCCTTAAAAAAAACGGTAGTCAGGTCTACAGCGAGTATAAAACCAGAGATAACACATTCTGATATGTACGCGTGTCACAACCTAGTCTGTGATCATTCTAGGCACGTGCGAAACGCATAGACATGAACCGGTAAATATGGAAAAGAAAATGATGTAGATTTGAGTATAATGGGGAAGTTCCAATAGTCTCCCACACGTTCTCAGTTATTTCAATAAGCATAGCAGATTTGGTGAAAGCAGCAGTTGAGCCAGCTTGGGTCATACTTTCACTATAAGTTCTCGTGCGGCGACCGGCATCGGTGTTCTCAGAAGACACAAATAGTTCTCCAAACCCACAAGTGCGAGTTAACCACACACAAATAGTCATTTGTGGCTGGCCTAATGCTAGTGCTCAGTTTCCCAAACGAAGGATGCGGTTTCGACTGTTCTTCGGAGCCCGGGGGACCCTTACGGCCCTACGGTATAGTGCTTTAATTTAGCAGTAGAAAAATGGGAATTCAAACGGGAGTGGATATCAAACAGCAGCCATGACAGAGGTGCAAACCGGCACTTCGTCTAGCTATAGTGGTGCAAGTATATGATGAAAAACTGTCAACCTTTACAATACTTCACATGTGATGCTCCCTTAGTGAGCATCATTGATCTGGAACTAACACCATGAGCGCACAATGAAACGTCATGCTCCTGTGGTATTTCACAATACATTTAACAGTATGGTTTAAGCATGTTTGTGAATACAAAATTATACAGATTGAGTTCAGAAAAGACCTAATTGTCCCATCACAAGATCAAGTGGTATAAGTCCCATACATGAATGGTTCGAGCAGACGGTAATTTGGGCTGGCTTCATAGAACAAGGCACACGTGATTCAATCTTGATGAGGAAATTGCCAGTTGGATCGTCCCAGTTAAATGTATTTACTCGACCACAAGCCAAATCGAGAAAATAACAGAACGGTTGTGGTATGTTCCCGTTTTGTAGGTGACCGAAAAATAGGGCAAATGCATTCATGATCAGATAGATTAGATAACCACGTTCCAAATATAAGGTTTGAAAAACAAGGCCGATCAATCTGGTATGAGCTCCAGTTCTCCGAGGTCAACCTTCTCTGAACAGTCAAATGTATTCGGAATAGAACACATGCGTTTAATCGGCTGACCAAAATTATTGTCATGTCAGGAGAGCTGAGTTCGAAAGTAGAACCGACTTGTATATACGTAGTACACTACTCATAAGGTTGCTGAAAATTCTTCGACGGCCCATGACCGGTTTCGCCCTTCTCGGGGGCCCATTAGAAGAAAACGTTCAGCTGTAGCGCCCTTTCGGTGCCTAGCTTTGAACCCAAATTGGACTGATTTCGATAAATACACTCATTTGCAAATCAATTTGGTTTTTGCGAGAGACTCACCTGGAACCCAATTGAATCTCCCGTTTGTGATGTTTTCAGGCAACTGAATGTGCTGCACCAGGCCGCTTCATGTTCCAGTTGCTACGATATTCGAGATATCGCGATGCACGTATATATGTAATGCACTACTCATAAGGTTGCTGGAAATTCTTCGAAGAAGAATTCTTCGTCGAAGAAATTTCAGCAAACATCACAAACGGGAGATTCAGCTGGGTTCCAGGTGAGTCTCTCGCAAAAACCAAATTGATTTGCAAATGAGTGTATTTATAGAACCGACTTGTTCGTTTAAACTTTATCGGGTGCGAAATAAACGTGGAACGGGAGGCCAGGGCCCTTCACCAAGGCACACTCGCTCAGCTCGACATGATGAAACAAAAGCCACTGGTGAGGTCCCGAGTCGTTTCTCTAGGTTCCGGGCCTTTGTCAGAATAAAGTAATTCCTTCCAAAGAGAGGACATAGCAAAGAAAAGGCTTTTTATTCGTACGGGGATTCACACTGAGTCGCGAGTGACGTGGTAAGTTGTGCTGCGGAATATAGGCAGCTCAGTTGTGTTGTTTGGTTGTTCAACGGACTTAGCAAATGAATTAGCTGTTTCCCGGTTGAGGCCGCCTTGAGACTGGCCAACTGTTCTAGACTACCGACATGCTTGAAATTGAAACTGAACCCTTTGGTAAATACGTTCTGATTCGCCATCGTGAATTCATGCTGGGGAGGTTTATGATCAGCAATTTGTTGTCGTTGTCCTCATTTGGCTTGGTTGAGTATGGTTCGTTTCTTTTCCGTCACATATTGCACTTTGCGAAGTTGTTTTGCATGTTCGAATCCCACTGTTCTCACGTATGTTTGTCGTGGATCCTGTCTTATAGTTGTAGTTGCTTGTGGGGATCCGTAAGCACCAGTTAAATCATGTCTTTGGATGATTCCGTGGCGGTCAGGGGATAAGCTGAGTACAAGCATTCATGGAGGAAGCGAAGTTGCTGTCGAGTGGAAGATAGTCAACATGCGAAAGTCTTTAACCGGGGGGCCATCTTAAGCGTAGGATACGCAAAGTTGTTGGGAATGTTGTGGGATATGGACGGCTTGGGTGCACTACTTGGTTGTTGTTCTGTTCGCCGAGCTGGATTGCATGCAATCCAATTGCTCATTGGATTATCCGACAAACTTCTCATCGGATCATATGAAAAGCAAGCAGGAAATTGATCAACTCACTTCCATCCCGATACATCCGACGCCTTTACAGCTATGATCATTTCTCCACAAGTTTACGGTTTTCATTTTGCTAGTTTTCAAACAGTGGAGGGTGCGAACGTATGCGACTGATCAAGCTCAGATTTAGAAGCACACGTTTAGTCAGGGCTTTCGTACTCAACAATGTACACGGTCACATTCAACCTCACATTATCTCGATCTGATGCCTTGCCACGAGATGGGCTTAAGCGGAAAAGCGCTGTCAGATAGCAAAACTATAAACTGCATTGTGACCTGGATCGGAATGATCGACAGAAGCGAAGTGCCACAATTCAAGAAAATGTGTCTCACGTGAAAGTGTCACAGCAGGTTTTCAGCAGAGACACGTTCACGCTAGGACAGAAATACCAAACGATTTTACATTCTGAAATGCAATACGTGCACAAAACCTCAGGATTGTTTATTGTGGTTACTTGGCAAAACTTTGTACCATAGAGAAGCGAACAAAACGATTAAATAGTGGTAAGTTGGGAAGCAACAAATCACAGCATTAATTTGGACGAATCAGGTAAAAAAAAACTTTACGATCTTTCAGAAGACTTCAAAAGCAGTTTATCAACTTATAGGCTTAGTTAGTGATGCCGGTTGGGAATCACGAAGGCACGCACGTAACCGTTTTCAACATTTACCGTTATCATATCCCGAACGCGTGAGTCAGGCTTTTCTGAAGAACTAACTTGTGACTAACCAAAGCGCGAGAAGGCCTGCACTTTGCGATCAATGTTGCAGATTACCTTATGTCTACGGCCCGGCGGTGCTCAGCTGAAGTCAAAAAAGTGATCTTGGATCCGTCAGAGTTTCCGTACCCGTATATCTGACAATTTTATGATCGATAGTGCTTATGACCATATGAGTTTAATTGGTGCATTCGTGTTCCTCTGCAGTCATCGTTTTCTACGTTACCAGTTGAACCCATGCACATTCGGCTGTGTCTAACCGAAACTATCACATTTGTTTCGAACGTGACAGTCGTTCGACAAACTGCGTCGAATGGTGCAGCTTACTTGATGCCTGTAACACGATGCCCTCCGTTTACTGCCAGTTTGTTGTGGTCAGACTGACCACGGTGTGGCCGTATTTTGATGTTTTAGAGCTAAGTGCGTGGAACCTTCGTTCGGATGCTCAACCCAGCTTCACATACAAATCAGTGGCAATTAGTTCATTGGAACCAGTGAAGTGATGCATTGGTTGGTCACTGGTATCATGCAATCGAAATTTTCAAAAGGAGTCAGTTACTTTCATAAGACACACTACTCATAAGGTTGCTGAAAACTTTGACAATCCACAACCCGTTTCGTCCTTTTTGGGCCTCATCGGATAGGAGCAATCCTCCAGTGTCAATCAATCGTGTGTATCGCTTGAACATCAAATTGTACGCAGTTGGCGAAATACACTCACTTGCAAATTGCATCGTTGTTAACGAAAGCCTCAAATGAATTTCTCATCTGATATTTTTTAATTGAATGTACTGCACAAAGACTGTCTCATGTTTCAGTTGGCACGATACTCGAGATATCGCAGTACATTTTCTCGACGGAACATAATACTTATAGCATAGAAGAGAGGTTCATTTGATTGTCTCGTTGACACCAATGTAGCTTGCAACTGAAGTCATTTATCGTTCATAAACGTACGCGAATCAGCTCAGCACTGTAGAGACTACCGAGGACAAGTGACAGTCTGTGTCTTCGATTGAAAGGTTGCATTGCAGGAGAGATCGTAATAAAGCCAGGATTGAGGATAAGACCATAGGTGGTTTCCAGTTTACACAGGATTTGTGCCAAGTGGCTCAGGTACATTTGCTGGCATTCGCGACGTTCGTGCTGCCACATGAAAGGCTTTGGCGGACAATTGTGGAAGGAACCATTGGTAGACTGGTCGAACGAATGGAGACGGGTGCGACGGTCCGTGGAATTGCCGGTTAGTATAGCCATTATTTGATGTGGTGTTGTGAGGTACCTAGAAAAGAGTCACAGAGAATAACGGAGAATGAGCCTAAGAAACAACAGATAACTGACAAAATGAGGATTAAAAGAAGGGTGCTTTGCACATCTGAGGGTGATTCTCAATGAGGTGTACTTTATTCAACTCGTAGTGCTTATGCTACGCATCGCTGGACTGTGCACTACCCGCAGACTGTCTACGAAGACACTCATTGGCCACATAAAACTGGGCAAAACAAGGAAAAAATCAAAAAAGTTTACGAAGCCATTTCAAACACACGGTGGGACAACCAGAGCTTCGAAATCTAGGCAATCAAGAAGACACCAAGGTGGATCGGTTCACATTTAAGTGGTAATGTGTGTTGAGGGCCTGTATTATTTGATGTACTTAACGCACACAATTAACGCATAGCAAATGGGCAGGACCTGACGGGAAATTTATGGGTTGACAACCGCGGGAAAAACCAATGCTAAAACTTGTTGACCACATTCTGGCAAATGAATCTAATGATGTAAAGAAATGCGTGGTATAGGTCGGGAGGATGCGGGTCAATCATTGATGAGCAGTACAAAGTTCTCGAACTAAAAAGCACACACGAAAGGGGCGTGATTGGCCCGGGGGAAGGATACTATGAGGATTTTGACTGGCGGTTAGAGCCTCATGATTGAAGAGAGCAAACTGGTGAGGATTGGTGTACAGTGAACAAGTCTTCGTTTACCTGCTGGCAAATACCAACTTTTTCAAGAACTATCGTCTTCCGCCACATTACAGGGGATATGCCAAGCGCTGAAACTGGATACAAAGTATAACAACTGGCACGATTCTCACAAGTTGAACTTATGTACGTGCGTCATATTAGAAGACGCCATTGACCTTATGAGGGATAACGCGTTCCTATCGGCCATCGAAATCAGCCATAATTGGGATAAATCGAGATAATGATAGTTGCGACCTTCCCACACAAATGGGACTGGATATGTCTGGCCGATTGTCCGCGAATCAACATGCAATCGAAATAAAGTTGCAGCATAGGCTCACAATGAGGCTGAAGAGAAGCAGCGAAACGTACAGCATAGGATGAATAGAATGAATAAAGGGGAGATTCTCGTCCGGGTAGGGCATAGTGTTGGATTTTCATCGTTATTGAATATTGGTGATAAAAAGTAGATGTATCACTCGGCTCAACATCATTGGATATCAGTTCAGCTGGTCCGATAAAAACAATTTCCAAAAACACAACTTTGAATGTCGTGCCCAGTTAGAGAAAAAATGCAGCTTGGAACGAAGCAAGGCCGCATTCTGATGTGAAAAATGGAAAACTATTGGTTCCATACTCAAAATTATTCTTCGCTCCATACTAAAAAAAGATTAAAGCGTATAACTGGACGGCCACGTTGAGATGGCGGAGTATTCAACACCCAACTAACCGAAGGATAGAGACTGCATTCTATTTATTCGCGCACAACTTGCTGGCTGAAATTCAGCCCAGTTAGTTTGGAGCTAATGCAGATACCTTGATTATTTGCGTGCAACGGGATGCCAGTCTACAAAAAGACGCATCAGAGAATGCAGTCTATTGATTCTTTCATTCGACCTCATGGAAAGAAAATACAATTTAATCTGTGTGATTTACAACCCGGACTTCATGAACGTAAAAAGGATATTTGCATGCACAGTTCGTGATAAAGCAGATCCAATCCGGACTATTTTTATATCACCCAAACCACCATAGAACCTGTTACTACCAGAACCACGAATTCATCTTATTTATCGCGAAAAGTTGTATCTCTTAACTCTGAGGCAGAGGAGGCGGTGATTTCATCTTCAAAGAGGGGAATTGCAGAGTAATAGCCAAGGCAAACAAAACAGAAGCGGCATATATATATATATAGCCAAGTTCAAGTAACCAATCTATGTGGTTTGTCTCGTGGGTGCGCCCAGGACCGCAGATGTGTGTGTGAGAGAGTGAGTGAAAAGGGAAGAGTTAAACCAGGGCAGATTCAGCCGGAAACCAAGGCATTTTGGACGGGAAAGGGTGGGGTTACGATGTTGGATAGAGATAGCCTCAGCCGCTGCAACAGTGCGCTACTACAAATAGTCTGGGTTGATCACAAGGTGCTTTATAGGCGGCAGGAAAACCCCGGCTAGGTGCGAAGCTGTATCGTCTCGCCTAAGTACCGTACAACTGAGCTGATTATTGTCTTCCCGGAAAACAGACAGGACAAATCAGTTTGTTCATCGTTCGGCCCAATCGCCCAATCGTATATCATACGTAACAGTAAGTAAAACAGTGCATTAATGTACTTCACGCATGGACAGACGCATCGTACTTAAGCCATGCCTAATCAGCCGTTTATCAGTGAACCAGGTTCGAAGCGCTGAAGGGGGGAGACCTTGTTCAGGCTACTGTGAATTCCCTGTTCAACAGGTCAGCAAAATGTTATTTTTGAAAGGACGGCTAATAGAAAAGGCTTTTTCCAGTTGCAGCGATTTGGGCCTTTGCTTCCCGTCTGTTCACTCGCCTCCTATTAACGTCAACAGGAAACATGTTACCTTTTAGGGGGATCTCAATCAGCGGGGTTCCCTGTTTGTTGTCCTCAAGGAGGATTTCGGAAGGATAAGAGAAACACGATCCATTCTGCCTGGCTTCATAAGTGAGGAAGGCAGTAAACAGCTCAACTGCACAGCGCTTAGACGACACGGACCACAGCGTTGTACTTACCGTTTTCACGTCGCTTCAAAGAGTCTCAACCGAGGCCCTATTGCGATAGCTCAGGAAACCGCAACCCGAAACCTTAACCTCATTCCATGTCGTTGAAAAGGGCTTGTTCGTGGGATTACCTTGCCCCTGAATCTCCCCCCAACACAATCTATATCAACGACACCGACTTCCTCAGATTAACCTACTGGTAACCTAAACCCAGCTGTGTGACGACCGATCTCATGTGATTTAGTTGCGTTGCATTGAAATTTATTCGGATGTCTCAGCCACTGGAACTGTAAGACCGGGAGAAGATAGTCAAAGTTTTTTTCGTTCTCATGTGTATCGTGCGCAACCCACGTTGATTCAAAGCCGCGCTCCATAGTACAGAAAAACAGCTTCGCTCCAGGTTAAAAGACACCACTCTGGTGTTATAGCACTATCAAGCAATGAAGTGAAACGAACTGCAGACTCGACTGACCCACGAAATGTTTGTTAAATCGTGTGAAGATTAGCGACAATCAGATCGGAGTCGGTCGACAAATGTAAGGTCACGTGAATCGCTGTGCTAAACAACCAGTGTAGCTAACATTTCAGCGAAAACTGAGACAGTCCATAGTTCTATGCCTAAGTGCGGCAGGCACGTATTCAAAAGAATGCACTACCTCCAGACTTGTTTACATCGTTTCCTACGTGGTTACGGTGTTTTGCTGGTTCGCTTTCAATTCTTACCACTAGTGCGTCAAGTATGTCAATACAGCATTGAGATCTGACAACTGGAAGGTTGTGAACTGTTTCGGACTCACTGTTCCACAAGTTGTTTAATAGTGAGAAGTGTCATCGCACAGGTGAAGACAGAATGATGTTGTATGCCACATGACCTCGGGGAATTCTGATCGTAAAGCGTTAACTGTCTAGTTTTAGAGTGCAAACGCCGAGTATTATATTTGGGATCTACATAACGCGTTAGTAACAGATCTAACAGTGTCTGCCGACCCTATCCCTGGTTGACATCTACTCATTATTTTCGTTAAATTCTCTCGGGATTTTTTCCGAGAGTCTAAAGAGATGCGACATCTTTCTCACAACGGTAAACTTACAACACTCGATGCATAACTAGATTGTCTACTGCTCAACGAAACTAACATCTCCGCATGCATGGAGTTTTTTTCCGGCCTGTTGAGGAATAAAGTTTCCGATACTGGCTTTTTTATTTCCCCTTATTCGAAAAGGTCGATTTAGTGTGACATATTGTCAGTTACTTAGGCCACTGCTTCAAAAAAAAAAGGCTCATCTGGATCAACTTAAATACGTGCCAACAGATCTTCTCTTAATAGTTTATGCGGCTCGAAGGAGAAAATAGTGTGCTCAAGAGCGAGATGAAGTTAAAAAGTTGACATAACGAAACCCGAGCGAAATTCATCACCCGAGTAGCACCTGTGTGGAGACTTACGTCAGCAACGAAACCCTTATGCAAACTGAGCAACGCCTTGAAGTCGAGTTGTGTTAACTGTCCCGTTCAACTAGTATCGATTTTGGAAAACCAAACCAACGATCTCGCTTCTAGGGACAGCCAGGCATCTGGTGCACTCAGTTGCTTTAAAACGGAATGGAAAAGCCAAGGCTGTACGTTTGTTGTTCTTTGATTATATCAATACCCTCGGTAGTGCTGAGGTCTACTTACCTTAGCTGATTCAATGCCATTTTATCCAACGTATTCAGTTCGATTACTTCATTGGCCAGATTTGCTCTACTGCGCTGACTTGATAAATAGGCTCGGTGGTCGCATAAGCGTTACCTCTTCAATACCCCCAAAAGTAAGGGTATCTTATTTTCACCTGCCCTAGGTAAGAGCTACCGAAATCTCTCCCAATATTCTCCTATCAAATGTCTCGCTCCCCCGAACCCTTGGTGCAAATCTATCCTATCCAATGATCTCGTTTTGTCCTCCACAGTCTACCTTCAGAAAATTTCGACATTAATCCTTCCATGCTACCAGATATTGAACGAACCTTTTAACCTTGTTGTCGCGTGCATCCTCACTCATTGGGTCTCCTGTTCGTCCATTCTGTTCCCTGGACCCCGAGAAAGATTGCTGTGTATCATATCTCGGGAAGATTTCCCTAAACGATGTGCAATTTCAAGAGCATTCAGCAAGCGATTCGACACTTGTCCAAATTTCATGTACGAGATCCTGATGGGCTTTCACTCTTCAAATCTGGTATCATAGTCACGCATTTAGCAATTGAAATTCCCTAATCTACCGCATTGCCAGATATTTGATGAATTCCGTTTCAAGGCGCTAAGGTTTAATATCTTTATCTGACTTGCTCCATGGAAAGAATGCTTTTCGTATTCAACCGATTTATTTGCCGATTCCATTGCAAGTGTGTAATAAACTGGGTGCTGAACTGTGTAACAGGTGTTCCTTGGTTCAATTTGAATAACTTGGCTTCAGTTGGTGGAAACTGCATTCTTCACATTGTGCTTATGTTGTGGGTGTGGTTAGCCTTCAGGCTAATAGCAAGCTTGTAACTAATTCATTTGGTGGGAAGTGCACGTCCCGCGCCGGCACATGTAAAACATGCGTCAGGAGGGTTAACGTCAGGACACCGGTTAGCTGGATGTGAGCTACGAACGACGTTGGCGCATTATTCAGTGAGTAAAAAGCGCATTCCTTGCTCAGATTCTGCAATACGGTTTTGGGCTACTTGAAAGAGTTGGGGAAAATCGGTATACCTTTCTAAATTTTCTAAACCGGCGAATTCTAGGTTCGTTCGAAGCACTTTTCAGCTCGGCTGGGACTATTTCTTTCCGACTGGATAAATTCAACAAGTGTAACCACAATACCGCTCGACTGCTTGCTACTACCAGCTAACAAGAAGGATGTATAGACCCTTGTTCTCTAGTACAAACTCATTAGAAGGCTGTTCAAAGGTACTCTATAAGCAGTTATCGCGCATTCAAAGAATGCGTACCTGTTTTTGGTCGACTTATAAGAAACCTATTCAAGAATGCGTCCGGAGTGAGAGTATCGAGCAAGTACAATAGAGGGCAAGTACAGAACAGGAATTATCAGTGTAAGTGGTGTGAGAAAAATAACTTCGAAAAAGAAATGTCTGTTTGAGCAAATTTGTCAAAAGTCGGGGAGGAAGTAAGCTAAAAAAGCATAATATTTGGTTTTGTACCAGCCAGTACCTCAGCCAGTATTCACAAAACAACAGCTCACGACACACTGTAATGCGCGATTAACAAGCTAATAACGTTCTCAATAATGTACCAAACAGGCTACTGCCGGTGTGTCATTGAGATCCCACGATAACCAGTGTCCTAATGGACGGCTAGTTATTTTCAATCAATCCCCTCAGCATCCGTAAACGGGCTGATTGTTTTAAACGAACTTCGAGCATGAGGATATAGTCCGATAATCAAGAAAATTAGCGAGATTTCGTGCAATCAATGCAACTACTACTACATCTCTGAAACGAGAAAACATTTCTTCGTCTTGTTAGCAGACGGGAGGCGAGTGGACGCGTACAATTTCATCAGTCGTCCAAAGACTTTACCGTCGTCATATGTACATCAGTTTGTCGGAGTGTCATGTCAAAATAAAACAAGCGCAAAAAAGGACTGGCTGGTTGATGGAAGCAAGCGTGAGTAATTACACAGTTTATATCCCTTTCTCTAGTAATCACAATTAAATGTAACTGTTATGCATCTCCTTCTGAACCTGGTTTGCGCGCAGACCGAACGATTTCGCCAAAAAACGCACTTAGCTGGCGTAAAACAGTTGGACTCACCCAGGTAATTCAGCTTGGATTCCCGGCTGATCAACATAGCCCACCTGAAAGAAAACAGCGGAACTGCCGTTGTGGATAGGGATGAGTGTAAGCTAGACGAACGGCAACCATACCGTCAACTTCGTAGAATTCATTTTCACACAGACATGTCGAATTCATGGGTGCTGAACACCAATACACGTGAATATTTTGAGGCCACTTCGAAAACTTAAACACACGCGTGAATCCCTCTCTCAAAACAACCAAAACGCAACAACTGTATACCGAATGGATGTCGTAAATACGACAGAGTTTGGATCCCAGGTAATGAGGAGTACCCAACCAAGTGAAAAACCATGAAGAGTTTTCACGGAATGATTTTCGTTCCAGAGGACCAAATGTACAGTGCTCCCCACTTATGAGAAACAGCATTTAAGAACACTCAAATTCGAGATATTGCCTAACCGGAACTACGGCTCGAGACGAGGCCAGAATATAACAGAGGTGAGAAATTGTGTTTCTTACCCACTGAAAGACTATCCATGTGTATACTAATAAGGAAAGACTGATAGACGGATGCAGCGCCAGTAGTCCGGGACAATTAACCAGCTGTGCAAGATTGCCTTCAAATTCGCGAAAAACCACTGTCTAATCTGGTTCCAGGACGAAACAATTTCCTACATAAACCATCTAGCTCTAGGTATATGGAGTCGTTTGTTTCGGTCAATACGCCATATCCGATTATAGCTAACAATCCGTGTACTGACACATTTTCGACTGCTCCGGTCTGTTTTGCTATGACACAAAGCCTTGTTGATCTTTCCGGCGGAAGACAAACAGCTCCCTAGAGAAGCCAGCAGTGAAATCATTCCACCATCATTTCACAAATCAAACGAGTAATGGGGTGCGCTCGACCACAAACCCCTTAGAAATTATCGCGTCTTGATTTGTTTTGGGTGAGTAGAGTTCGGGCGATTTTGCTCAATCTATCGAGCGTAATGAGGTCAAGGCCAGAGGCGAAAGTGTCACCTACTCGCACTTTGGTTGTTTTGTTCACGTCCGGTTATGGCGCGGTAGATGTACAATCCTGTGGAACTTAATAATTAACAATGCGGATAAACTGAAATGGAGAAGTCTTCCCTTTCGAGAGTTCCCCATGGCGGAGATTTTTATGAAGAGGGGATGGGATTTGTCAAAATTGTGTCGTTCTCCGAAGTCTGGTTTGGGTGAAGGTTTCTTATAAACAGGAGCACTGCGACGGGAAAATGAGCGCGGTAGTAATTCACACCCATTAATGAAAAGCAGCAATTGAATGTAGAGAGTAAAAAGACTGACACGCCCTACACTGTGACGGCCACATCAAATCACTCAATGGAAGCTCCATATCTGTTCTGCTGAGCAACTCACCAACGATTCCAGAGGGGTGCTCTGGATCCATGATTGTTTGAAAAGATCTGACAAATCATTCAGCCAGTGAAATTTGCCCATGGAACGTGTGACCCGCTGGTGTAGATATCGCGTCCATTCTGTGTGTCAGAGGAACAGTTAAGAGATTTCTTACCAAATCCTTCTGAAACGATGACTTCTCAATCGGTCCCAAACTTTTTCCAATTGATTGAAAACATTTAAGCGCAGTTAACGAAAACTTAGACCAAATGAAGTCCTGGGGTGCGAACTATGTTGTTCACGAAGGTGAATAAAAAAACACGACCTCGTGTGACGAGACTAGCTTATGCATAAAAACAAAACAAAACGGCAAAATTGTGGACCAGAGAAACTGAAGTAGCCTAAGATATTACTATCTCCTTTCAGTGCACAACTAGTCGTACAGCCTTGTTGATTAGCGCGTACGCATCGGCTGATTGTTACATACCTGAAATGACATTCTCATTGTGAGTTTTGATTCCATTCCTGGCAACTATGTCCCTTTTTTTCACAAACGTTAGTTGAATGTGGCGCATTACAACGGTGCTGTGGTTTGACCCATCACTAAAATATTAGCTAGATACATTAACTGAAATTAAACCATGGACTGGCACAGTATAACTATTGCGGATTTGGCGAGTTATTTGTCGTGTTTGAAAATCTATCACAACGTAACGCTATCATTCCTCTAATTCAGTCCAGAATGCAAGTAATGGGTGGAATGTGGACGGCTGTAATTCAGCTGACGTTGATAGTCATGACGTGGGACGAAAATTGGTTCAGCTGGAAAATCCACCGATGGCTGAGACTGTCATAAGCCTAATAAAGTAATCCCCACAATGTGTCCACCTCCGAATATGGAAGCCCTCCTCTATAGGGACCAAGTTCACCAGGTCTCGTGAAGTTTGCTATCGGAGTGATGGGGAAAATATTGGAACTCCCGAAAGAGGCGGGAATTTTTGGCAATTTCAACCCTACTGCACCCCAAAGAGGACCACTTCCATTCCACAATCAGAGAAAACTACCGTCGTTTAGCACGGAGATTAATGCTCATCTAACCAGAACAATGAAGGATATTTGAAGATCAAACTACAGCTTGTTGGTTATCTCCGGCGTTGACTAGTGGGCTTGACGGCGAAGGTATCACATATAGGGCTCGCCAAGTATACTGGGTGTATTATAGAAAAAACATGCGACACATCTGTAGAGTTGGGCTCTACGGCGGTTGGTTTCATTGCTGCGAATCGCAGCCTGGGGGCTGGGGTTGGCCCATTCGACAGATACCCAGGTGTTCGTAATAGCTCATTTGCATAATCAGAAAGGGATGAAGCAACAGGAGTTTCCGCTGAGACTGTTGAGTTAAAATATGGTCATACGGTTCCCGAAGATATAAGCAAAAAGTATGATATGATGATTGTTTCTCAACTGAAGGGAAGCACCTAGCAGAGTGACCGTGAATCCAGTTAAAAAAATGAACTGCTTTGCAAATGCGGGAAACAGACCAGACGACAGATACCCAGGTGTTCGTAATAGCTCATTTGCATAATCAGAAAGGGATGAAGCAACAGGAGTTTCCGCTGAGACTGTTGAGTTAAAATATGGTCATACGGTTCCCGAAGATATAAGCAAAAAGTATGATATGATGATTGTTTCTCAACTGAAGGGAAGCACCTAGCAGAGTGACCGTGAATCCAGTTAAAAAAAATGAACTGCTTTGTAAATGCGGGAAACAGACCAGTTCCTGTTGCGTGAACAACCAAGTGAACCCAATACAGGTGCGAATAATAGCTAGGAAGCGGGATCATCACAGAGTGCATCATGAGTTTTATCAACTGCGATGAAACAGGATCGTGCATTGTTAATCGCTTGAGGACACACATTGTATAGCAATCATAGTTCTGTTTGATACTAAGACCGGCGACAAGTGTCACGTAGTAGTTACTCGAAGCGACGCGTAAATACAACATTCCAAGAAATCGTCTTAGCTCTAGGTCTTTGTCAAGAAACGTACTGATGGTCGTGAAACTACTGAAAGGATAGTCGCAATGACCAAATAAACGCGTGATATCTCAATTTGAATATCTCATTTTGAATAGGTGTTCTACAGACCCCCGAATCGTACTGTGTTGTGGTAGTTGAAATTTGCGCCGGCGGACGCACATACCTACATAAAGTGCTACGTCAATTCCGATACGACACACGATTGAGCATCTTGGTTGTCCAGCAGTACCCAGAAAATTCACTACCCCAAAGCCAATTTGTTTACAGTAGCTGTCTTGTGCGTCATGTTCACCAGACTGTGATAACTGTTTCTAACGTTCATTAACGTGAGGCATCCGTTGATGGATATATGCAGGGGAGCCCCAAGAAGGTCAAAACCGACCGTGGGCTCTCGAAAAGTCCTCAGCAACCTTATGAGTAGTGTATTACGTCTATGCAATGTATCTTGAATATCGTACCAACTGAAACATGATCTGATGCAGCAGTTGAAGAACATCATAAGCAAAGGATTTGGTTGGGTTCCAGATGAGTCACCAGTCAAAACCAAATTGGTATGCAGGTGAGTGTATAAGTCGAAGAAAGGAAGGTCTTTTCGGCTACGACCACTACCACAAATCGCAAGCTTGTCCGAATCGGTGCTCTCAACAACCAACAGCGTCTGGAGCAAAGCAGCTACTGATGTACGGATGTGACCTAATTGGTTCAATCAAGTATGACCCTGGCCCTGAATGTTTATCAAATTGAAACCTCGATGTACGTGGTTTGGTCAAGATCAATGAGCGGAACCTCTTCAACCAATACACTGCCCTAAGGAAAATTATGAATCTTTTGCTCGCCTTAACGCGAACTGCGTGAAAGCCGATAAAAGAGACGAGTACACGAAGGATATATTATATAAACCTTACCTTTGATGTAACTGAGTTGAATAAATTCGGGGGATTTGCGCACCTTGAAGTCAAACCATCGACTTAGGACCTGTCAAAAGAATGATAATTAATAACCATGTGAAGGAAAAAATCCAGAGTAGCTTGTCGGATGACAAAGGCGGATCCAAACAATAGCTAGCGTGACTCCAACTGTCATTTGGCAGACAGAAATCTATTTATAAACCGGATAAGAATAGGTGATATTATTTCTCTTATCATCGATCGCTTACCAGCTCCACAAGAGAGGCGGGACTGAACCGGAATAGAATAACGATACTCTCATTTGTAAACCAATTTGGTTCTGACGAGGATTCAACTGAATCCAGATGAATCTCTCTTTTATGACGGTCGTGGGCTCTCGAAGAGTTTTCAGCAACGTTATGAATAGTCTGTTAAGTCTGGCTAATGTATTGCGATATCTCGAAATTTACCAAATGAAATATGGGGACGTTTTGTGCAGCACATTCAGTTGAAGAAAACCTTCACAAACGAGAGATTCAGCTGTGCAGCTCATCAAAATCAATAGTGTGCAAATGAAAGTGCTTGGCGAATTCCCTCCCATTTGGGTTCAAGGAGAAACTACGTTGACGGTAACTCGGGGACTGCGCCTACCTGATGAGCTGCAAGAAAGGCAAAACCAGTCGCGGTTCTTCGAAGAGCTTTCAGCAACCTTTCGAGTTATTTATAACTGGTTTTATCGGAGTTTGTACCTTAATCCAAGACATCAATTCATGCACAGACTAATCACAATATACACAGCATACAAGCGGACGGTGTGAGTACGGGTAATCGCTCTCAGCTCAAACTTGAACACGCAAATACACTACGTCAACCACAAAATTACAAGGTATAGTTTGGTGGTTAGAACACCGCGTGATAGAATATGATATCACCATGCTCAGCGTTTCCGTTACGGCGGGTGACCGCTTATAAAGTGTAACAAAATCAAAATGATTTGCGAGTGGAAGGAATGTATTGCAGTAAGACGTCCTTGGTTGGAGATTATTGGCTGTCGACCAATACTTGTTGTTCCGCTGTTTGGAGAAACTGCTGACGCATATTTGTACTCAGCCGCTTCAGAGATTCTTCCCTCACACTGCTGAACTTCTGGGTTTCATCTTTCGATCGAAATCAAACCTCTCTCGCGGAAATGTATATTTTCCTGTTCATTGATCACCGAAGGGCGATAAATAGTTTTCTCTTTCCTCGCAATCAAGCGTTCACTAACAGTCCGACTAGAGTGAAGAGGCTTGCATTTTCCGAAGTACATAATGAAAAGTGGCATCTTTTTTTCCACGCAAATCCAACAAGTTTCACGGCCGATAAATTTTCGGTCTCCGGATCTCGGCTTTTCAACCCAAGTTCCTGATAGCGACCGCAGTGATGCTGAAACCCCTGATTTTTAACCTTCCACCAGATTACCTTGACTTCTACCACAACTTCATTCAAGTTGCCGTCTTAATGAATTTCCCCACCCATTCCTTCCTGTCATCATTTATTCTGGCGGTATCTTTCTGCTGAGTGGGATTGTGTACAAAGCTTTTTGGAGCACATATCCCTGAAAGTGTCGGTCAACAGTTGGTGGTCCGAAGGACTCACGGTGAAATTTCCCCGTTCAGCACTGGACAAGGTTCAGCGACGCCCAATGCATGTTTCCGGGAATCTGACATAGGTTGTGGCGGCCCTCAACAGTTACAGAAATACACTTATATTCGCTCAAGCCAAAAGTATGTGAAACGGTGTAGTAAAGTAGTTCCTTATTTCACCTGTTATCAACTTTTCGAATACAGTGCTTCAATCAAACTTTCGATTTCCTATTCACAAAAATTAGAAAAAATGATCTTGCCTTTCTTCACGACTAACAATGCTGACTCGCGTGCCAATCTACGGTTGACCCAAGAGAATTGGTGCCCAGCACACCAAAGGCATTGCTCATGGGACAGAGATACTCTAGATCGAGTGTAGGGCTTTCAGGGCTCTACAATGATATAATTGGAATCTGTGACCTTTCACCCGTCAGTTCCATGCAGGAGTTGGTCACCAATCATCGTTTCACATGCAATGTCCATTGAAATCGAAAGTGGTCGACATTAGGTGTTTCGAATTTCCGTGCTCTTCCATACTAAGTGAGAGAGATGTTAAAAAGCGGGTAGTCCTACTAGAGGTAAAATTCTATGTAACTGTGGTACGCTCCACTAAACGGCTTTGGTAATTTGGTTACATAAAGCAACCTAAAACTAGAAAAACACGGGCGCTGTAGCGTTTTGACAGCCTACTCTAATGACCCGGTCACAGGTGAAATTCCTAATAAAATACAATTGACCTATTGCAGGATTATGGTCAGAAAAAGGGACCACGTAATATAGCACCACCGATTGCAGTTTTTCAGATCCTAAGTAAACTCCTTATCAACTGATGGGGGTACCTACAAAAGTAGTGGAACCAAAAATTGGTGGCAGTGCGCCTTCCCTGAAGATATCCCCAGTAGATAGGAAAGCACACTGAAAAATTGGCAGAAAGTATCCAAGGCGAAGAGTTAATAGAGAAAGTGGAGGAACAGCAACTTTGCAGATGGGCATGAGACACTCAGACAACAGGTTGCAGGTAGCAGAATGCTAATCATCACGCATGCAGCAAGTGACGCCTCGCTCAAGTAATCCCTGCAGTCATGTGATGAGGTGTAGCGGCTGCCCAAGGTGATAAGTGCATCCGCATCCACTGTCTTCCTCGTGCTTTGTTTTGTTCCACATTCCACAACGCATCACCGTGACTTGTCTGCAACCTTTGACCGATGTGAGTTCAAGCACAGTCTAGTACGCGTCGAAAAGACACCATGCGATTTCACATTGTGGTTTTCACGTAGCACGTTCGCCCAACACACACACACACACACACACACACACACACACACACACACACACACACACACACACACACACACACACACACACACACACACACACACACACACACACACACACACACACACACACACACACACACACACACACACACACACACACACACACACACACACACACACACACACACACACACACACACACACACACACACACACACACACACACACACACACACACACACACACACACACACACACACACACACACACACACACACACACACACACACACACACACACACACACACACACACACACACACACACACACACACACACACACACACACACACACACACACACACACACACACACACACACACACACACACACACACACACACACACACACACACACACACACACACACACACACACACACACACACACACACACACACACACACACACACACACACACACACACACACACACACACACACACACACACACACACACACACACAGGGAATATCCAGGTATATAACCCCCACACACACACGCACACATCAGAGAACAGTCAAAACGCACCGCAACCTCGAAACACAACCACGGACAATCGGGAAACGTGTAGCAGTGAATCTGTCAAAAGAAACACGACTACCTGCGTCCAAACAAACTCAGAGAAATTATTACAACTTACGCTCAAAACAATAAGTCCTCCGTTTGAACCTTCCCATTTTGCTATTGTAATCATGTTTATTAAGGTGTACCTTGTAGTTGTAAACTCACGCTCTCAAAACGTAGGCGTTCTTAGTGTTTCTTGCCTTCTGATTGATTAAGTTGTTTTTGTCTAACAAAAGAGAACACTAATAGAGGCTCATAGTTCGACGTTTGGCAGCCGACAGGAAATGGTTGGATCGACCACCGACTGTCTCACTGCGTTAGTAAAGAACATAATGAAACCTCTAACCTGTTGACAGTTCAGCAGCTTACCGGAGCAGAAGATTTCACTGCATCCACAAAACGACCAGTAACAAGCATGCACAGAGTTTTCACGTAGCTGCAGAGCGCATCCAATGGCATCAGTTCCAGACACGCCTGTGCAAGAGAAATCAACGGAAAAGCAGGGGATTGAGGAAAGGATATCAATCGAATTGGAAAACGAAGAAGTCTTGTGCATGTAAAGGAGAAAAGAAACGAATCGATTGTGGAAGTGCGTACTGGCGATGATGATAGGCCGCGGGAATAATGCAAGTTGCTCACACATGGCTGAGCTATCCGGTCCAAGAAGCCTCGTGTTAGCAACTATCCCCTCCCTTAAATGTGACCGCACGGCCGCGTACAGTATTCGGAAACGAGACAATACCCTTCAGGCATCCAAAATATGACAACTCATCAAAATTTGTCGCCAACTTTAATAGCACGACAGGTTGCACGTTCTGCGCAACTTAGACTGCTCTTGCCACCGTATGCTCATTTCCATGCAAGCCTGACCGACGAATCGTATGCCATGTCTCCATCGTGAATAATTTCACTGCTGGATGTACTATTTGATGGACCATTTCATGTGTTGTCAAGTTACCTCTAATCTTATTGTAAGTCTGTCTTGTTTATTCAAACCAAGGTCCATTCGAGTGTACAATTCCAATGTATTTGACGTGCTGTTTACGTGATCACTCTGGGCTGAAACTTTGATTTTATGCCTTGTGTGCACTTGTTAGTGCTAGTGGATTACGGCAGATGCATTTATCGTCCTCGAAGTGCAAGAAAACGTAAATCTGCTACCAAGTAGCCAACTGAATTGAGCAACATTGAAGCCTCTCATCGCAAACCGCATGCAGGTGGTATAGCGGTCCTAGATGCTACAGCAGTTCAATTGTATTGTGGTTAATGCTTTCCGCATCCTCTGATTTACTGCAGAACCTTGAAGCACATTTGTTATCACCAGAACTAGTGATCCACGTACTGTCTTCACGCGGTTCACGGAACTGGCCGAGTTTAAAAGTCCTTCCGATGATCAACCCCCTTTCAAAGTGTTATTATTAAGGTCTATCCTCCTTACTATAGGTTAGACTATGAGGCTGATGAAAATTCTTCCCCTGAATCGCTTTTACACAACTTTGGTAATGTTATAACAACAAAAACCGGCGGTAAAAAACAGTAAAACGGTTGACTGAAGTGACGCGCGACTGATGTTGCTGCATTCACTTGGTGAATCCCAGTCAAAGTGATCGACTGCCTTTCGGGACCAACCACGTATTGCCTTTGTAGCTAACATCAACAAACCTTGATAGTTATCGAATCCTCCACGAAGATAGTGACAAACTGAGAATAGCACTTGACCGATCTCGAGTAGCGAAATATCGCTTTTAAGGACCCACGTTATTTCCACTTACTACTTGTGAGTAGTTCTCTGGAATATTCGTTCGAGACCGGCAAAATTGAGGGGAGAGGATTACTCTTCGGGATGTACCTGAAGGGGTGCATGGTGTGAAATAGGTTCATAACCACTAGTTACCGGTCTGTAATGGGTTTTGTAGCGCACTCGTGCCAGCTACGATCAGCCGATCATCGGCACTAATAATTTTCGTTTCACACTATGGACAAGCTAACGGAAAGCACCTACCGAGGTCTAATGTACTGATGCATAGTTGGCTGTTGTCAAGCCATAAAAGACGCAGGTCCAGTTAAGGGCTTCGGCAACTGAGTATCGTTCCGTTTACTTACCTCCCATCGAATACACTCTTACTTCTCATGTTTTAGAACTGTAAACCATGGGCGATTTCGCAATGGTTCGCTTCTGAAAGCATCACGAGTCCATGCGGTCATGGTTTGATAATTGTCAGGTCGTCCACGAGAATCAACGACTCGTCAGGTAAAATACTCTGTCAATTGTCAAGTAAGTATCTGATAAGTGAACAGTTGGCCAGACCTAAGTTCACAACTAATGCAAACTAAAAGCTACCCTATAAGGGAGTGGCCTTCCGAAATCCGGAAACAGGTGTACTTTTAACAACGGGCCACTCATACCAAGGGAGTTGAGAGCTACCGTGAACGAGGAAAACGAAGTACCTGTGCATCAGATTCGGCCTCCAAAATGTCCCCCAAACGATAGTGAACAGTTGCCCGCAGTTGTAGTGACATGCGCTTGATCGTGGGGGCGTCAGTGATAATCTCGATAAAAGCTACACCAGGAGGAGTCGCGGAATAAGCGTCCATTAGAGGGAGAGCAAGATTGAGCATACTGAGTGAGCGTTCATAGTGTGAGGCACGCCTGCAACAGAGAAAAATCAACCCTAATTCTGATAAACTCTACGATCCAAAAGGAGAATAATTGCAGATCACAACCAATCTGTGACTGACTCCATCTCGTTTGGTGGTGTACAGAACGGCCAGTCAAATACCGCCTAATAGTAGTGATAGTAATAACAATAAAAACAATAATAATCCTTCAGCTGTAACACTCTTTCCGTGGATAGCGGCCACGTTACCCGAGGGAAACAGGAGGGCTGAGCTATTCCCAAGTTGGTCGAACTACGGGCCTACCGGTGAGTATCGCGCCTTAACCACTGAGCTATCTCGAGCTCAGTCCAAAAGCATCTTTACAAGATCGCTCGCTGCTAATACTACTTAAAGCTGAGAAGTAGCGAACACTGGGGATATTGGCTGCTAGAAGAAATGGCTTTTTGTTAATTTCTGAAGCTTCCACTGAATTGTAAATTCCTTAGTTCAAAAAACTGAAGTTGAAGCATACTTAGGTCGAGTTGTGTTTCATTTGTCTATCTGCGCCATGTACAATCGGCGTTTTGGTGTTCTTGAAGATGGTTCGTTAAGAGCCAAAAAGAGAGTTAACAGACAGTGCAAAAAAGCCTTGGTTTTGTGTACTTTTCCAAGCGAAGTTGTTCGATATGCACTTTTTACTCAGAATGGAGAAGAGGGAGTGATCAGATCAGCCTACGGCTGCACTAGGTATCCTGAACCCTCTGATTTCATCACGACCTAGTATCAGGAAGGTCAGATTCCTGAAAGCAACTACTGAATGCCCGAAATCTACTGAGACCCTCAGCTCTGCTAGATGTTGACCAGACAGACAACGTCCCCTCAATATACAGCGCCTCACAGCCTTTTATCAAACCCAGACAGCGCGAGTCAACGTTGGTCAAGGTCAGACAACGCCCCCGCAGTATGCAGCGCGTCGCAGCCTGTACTAAGGCCAGACCCGGTGCGTCAGCATTGGACCAAGTTAGACAGTGTCCCACCAATAACTAGCTTGAGACAGTTGTATTCTCGCACTCGCACGTACTCACGCTCCCGCACTCGCTTGTTCGGAATATAGCTGTTGTGTTCCCTTCTGTAAGTCTTCCGGCATTGGGCACTGAAGCGGGTCAGCAGTCAGACACAGCAGATTGGCGAATCAGCAGACCTAACGCCTAGTGAGTACCTTGCTGCAATGACATGGATTTGTTCAAGAGATTTAACGCGTCGGAATTTTGACAGCTACCTCGAATGAACTAAGGCTATTCAGGAATTGAACGAGTGTTCGAAAACAGAGTTCACGGCCCAGCAAAGAATAAAGTTAGAATAATACCGCGGTAAAACCTACAGAAAGTTACTTAAGCCTTACTAACCAGATCAGTTCAGAGTTAGACTGTTATAGACAGTATGTGTGGTAATTGATATGAAATTATATGATAGGAAAGGTGTAAAATCATTGACAATAATCGACCAGTCCTATGTACTTGAATCTATACGGTGGAATAAAACTTCGACGATCACTGGTGGAAATTTCATGTGTGGGGTTCCATCCAAGGAACAATTTGCAAGTGAACGCTTGTTCGTAGCTGACACAGAGGCATCTAACCCTGATATTTATTTTCATCAAATGAGATAAACCATGGTACACTGAAGTATCTTCAGAATAATATAATAATATAATAATAGTTCAGCTGTAAAACCCTTTCGGTGCCTAGCTGCCATACCATCCGAAAGAAGCACGAGGCACCTGAGGTGTTGCCAGGTCACCCAAGCCTAGAAGCGAACAGTCGAGATGCCGGGTGTTGGGTTCGAACCATGGACGTTCCGTTCAGTAATTTCGCGCCTTGCCCACTGAGCTATCTTGAGCTTGCCCTGAGAAACTGAGGGCAGTGCAGTCAATCAGATACGGAACATTATACAACCGCTGAAATGACACTGACGAAAGCAGTGCACCGCGAGCAAGGATTAGCACCGGACGAGTGCTCTACCATCACCACCACACATCTTGTGGGGTACATTGGGTATGTGAACTCACAACTGTAGGCTTAGTGTAGTGTCACCTTAAGAGGGCATCGCCAAAGAGGAACACAATTCAAAAAGCGAAGGGGGGTGGACCTATCGCAGTAGTTTCTCGCAGGTCCGAAGAACTAAGTCTTCTAAAGGACGGATAGTTCTGATGGGTTACGGTCCTTGACGTCTTCGGGTGGGATCAATGTAATACGCAATCTTGCACGATGGGCCGATCTTTGACAGAAAAGTCACAACATGCATAACCATTTGCTACCCTGTTGCTGAATCCGTTTACATGACACTATTGTGATTCGTACTTTCCCTGAGAGTGGAAAGATAAGTGAGGTGAGTCGAGCAAAGCGAGCTAAGTACAACAGCAGCAACCTACTCAAAATAGACAGAATTACTGTAATGCAGTTGCAAGGCATCATGGTGAATTGATGTGACCAAACACGACCGAAAATAGCTTACGCCAGAGTTTCTGAAATTAGCAGTACTGCGTCAAGTGCAGACGGATTCGCATGTGCGTTCAGAATGGCAGTTTCCATAGCATCCTGCAGAGCAAGATTTGGGAAACGGATAAACAGAATATCGGAGTAACCATAGCACAATAATAAGAAATGTTCAAAACAATATTGAATGACACTTGCATCGCAGTTAACAGGAAAATCACTGGCCTCTGCAGATGAAATTTTTTTGCCACGCCATGACACTACTTGTAATTTGAAATGGGTATTTAAGTCTGGAAATTTTAAACTCAAGTCTTAAAGTGAATCAACTGATCGTAGAAATCCTTGGAAAAGGTTGCCAACGGTAAAGGAAACGTCGGATTACAATATCTTATTCCACTGCGGAGTGCTTGAGTCCATAAAAATCTCACGATGTTGGCGCATTTCCCACACGCGCTCTGAGAACGACAGATAGGGGTGATGGACCTAGCTAAGTGTCAGGTAAATTGAAAACCACACGGATTTTAATGAGACTTTGGCATTCCCATTACCGGTTTCTGACGGACTGGGCATGTAGGATGAGGAAATCGTTTGGGGAGCGGGGTGACCAGTCGGAGAACAGCTTTCATTGTTATCAGTTTTTTTCTGAACCATAGGGAGTACGAGTCCTGTGAGACGTTGAAACCGGAAATTTCCTTAAGTAGGAGTTCACCTTTATCGAAAAATTGCAATAATATATTTAGATTTCATTCATCATCACCGTAAGCACGGAGAACGACGGAAAGGTGGAACAATGGCAAGTAACTGCCGTGCAACCATGTCAGTCGACGTAATAAAGCCACATGATGGGCAAGCAAGAGGAAAGGACAGAAACTGAGAACAAGAATGCCGTGGGTAACGGTACGCAGCCATTTTAGTGCCTCCGGCTTAGCGCTGGTCGGAGCACGCGAGACCCATCTTGAAATGGGGTTTTATACCAACAACACCCGGACCATTTATAAGTGCTATCCGCGAGTAGTATATTCATAACCTCGATTATTTTCCCCTGTCAATTTATCTGTTCTCCGCGGAATTTTGCATTGAAATCAACAGTTCTCGGTAGACAAGGAACTGATAAGCGTCGCACACAACCAATACATAGCGGCTAATGATATCAGGCGTGCTCAACCCAAAAGCAAATGCTGTTTCACCAAGCATATTTGCTTATCATCTCATTGGGAATTCGTTGATGACAGCCCTCACCGACTACAGTCCTGATAAATAGATGGCCAAAGATCTGAGAAAATTGCTGATCCCTGCCTCGTAAAAACCACGTCTCAGCTGTACAAAACAGCCTACCAGTATTCATCTGTAATCGATAAACATCCAGTGACAATTGGCAAGAGAAGTCATCTACCAATCTCCCCTAAAGTAACGACATTGATGTTGAGCAATGCAGGTACTTAAAACGCGGCCCTTTCGGTGCCTAGCTGCCATGCCACTCGAAGAAAGCACGAGGGCTCGGATACTGCCAGGTTGCCCAAGCCTAGATAGGGGAAGTCAGGAGGCAGAAGTTGGGTTCGAACCACGGACCTTCCGGTCAGTAAATCCGCGCTCTAACCACTCAGCCATCTACACTACAAGAATATCTTTTGCTGACTCCCTTCCGGTGATAACTCTAAGGGACAACTGCATACTTAACGTGCACGGAGGTAAGTATGACGTAAAGGTTTGCCTTGTCGTCGTCATTGCAGCAAAAGGTGATAACTGAATGCTATGCTGCGTAGACCATTACTCCTACTAAAGCAGGAACAATTTACTAGCCAAGCCCGAGTCCATGTTAGAAAGCCACAAATCATTGTATAGCTGCTTCGCCATTTTTGCGAATTATCAACAGTGCGCATCGCAAGAACCCTTAAAGAGGATCGAACTCAGAATTTACGAAGCAACTGACTATCAAACAGGTCAACTTGCATCCGGTTGCCCTTCTAGTCAGCGAAGTGCAGCCATCATATGCGGATATGACACGAAGCATACGGGGACACATTAACATGATAAAGGTGCGGGTAGGTAGTTTAGGAAGATTTCCTAACTAGGTTACGATGGTGGAAACGGAGAGTTGGCTACATAACAGAACGACAGATACACAGAGGAAAAAGTGCGAACTTAAAGTCACTCGAAATTAGGAAGCAGGGTAATATTTACTTGAAACTCGTTATTGTGGTGTTGCGCAATCGCCTTCAAATGTCTCAGCATGTGGGACACAGAGTCTGATATTGGAAAACCCCCGCCAGAACCAACTTCGGAAGCGAGATCCAGGGCTATCGTGAAGTCCCGCTCGGCTTGGGTGCCATTCAGACTGATCAAATCGAACAGGCCAAGAACAAACCACGGTCTCCAAGATACCAAGCCAACCGGTTTTCGGACACGATTCTTCGCACAGTAGCTACAATAAGTGTCCTTCAAATGGTGTTCCGCCTTCTTGCGAATCCAGCTCGCATCGTCTAACGTCGCCTTGCTGCGTTGAACACGTAGAAGAAGCTGGTCGCAGAAGATAAAGAATGAAGAAGTGATAACACTTCCGTTAGATTGTTATCAGAGGAATAATTTGATTCAGCACCATATGCTGAAAATTGACAGTGCAAGAAATTGTAGAGAGAAATAGTCAGAGTATGATCTATTCATCAGCACACGGAGGGCACAATAGACCGTCCCAAAAAATTCCTGTCCGCCAGTCATCACAGTAAGATAGACGGATAGGACTACCTGATATACAGCCGGATATGGAATAAACAGCTCAGGTTAGTTGTTCGGAGGAGATAGGTAAGCTCCCTACCTTAAGACACCTAAAAAAACATGACTGGAACGTTCCAGTCTGGATTCTCAATGTCATCGCAAACAACCCACTGAATTTTGACCTAAACCACCCCCAACTTCGACAGATCCCAATACGCCGAGAAAACTGTGTTTGAGAAAATATTGTTTTTAATGAAGTGATTTTTCCCAACAAAGAGCGTCCGTAGGACCTGGTCGAAGTGGCGGCCCTTGGGGGTGACATGCATATTAGGAGGGAAGGGTCGTCCAAATCCTCATTTGCATATGACAACCAAATCAACTTTAAATCAGGCATTCAGTTTTTTAGTATTATATGACGTACCTCATATATACATATATATATATATATATGGATTATACACGACAGTACTCTTTTTGTTTGATCTCGCCTGAAATAAGAGCCTCACAATGGACAATAAACATGGGGTGCCTTAATACCTTAGTACTCAGATGGCAAGCGTAACCTCGTTAGCACCCGTAACTTTTCCCGTGGTTCCAAAATCAACCACCCCTTTACTTGTAACTCACCGGTTCACTGACCTTTGAGCTTTCGATTGGTCATCCATCGCATAATTACCCAAAGAACTAAAGTTGCAATAAGGTAGATTCGCCGACAGACCAGTGTTGGTCAATTTTCACCCTGTATTAGAACGCGATCCAGCAATGAAAAATCAACTTTCACTTTGTCCACAAGCATGCCGATGGTCTGAACAGTCGGCGTTTACAACCGGTTGAACCTCTCCTAAACAGTCCATATCTTGGTGCTCTTCAAGGTTTGTATCATCCGAATAACTCAGTCGCATTGATCTTGAAGAGCCTACTTGATAGTCGGTCTTACAATGGAGTTATTAATTTACGACGGATCACAAATGGGCAGGATCTGCCTGCAAAATAATTCACTGGGTCTACCAGTGCAATTTAAAGCAACACGAACTGAGACATACATGGTCTATAAAATCGTCTCCAGAAAACAGAAAGTGAAAAGTTCTCTGGCCCCAAAAACTTTCGACGATACTGTAAATCCCAGATTATTAATCGGTAAAAACTTAAAGACAGTTCAGCACGGCCCCATGACATCTTTCAACTGAATCGAACAATCTCAATTTCAACTACGACGGACAGGAACAGCTTATTTCCAGCGATGTAGTGTCTAGTCATCTGGGCTATTGAGCTGCATTGTTAGACACGCGAATAAAATTTCAACGAGTGAGCGATCTCACAATATCTTTAAGTATCTGTGGCGTTGAGTAGAGATACTAAACTTATCAACCATAAGCTCACACTCCATCGTAGACCCAATAATAAGTCATATTGCACACAAACCGTGAGGTTACAGCTTTGCAAGGAAAGTTCAGTTCTTAAGCTTATTAGTGAGGTTCAAAAATCTCCACCAGAGAAAACCAGCAGAACTTGGCTTTTATGCATCCCGGCTCACAATTACCAAACAGTCAACTGGTGCTCGCATTCTCCGATTTCGGGAAAAGGTGGTTGTTGTTAAAGAGTGTTGAGACCGAAAATGTCAGGAATTTTCGATCCCTCTGTTGGAGAGGGATCACGACCGATTCCCACGGGTCCACGGGAAAAGTTTACGGGACCAGGCTGAAGTGGCCTCTTTAGAGTTAGGTCGCTATTATGGGAAGAGATAGTAGCGCTACACTTGACGTATTTTCCCCCGTATCCGTTAAAACGGATACACTGTACAGTGTAGAATTATGAGAACCGCCAAGAAAAAGAGCATGATGTAATTCAATTGAAAGATTGGCCTCATGAAAATGTTCTTCACGGTATCATTTTCGCGTTTTCTCGAACAAAAAACCAGGGATCCAACACAAGGTTTGAGGGCGTCAGTGTTATACCCCGAGCAGATTGCGAGTCACCCACAACTTGTGTACACCGTTCGATATACTTGGCTAGATTTAAATTTCAAGTTGTCAGGTGATATGAACAAGTAAAATCAATCAGCACCACAAAACGACGGCTCACAACAACTCATCATCATCGACAGCATGAAATCAGTGTTTACCACTGACGCTTCGCTATCGTAACAACTGGAGTAACCGATTGAAGGAAACTACAATGTACCTGAGCTAACAGTTCATGCAGCTCATGAACCCTGCCTATTGAACACCTACAATAACCCTGATTCGCCTTGGTCAATTCAAAAAACAGCCAGTGGAACTCGGTCACGGCAACCTCGCGGAAGTAATTTAGCCAAATTTTGGAGGATTACTGAGAAAATGATAGCTACAGGAGTAACGTATTACATGAGCGGATGGGTTGCACTTCATGGAACGGTTGACCGATTCAGCATATCATCAACGTAATGTTGCCCCGAAATGTGGATCCTGAAATCAAGCTTAACGTCACAGTGTCGTCGGACCCAGGTAGAGTGAACCCACGTTCGTCTATACAATTCTGATTAAAGGCCTCCTCGGTTAATCTGGAAAGTACATAAAACAATCAAAAAGGCAACCTAACGTTATGAATTGATTCGCCATGTTTTCTACGTAGGGATGGCTTCTAATAACCATGAATACACTAAAACCGCCGGACACATGCCTCTGAACTTGGGTATTTTTACAGAAAGGAAAAATCCCATGGGGAATAAAGAGACCTATATAGTCCAAGCTGAGCTAACGTGCAACCAAGATAAGCGCATTTAGCGGACAACAGCTGAAGCTAGTGCTTCATAATTGAACAAAAAAGTCTACCTTCCTATGCCTAGGTGATAATCTCAAAGCCGCACACGTGAGTCGGAAGGTGTGATGTCGAAATTGACAAACAGCAGGGCATTGTGAGAAGATTTTTGAAGTTTCAAATAAGATTTAGTTCTGCAGGTTAAGCCAACGTATGCTGAAGAGCCAAGAAGCACTGCATAACTCTGAAAAAAAAAGAATAATTTGCACGACGAGTGAGGCTTCCGCTGCGAAGTCGTCAGTCAACACGCGTGACCACGTGATGTGGATGCCGTGATTGAAGGATGAGTGGTGCTATATCCTGTCAAAGAGCGAGTTAATCAAACTGCTGATCAGTCGCTCGTGACCGAGTAGTCAAGTGTTCAAACGAGTAGCCGGAATTCGGCTGTTCAAAACTCCCTATAGTTTCGGAAGATGCACTCTGATGATAGTCTCCAATGGAGATGAAACAGCTGTATAGTGCCTCCTGGCTTTTCAGCACAGACTGGCTTCACTTACAGAATGAAATCACAATTGAAAACATTCCCTAGTAATCAGATTTTTAGCAAACACAGACCCACGCGTTGAACCAAGCATACACGGTGCACACAAGTAAGGTTGGCGACCGCCTGGTGTTAGAGTTGAGTGTGAACTTTGAGCCTGAAAATCAGGTGACTGAACCTTGCCACATCAAATCGGAGAGTCCCAATTAGAACGAAGGATGCAGTGAACTGGATTTCCAGGACCGACCACGTCTTTATTACTATACCTGGTGAATTATGCCATAACTTTTGGAAATTATCGACGGTGGTCTACATGAAAGATGCCATCAGATCACTAGGAGGTAAGACCCCAGTCAGTAGCTCGAAATAGGGCGAGATGGCTCAAGTGGTTAGAGCGCAAATTTACTGACCGGAAGGTCCGTGGTTCGAACCCGACCTCTGCCTGACTTTACAAAATCTCCAAGGGGTAGATGGTGTTAGAAGTTAAGACAAAATTCTAAGCTGCTAGCCACACATTGTGGCTCCAAATATTTTCCTTTTAGTTACTTTGTGCTGTTACGTGTGGGGGAGACATCAGGTAGTTGTGAAACCTGATAAGGTCAGGTGAAACTGGAAGCCATCATAAATCTGAGCAACAAATTGTCACACTATCGAATTCGGTACACTCCACATCAATTCCTTTTCGTCCTGCTTAGTAGAGGAAGGGAAGAAAGTTTCAGTGAGCTAAACACAAGCGAAATACTCGAGATACTCGCTGGGTTGTCACATTGCTCTTCGAATTTGAATATTGTGTCCTCTCTGTGAGATACCCTTCACTGATCAATAGTAAAGGAAAGGTGAAGATAAGGGACGTAGACGAACTAAAAAAGACTCTCACTGAATGCTTACCATCAAACGATGCTCCCTGTACGCCAACACAGATGGGCTCAGTTTTATTGCAGCATCGATCTGATTGATTGCAAAGTATAAAGAATCCTGGAAGTGGAGAATACATGATAGGCAGAATGGAAGTGAATCAAACCCTGGGCCGACGAGCCAGTATCTCGCTCAGTATATATTTGTAGAACGCGTTGGTAGGATATTTCTGGAGAAGCGCGTTTTGTTATGAAACAGCACGAGGTACTTCTGTTAGCTGAAGCGCCAGCTTCTGAGCGGATTCATGTTCCCCGCAGTTGGAATGCAGAATGGCCTTAACTGAAACAAGGCAAGAATTTCACGTTATGGGTTTAAAACAGGACAGATAAACGTACTAGCGTCGAAATCATCCGTGGCATTTCCAACAACTATAAAGTCAGAATGCAGTCGAGGATAAATACTGACCAAATAATCCTGGAAGGGGGTTAAACAAAACGTTCCAACTTGCTTCAGAATTTTTTTCTGCACATAGCGTCTTCCGATGTACAGGCATTGAACATGCAACTACAGGGAGCCGGCCTGGATAAAAAAATTACAATCGGCAGAAAATAAACTACCTTGATCTTGGACATGACAGGCGTCAAAAAACTGACGCTCTCGAGCCAGTATGTGTTTGATGGACTGAAAGCTAGTGAGTCACATGAGGATACGAAGCCTACCGTGACTAAGTAGGCTTCGTAACTCCAGTCTGACGCCCCGCGTTGTCCATAACTTATCGGACCCGAGGAATAGACCTTCGATCTTGACACCTGTTTTCGGTTAATCAGTTCCAGCAGGGTTCCAGTTGTCTGTTCAATCTGTGCACGGTGAGCGAGAATACTGGATTGCATCTCGAGGAATTCGATATCATGCAAGCGTAGTTCTCCATTGATAGAAATAAGGCGAATGGCCTCTTCCTCACCAGCTTCCACCGCGTAGGCACGACATACTAAATGAATGAGGATGACTACGATCCACATAAGCGAGAGCGGCGAAGGCAACTGCAAAAGACTGAAAAGTACGACCGCTGAAATAAGATGCAGAGGAAGAAGTGGTGATATTGTCTGACGCATGAGTAAAAGTGACACGTTGAAAACCGGGTAAAAATAAAGGATACTTCAACGACAACTAAAAACAAGCTTGATGAAATTTACATTCACCATGTGAGAACTGCAGGGAAAGTAGTCAACCTCGCTTAGGGAAAATCCGTTTAAAAAACGTTTTCAGAGTTACACCTAACTTAGTGAGAAAACCTGCGCAAGTGATCGCTGGACTGAGAAGCAAATTAGGCAATCAGTACTACTAAGGACGATTTCAAACATCCGATTTCTCCAAACAAGTCCATCATGGTCTGAGAAGAGCAGAAAATCCATACTGTTAAACTGTCCAGGTAGACCCGATATACGCTCCAGGAAAAACAATAGTGAATGGAGAGGGTATCAGTAGCTAACCCGCTATATATATATATATATATATATATATATATAGGATGCCAGTTCCCAGGGATAAAACAACAGCTTCAAACTTGTCTGTTGAGCTCTGTCCACTCGCAGTGACCACATATGAACTCTAACGGGATGACGGAAGGCTCAAAAGCAAACGTTTTCTGTGTGTTTGATACTGGTATTCGGTCGAGTATTTTTAGTGCTAAACGGGCACCATGACGACATACGTATAGAAACCTTTGAGACATGATAAATTTTCAGAGGACATACCGGGGATGAGGTAGCTCAGTGGTCAGAGCGCGAATTTGCTGGCCAGAACTGGTTCGAACCAGACCTATGCATCTCGACTTATTCTGTCTGAGCTTGGGCAACCTGGCAGTATCCCAGCCCTCGTGCTTTCTTTGGGTGGCATGCAGCTAGGCACCGAAAGGATGTTACAGCTGAGGAAATGTGGTAAATGTTGTGCACTGGAGTTGGTAGCCGTTACAAATAATAATCACGTGATATACCAAAATACGACTGAGTAGGCATAGAAATTTCGGCCGTATCACGTCACCAAGTAGGCGGCCACTCAAATTGTCAAAAAAACATCATACATACTTCAGTATCATTACCCCGGCGTTCCAAAGATACACGTGCGGTACTTTGATGGTACTGTTACCCGGAAACAGGCAGCCGACTTTCGACTTCGACTCACAGTAGCCAATTTTCATACTCAGAAAGCGGTACTGGACATGTTGAAGCGCTTTGAACTTTACCATCTGTCGGTAAGCTAATCTTATATCGTCACCAAAGGTGCCTGGGCTGGGAAAAATGCAACGCAGGGTTTTAGAAATCCTATCACTCACTGAGTTAACAATGCTGCCATCCAGAGACAAAGCTACCCACTTCTGGCGCCATTATCAGGTTTGGAATTGTACCTGCCTGGCCTTCAAGAAGAATTCTGTACCCTCTCCTTCAAAACAGTACCATAATCTGTTAAGTTGAGGAAGGGCTGAAAGAGCTCATACTAATAGGGTGATGATAACAGCTGTAGGACCCTTTCAGTGCCTAAATGCCACGACACCACAGGAGGCACGAGGGCTGTGGTACTGCCAGGACGCCCAAGTCTCATCATCATCATCATCAAAGACAGCAACATCAGTGTTGACACTGATGCTTCACTGCCGTACTAGGTCAAGTCTAGACAAAAGCAGTCGAGATGCGGAGGTCGAGTTTAAACCACAGACCTTCCGATCGGTGAGTTCGCGCCCTAACCACTGAGCCAATAATAATCGTTCAGCTGTAGCACCCTTTCGGTGCCTAGCTGCATGCCACCCAAAGAAAGCATGAGGGCTGGGATACTGCCAAGTTGCCCAAGCCTAGACAGGGGAAGTCGAGAGGCAGAGGCAGGGTTCGAACCACGGACCTTCCGGTCGGTACGCTCGCGCTCTAACCGCTGAGCCAACTCAAGATCTGGTTCTACTTAGTCGGCAGTGGAGACGACGCAACTTCCCAGGTAGGTAAACTTGGTAACCGGTTCCAACCGGTTGGGCTACAGCAACTAAACTCGTTAGCGTATTCACTGTCTTGAAGTAGGGCTCTGGAGTTTAGTGGCGCAGGGCACACTCGAAGACCAGCAGCTACGTGAACCAAATCATCTGGCACACCCTGTATTTTGAACGGGTCTGAATCAAGTAGCACGATATTATTCGCGTACTCTAATTCGGTGCGGTCTTTTTCGGGGAGTAGCTCGATTCCAAAGGCGATTCCCCATAATCATTTCGAGTACGTCATCATCATCATCATCATCATCAGGGACAGCAGCATCAGTCCTGACACTGGCGTTTCACTATCGTACGATCATAAGGCTTATCCAAATGTGTAGGGCCTTAAAGTGAGAAACTGGGTGGTGCTAGTTTACTGTAAGCATCCTGAAGTGCATACACCCCCAACAACTCAGTCAGACACCCTGGAAAGAAACGGACGGTAGGAATTCCACTGACTTCGGTTAACCGCCACTTCTTGCAAGGTCTCGAGCTAAGCGCAAGGAAGAGGGTCACGGAGACTCAACCTGAAGGGTTGGTCGCACCGACAACATCCAAACTCTTCGTAACCGATTTTGAATCTTTGTCAAGCCACACATTATCCAACTCGTTCTGATGGGGACATATACCACAACACTCGTCCTGTAGACTATTATCTGGTATGCGTGGCACGTGGCCGAGCCACCTCAGTGGATGGTGCTGGATCTTGTCTGCAATCGACATACGTGCTGCAGAACCAAACGCCTCTTTTCTAATTACCAAGCTACAAATTGGTCAACGCCATCCCATACCAGCAACGCTTGTGATACATCGGTAGCCAGTCCTGAGACGCTTCAGATAGTTTGTCCAAGCTAGCTGCCCAAGCCTAGATAGAAGCAATCGAGATGCTGAGGTTTGGTTCGAACCACAGACCTTCCGGTCCGTAAGCTGCCGCCTTAATCACTGGGCTATCCCGACGGCCTAATTGAATCTGTTGCTCAAACCTGAAAAGTGCAATGAAACCCCCAACGGACAAGTACATGATCAGATTCCATGCAGGTGTTCAGGTAGAGACAGGCAGTGATCGACCCTTGCCATCGGAAACTACTGGAAATGTGATCTGTTTGTGCTAGTTCCTTGGTAAAAATCAAGTAGTCAAGCGATTTTTGCTTTTCTAAAAGGAGGTACTGCAAAGGAACACTCGTGATAGACGGACAGCTGACTAAGCGTCTCGCATCCAATCCAAGACTAACATCCAATTAGACCTCAGCAAAGTTAAGCCTACCTACTTGAGTCATCGGTAACCACAACGATGTCTGAGCTTTTGACCAGTTGTAGAGGAGTACCTAGAGCGTCACAGAAACTACCTTTGGCAAAGCTGCCGTCCATCGGGCGTAACCAGACACAACAGACTGGGAGCTATGGACCTTTCTAGAGATCCACAAACGTTGCCGAACAAACCGCCGACGAGACGACTCTTGACGGACGTAAACTCTTTCAATGGATGCCTAAACACAATACCCATCCCAACGTATCTGGATGCGGCGGCCTCCAAATCATAGGTGCGCAGTCGCAAGGAAAAAGAGGGGGTCAATTACAGTAACTGCGCCGTGAATTCTTGCTTTCGACAGACAAAAAGGACGCGGGCGAGGTGGCTCACGTGGTTAGAGCGCGAATTTGCTGACCGGAAGGTACATGGTTCGGACCCGACCTTTCTCTAGACTTCCCCTGTCTAAACTTGGGCAACCTGGCAGTATCCTAGCCCTCGTGCTTCTTTCGGGTAGCACGGCAGCTAGGCACTGGAAGGGTGTTACAGCTGAACGATTTTTTAGTACAATAAAGGCCGCTTGAACCGACTTACGGGGGATTAGGGTGGTTACTGAATACAACCGTGATTTGTAGAGGATATCCGAAATGGGGTGGGAGAGAGAAGGATTCAACGAAAGTGTAGGGGAAGAGGCATCATCGTTAGGCTGTTTTCGCTCATGTGCCCTGCTGTAAGTAAAGCCGGCTCATGACGCAACGCACCTGCCGACGTGAAATGATATTTTTGGTTTTGAAGTCCACGGCTGCAAACGCGCTGGGATACTGTTAAGGTGCAAACACCTGCAGAGTACGACAATTATGGACGTCGGCCAAAGACGTTAACTGGACAACCGAAAGACCGTGTTCGGCAGATCTGCATGTACTGAACAACCTAGTACGAGAAATCTTGGGTGTCCGAGTGAAACATTCCACTACAGTTCAATAGCTCGTAGAGGTACACAAACCACTACACAGAGATAAGATCGAGTCTGTACACAGGTTTTGAGTACGAAGTTGAAGACAGGCAAGAGGGACAGCCCAGTCAGACGCTACTTTGGGTAGGAAACTTAGGCAAGTTATCCATACACACAGGCAAGTTACGCATACGCAGGTGTTAGTTTATCGGGTTCATAAGTGGAATGAAAGCTTCCGAGATGCTTTTGATGGTAAGACAACGCCATAGAACAAGGAGATTGACAGAGACAAACGTTGCTTCCAGGTTAGGACGAATCGTCGGTGTGATAATGTTTAAGTTGTGGGATAGTGAAGACATCGTCAGTGCATCCACTGCCCGGGCTGATTCTCACGGATTTGCCGTATTCGGCCGCCCATAAGCTTGCACTACATGAGACCTGCGAAATTGTTCAGGCACACGCAGTACGACTGAAACCTCTCTGGTTTCCGCACTAGCGCTTTTCTTGAAAATGGGTATAACACTTGAAAACTGCTATTCACTGTAAACGTATTTTTCATATACATTGCATCAAGATTGGAAGTTCAGCCGCAAATACTGCTACACCGTGTCTGAATATGCCCGGGGAGAGAGAATCCAGGGAAGTCTATTCATGCACAAGCCAAACTCAAGCAAATGATTGGCTGCTTCGAGTCACGCGACCCATACCAAAACACATACAAGGCCTAGCTGATCAGCAAAGATATGCACCAATGACAGGTCGTGGCTCGATGGTTTGGTTGGATAAGCTTGGACGCACGGACCTGGTGGCTCGCGGTACAAACTGGTAGTCGATTAATGCACAAGTCAAACTCAAGAAAATGATTGGCTGGACCGAGTCACATGATCCACACCCAACAGATGGCTGCTTTGCCGACGGCTTAACCGCCTAACATATGTTCCCATCAATGGCTGCTCGTGTCTCGATGGACTGCTGGGATAAGAATGTGCGCAGGAGCCGACTTGTTCACGGTTCAAGACCGGGTGAAGTCGTCCAACTTCTTTTCGATTTTTCCCGTCTGCACCTTACTTCACAGGACACTACTGCTTTTGCTGGCATTCATATGCAGCATAAAAAAAGTGTGATTAACTAAGGTGAAAGCAACTTAAAGTTCCGAGTGCGAAAAGACTTGGATATATATGTAGTTACTTTTGAATCGAGACCCAGTAAACACATGTCCATCGGTGGTCAAAGGTGGCCAAACTTTGCAACGTTATTACCACCGAGTGCCGTCATGCATGCGATGTGAATGTAGTAATTTTTGCATAAATGCCTTCAAAAATTCAGGAAAGAAGAATGAATTCGATATTGGATCCTTACATAAAAAGTCATATTTGAAACCGTTTTGTTTTAATGCATCGTGGATCAAATATGTCGTTTATTGCGCTAAGTCCGGTTCTCGCTAGCTGAGTCATTTTCCGCTCACTTGTTGCTATCTTTCGCTCAATTTTGGGACGGTCGTCAGTCAGTGTAAACGAAATGTGCCGCAATCGGATAACGGTTTCTGATTACTAAATTTGATCATAGAATAATGGACGCAGTGCAGCCGAGAGACAAAGACTTCATCGTTTCAGAAAGCGTGAAATTTCTTCTCGAGTCTGTTCACTGTGTGGGCGCGGTAATATAAGGGAGCACCGATACGGGTGTAATAATTCAGGAAATGCAGGAAGTATAAGCTCTTCTCCAACGCATTCTGGTAAATTAATATATAATGCTTTAATAATATGCCCGCACCCTTGGAACATTTTAGGTGTGACTGCACTTTCCACAGCAGTGGAACCCACGCTGTCGGCTGCAGATCAGGTCTCAGTAAACCCCAACCCAACACCACGTAGGTAGTACGTTGGAGGTTGTCTAGCTATATGTCTTCTTTCAAGGTGCAGTAATTCCGTTCTGGGAGCAAAGTATCAAACACCTCGCACGCTTTCTACCGTGGCTATGCCCTGGCGCATCTGCCGGTTTCCCCCAAGTACGAGCGTATGTTGCTGTTTGTTCTGCGTCGGCACCATCCTGATTTGCCGAAGGACCCAAGAACTCTGCTTTACACACCAAGGGTGACAACTTCTAAAGCAATTGCCGGAGGTGTTTATTTCCACGTTGGGTTGCGAATGGGTTTGCGTAAATTCTGGTTGACAGCAAACATGCGCAGTGATTTGAGACGGCTCAACGTTGTGCTTAACATCGATGGTGTCAGTATACACGAGTCGTCGAGGAAAGAGATTTGGCCAATTCTCGCAATTGTTTCGGAATTAGCGGGAACCAGGCCATTTGTGGTTGGCGTTTTTGGGTGTTTCGAAACCACTGGGTGTCGAAGCCTATTTGCAAGGCACGATAAGTGAACTGCAGTTGGTTTAGGATAGTGGTTTTACTCCTCCAAATGATCTAGAATGTGTGTCCGTTCATATGTCATGCGTCGTTTGCAGCAAGCCAACCAGGTCGTCCATCAAGCAAATCACGTTCACGGAGTCCGGTTTGAAAGAACGATGACTTTTCCACAACTGGACATCCGTTTGAGGACAGACGCAGACTTCCGTTCAAGATCCAATGCTAGACATCATATTGGTGTTTCCCCAACTGAGCGGCTACCAAACAGACATGACTGAGTCGTTCCCTCTTGATTATATGCACTTGGTGTGCCTAGGTGCAACGAAGCATTTGCTGGAATTTTGGGTTGGTGGTCAAGCTCGTCGTCCTCACAGGTTGCCGCAAACGCTTAGGATGGAAATTAGCGGTGCATTTGGAGTGTGCACAATCGCAGCCCCAGCAAAGTCATTTCCGTTTTCTCGAGGACAGTGGGCTAAAGAAAGCCACGGAGTTCCGACAGTTTTTACTGTACTTAGGGCCTGTTGTACCTGCAGGTCTGATTGACACCAATGTTTACAGAAACTTTCTTGATTTGTTTATATCTGCGTATTTAGTGTCCCACCCAATTTTACGTTGATTATGCTGACTTTGCTCAGAGCGCAACACGCGCATTTGTACAGAACTTTTCTGATGTATATGGGCAGCGGGCTTTCACGTACAATGTACGTAGCTTGGTGCTCTTGGCGGATGGCGTGGGGGTACATGGACCCTTGGATCGGTTTTCCGCTTTTCCCTTTGAATCATTTTAAAATAGACTGAGGAAGGAGGTTTCCGGTTCGCGTAATCCTGCCGTTCAAATACAACGAGATATTGCCCAACGGTCAGCGTCAGCTTCTGCCGACTCGCTGGGCTGTTTGCTGACAAATGACTGTGCTGGATGTGCACCCGTTCTATCCGACGGTTTACTGTTCCGCTCTTTTTTCTCTTGCTCTACACGAGACAATGCAGTTCTTGTTGATAGCCACCCGTGTATTACTGCGAAACACAGCCCTCCATTTCCACCTTAGAACATTTGATCTTGTTTGCTCTTCTTTTATACGTCCCTCACAGTCCTGTGGTATTCTTATTTTCCATGCTAGTCGGCTGAACGAACGTGTCTTCATTCAACCTTTAAGTCACGATACTTGTATGTGTTTCGCGCTTCCTGCTAATGATGAATTTACTGATATCCGACTGTTATACTCCATTGAAAAATAAAACTTGCCCAGACCATCGGACACGGAGCCAAAGACTTACTGTGAGCAGCATTATGGTGTCCGCGAGAGGTAATTTTTATTAATAACCAGTCTATTTTTTAGAAAACGCAATCGGAAATACTCGTCAACTGGTGATGGGGCAGAGAAACACCGACTTCAGAGAGCTTCGAAACAGTTCACTTACTTGACCCCTCCGCGAATCTTATCCTCACCTGTTGAATAAGCTTGCGGCCTTAATTTTAGTTCATTATTTTAAATGTACTTCCACTTATGGCCATCCGTCATCTGCATTGTCGCCACCACCTCTGCGGACTACTGAACAAACCGCTGACTTCGGCGAGGAATCAAGCGATTCCGATAGGTCTTGTGCACTCGATCCCCCAAATAAAAAATGGTGCGCATCCTGGCTGCGTTTTGAGGTAAACTTCAATCATCTTTGTCCATTCATTCCTAGATGAACTGTCTGATAAGGCTGTCAAAGCAGTGACCTTCTGAAGTGAGTTGATGTCACTTTTATTGCTTAGTTGAATATTAGGAGAGACCTCAGATCGTTTGGAAAAAATGGATGTACGGCTGAAATATTTGGAGCAATGCCTCAGTTCGGGTGCGTCCACGCAACAAATACGGAAGGGCAGTCTGAGAAGGATGAACAGAATCAACAAAATGGAAGGTTTGGATGCTTTCCTGGTCAGATTGTTGGACGCGGAATTCCGCGAACAGTCAGTGAGTACCTTCACCTTGGTCCACGCTTTATTAATAAAGATAATTTCTCTTTCAAGACTGGTCTGCTCTGATCCACGCCTGTCAGTCAAGAACATGTTGTGTGCTATGTTCGCCCCTGAGCTCGCAGAACAACTAACTTAGCTAAAGGGTGGAGAAAAGGCCCAGCTCAAGCACAGAGTTACCAAAGCTGATAAAGGGTGAGGTAATCGTTGCACCTTGACCGTTATCACTTTAGATGCAGTGTACTCTGTGGCCACACACTCGAGGGTCGCAGTGGAGTTCATTGAGAAAGCAATCCAGTCTTGGTTCAAGAGAGGCCTTGATCGAATCCTTGGAAACCAGAAGCTGCGGCCCATTGACAGAAACCTATTACGTTATAATATTACTAGTACATTTATATTTTTGTACTCATCTCGTTATCCTTTGACCATGCAGTATGTTGTAGCCACGACGCGGTTGGTAATTAGCTACGGTGTTCAGTTATACTACATATGCCATGAGGTTAGGTGGTCAGAACGAGCACTCTGGTAAGCCATCAGTTAGCCGGCAAACATGCCTTGAAAAATTTGTAGTTTCAACAGTTAGCCTCGTCCGGCTGCAAGGGGTTTTGAAAAATTCTTGAAAGAAACCAAGAAAAAGGTAAGTGGAAATTTTTTGGTTGCCTCATTTGGCCGCCGTTAGCCACTGGTGGCGTCACCGGTGGCAAGCGTAACGTGCCACCCCCATTTGCCACCCTTGGCTACCAATGGCCACCGGTGGCGTGTTTACTGGGGATTTCCGGAAGCACAAATATCGAGTTCCTGCCGAATTTTTGCTGGAAGAAGTGGTGTGGGTAGTCGGAAGCAGGTTGCGTGAAGAAAGAGAGGTCGACGGAGGCCATCCTAAGGTACATGGATACGTTTCGTGATGTTCAGTTTACGCGTTTAATTTACGGACACTAGATTGTGCATATTTCACACGGAGCAGTAAGGATGTCCTGGGATAAATTCCGTAACTTGTTTCAGACTGTCTTCTTCTTCTTTAACTTGTGCGCTCCAAGCATTTAACTCATCCTTTTCTTGGCTCATGCGCAAATGCAGTTTGAACGCGCACGCATCCTGGCTTGTGTACAGCTAATCAGTCAAAGTGCTGGCTTGTGGCCGCTCACTTGAAGCACGCCAAAATTATTTTCGGCAAAACTATAGGGTTTTCTAAGTCGCGACCTTTACGGATAGTTAGAATAATACATCTGCACCTTTAGGTGATGTGCTGCTCGTGGCATTTTGGTTAGGTAAGCGAAATTTCAAGGTCACGGACCATCACCGATTTGCATTTTGTTAACGTTCTACGAGGCCGCGCCTTGGACGCACAATGGAATTTTCTACAAAACCCTTGCGAGCGAACTTAAACTTTCTGCGTCAAAACCTTGTATTTCTTTACATATCTGCTCAGACTAAAAGTCACCCTCATCTGCGGTCACTTTTGGCGATTTGTTTTAATTAATCTCCTTTCGAAATTTTTGGCGCACATTTGACTTTAAACTTGCTGTACACTGGCTTCGAAAGTGGTTGGACGGGCATTTGCTGAGAAATTTGGGACTGTATCTTTTGCCGAGCCTTAGACGCACACCCAAAATCTCTCTGAAACCATAGTTCGGAGGAGGAAAACTTTGACATAAAGTTTCAGCATTTGATGGCATTTGTTCGGTCCTTTAAGATCTTTCAATACAGGCGCAGTTTTGTTGGAAGTCGTACGTACTCGAGGTCTACCATGGGCGCGGAACTTATATTTTAATGGCTGCCAAAAACTTCGCGTGATGTACCTGTGATGACGGTGGGAAATTTGTAGAAGAGCCGGTTTCTTCACGTGTGTTATTTTGCATTGCGTTTGAAAATAATCTCGAAACGACAAGGACAATAATTCCGCCCTCTGTGTCGCCGCAAACTCAAAATTGAGCAGCTTTTAACGACCTGTGTATGAAAAAGTCCCCTATGATTGTGGCAAGTGTCCTACAAAACCAAGCCAAGGAATTCGTCACAGCTAGTAAGTTTTTGTTTTTTTATGATGGTCAGTACATGCTATATCAGGCGCAGGGCTATACCGAACCATCGATAGTGATGTTGGTAGAAGTAGTGTGTTTATGGGCAGAACAAGCATACAGTATAATAAGGTGGCCAGTGCTTTCAAGTCCTGGCACAAACTAAACGGAATAAGGCCATCTTGTGGGTGCACGTAACACCCTCATCCGGTAAGTATTGTGTATATGGTGAACTACGGGCAATCCGTCAGACTGGGTATGGTAGTCGCGGTACCGTCATCGCAACGTTGTACTTGGGTCCGTGTACAGCCCCGTACATGAACACCTTGGGTGGGTTGTTTAGGGTTGTTATTGTAGTTACGATTCGCCAAGGAATTGTCACAAATTGGGACCGGCATGCATTAAAGGTATTCTTAGGTCCACTGAAGGCGCACGGTGTTTCATTGTTGTAATTCGGACAAGGCAATAAGACGGCCGTGTCTATATCCGGCACATAAAGTAGGAAAAGTCTCAGAAAGACTTTTTAGAAGGTACCATGATGTTAGTTAGACTGCGGTCAGAAATAACAAGCGGCCAAATGTGGTCACAATTCTTGACTAACTAAATTCTTCTGGACCCCGGTTTTCAAATAGCTGACGAAAACCTTGTCGATATGGAGCATGCAGACGTCGCTCTCATCTTCAAAGAGGAGTAAAAGTGCAATTGTTTTTGAATGAACTGAGCAAATTCATCCCGTCCTTTGGTATGCACCCTGCAACCACAGTGTAAGGTAATTGTAATAATGTTTATTCACAACTGGTGGGTAGCGTGATCATAAGATTACCTTCAGAATGAAGCATGAGTTTGTTCGTAGTTGTAGCTAATGGGCCGAGTTGGCGAGAATGTATGGTCACGAGTGGGAAGGGCCTGGTTGCGGGTGTGCTATCAAACTGTATGTGGCAGTGCCGTGCCATCATTGCACTGCCGTACTTCGGTTTCTGGACAGCCCCGTAACGGACGTCATGTTTCAGATGATTGGGCTGCGATGTGCGGTTCTGTGAGCAGCGAGGTTTTTGAGTTGGCCAAGGGAATTTGCAGAGGAAGAACGAAGCGAATGTAAGATCGTAGGTACTTTTCTGGTTCGTTTGGGGATCTCTGAGGATGTATATCACTGACCAGGTGTGATGGATAACAGCAAACAGGGCGTGGAAACCGGGTATTGCCGGGTATTGAGCAGAATTGACACCAAGTACCCACCCACTCAATAGGTCTTCGTTACCCTCCGCATCCATGGGTGCACGTATGATGACGCACGTGTTCCTTGGATTTCAGTGCTCAAGTCTATATTAATTCGCCTACGGCTGACACATACACTTCTCTTTAGCTTTAACTTCGTTGCGCTCAACAATGCATGTGGTTGCCGAATGCCGCTATTGAATAATCGATGTACACACAGAACTAATTGAGCAAGTAGTGTGTGTATCCTTATAACAGTAAGGCTGCAGCTTCAGCGTGAACACCCATTTGGAACACCCTTTTTACACTTGTGCCTTTTAGGTGAACGACAGCTGCTGAACGACAAGAACAAAACCGACCCGGGAAACTTGGGCGAAAGCCTCGATCCTGTGTATCAATCCGTGAATCCGTGAATCCGTGAATTGTGGACAAAGGGATTTAGTAAGCACTTGGTGAGTTGGCAACTACAACTTTGTTTAATTATATGTTTTAAAGGGTGTGTACGGAGTGTGTACGAGTCGTAATTGATTATACGTTTTTCCTTTCAGAAATCCTGTCGAGTAAATGTGGCTTCCTGATACGGAGAACTGGATTGACCACACATTACGTTTGTACCGATACAACCAATAAATAGAAACATGATTTTTTGAAGGTGGTTGTGTATTTATAGGCATGGGGTTTGCACACGGATGACCGCCGTTGGTTGCTGTATTGGTCTGTTATGTATAATTGGGACATTAATCAGTTATGAGGGTGTGTACGGCTCCTTCAGTTACTATAAGTAGCCACGGTAGGCGACGTCGAGTACGGTTATAAGCGTGACGGGCTGTCGTTGGCCATCGGGTTAGGCTGCTGAGCGTAGTTGCGGCCTCATATTCGGCATTGCGCATAGACACAGACCTAGCGGTTACCATAAGTAGCCAAGTTAGGCGATATCGATTGCAGTTATCAGTATGGTGGACCCACATTGGGCGTTAGATTAGGATACCACGCTTAGTTGAGGCCTTATTTTCACCGGCCCACATGGATTCTGGCCTGGTGTTTACTATAGGTAGCAAAGATAAGCGACATCGGGTACAGGTGTGCGTGAGAGACAGTCGTTGGTCATTGGATTAGGTCAGTGTACATAGGTGAAGCCTCATAAACAGCGTCGCACATAGAAGTGGCTACAGCAAGTATTCGAGATGATTGAAAACGTGTACAGTTATGATTATGAAAGACCGTCATTGGCCATCGAATTAAGTTGGCGCGTATAGGTGAGGCCTCATAATCAGTGTCCCACATAGACACGGGCCCAGTTTACGATACGTAGCGAAGGTAGGCGATATTGAATACAGTTATGAGTATGACGGGTCGTCATTAGCCGTTGGATTAGGTTATCGTGTATGGGTGGGGCCTCATAATCAGCGCCGCACATTGACACGGGGTTAGCATGCTGCAGTGACGATAAGTAGTCGAGGTGAGTGACAACGATTACTGTTATCATGATGACCGCCTTATGACGTATTCCACCTATGGCGAGTAATATTCCTAACAGAATTGATACCATTGTGTTGGTAGTTTACCGAAGGTTACCTCCTGACGCTGTATTATCCACGGGCTGGTTATGCATAGCTGGGGAAGACAATCATCCACAGAGATACCCCCCACATCTCCATTGCACAGTTCATGCTGTTTTTTGACAGTGTTATACTTAATGGAAGCTGAGCTCCATAAGGAAAAGTGTTGTGATGAAGTTCGCTGAACAAAATTATCCCATCCGTTAAAGTTGGGAAGTATAAAGCAAACAAACGTTGATGGCCGATTTTCCTGGGTGGAATTTGCATTGGATATACTATAAATGTTATTTTATTCCTAAATAACGCCAAAATATGGTAAAGTGTGATTTCATGTTTTATCTCTCGTAAACCGGTAGCAAAATGCGAATTGATGATGGCACATGACCTTGAAGTTTCTCTCACTTAAACAAAATGCTATGAGCAACATATTACGTACAACTGTAGATGGATTAGACTAACTCCCCGCAAAAGTCACAACCTCGAAAACACTATAGTTCCGGCGAAAATAAAATGGGTGTGCTTCTAGTGAGCGGCGTATCTTTTTCATCCTTCGCGGCATTTGAGGATGCTTTAAATCAGTACATGAAGGAGAACTATGTGGTATTTGTGCGTTCTTCGTAAGTCACTAACAAATGGATCGTTTATGTTTTGGTGTCGCGATATGACTGGTGTCAAAATGCATTACGATTGTCTTGCGCTAGGTGTCTCCGTTCAACAACAGATTACCCAGAGATCGATACGGGCTTTTTTAAATTCACCTGGAGTCTATGTTCTATCTCAGAATTGGTCTTGTCCAGCCTCACAAAGCATTCTTAGCCACTCTGATAGCAAGTATCACAGAATGAAATCCGTCTTATGCACAAAACCTTGGCTAATCAGCGGAGCCAGTTGTGATTCCGAACCTATGCCTTCCAAAGAACACGAGTATTCGGGTACCGGCACAGCTGAGAATAGAATGGAACTTATGACGATGAATGTAGCACCTTAGTGCCATCAACAACTCACTTTTCTTTGATTTAGGGCGAGTTTTTGCTCCAAAGCACCGGCTGTCCAGTGAGGTTTTGTCTACAGAGGCAAAGGAACCACTTGGTAGTCACCCCTTATATTCCTGAACACAACGGTAAATTGTCAAAAATTTTGTATGATCGGCTTCCGGTTAATCGACGGCAAACGGAAGACACGTTGGGCACCTGCAGGACCATTCTGAAATACGGAACGCCATCGTGTGAGGTGCGGCAGTTTGTGGCCGATGAATTCGGCAGGTTCCTCACAACTCAGGACATACAATTACCACCAGAAGTGTCGACCGGCTCTGTTGCGTAGGTGCCGCATAGTTAGATTTTATTGTGGCAGATGATATGCCTTCGGTGCTGGCAAAACTTCGGGAGACGGGACGCATCCTTGTGTGGCAGTCAGAGAAAGGTCACTACAGCCACGTATGCTTCTCCCGATGACAGCAGACAGCGTTGTTCCGACGCTTTCCAGAGGTGGTGAATGTAGACGGAACGCACGCAACAAACCGTTTTGGGTAGGTTTTTTTAAAGCGCCTGTTATTCGGCCTGTAGATACAAGCTCTACACTTTCTTGATAACGGACGGCATGGGCGTCCGGTTATGTATGCTTTCGTGGAGAGCGAACAGTTTGCTCCTATACGTAGACTGTTCGGCTTGTTCAAGAAAATGATGGGCGAGCAGTATCCAGTTGAGAATTTCGTTATGGACAAGTTGGCGGCGCAAATGCGGGCGGCGAGAGTCGTGTTCGGCTGCGATGTAATGCTTTGTTACTTTTAAATCAGGAAAGTCATCAGGAGCACGTATGTATCATTTAATATCCATGTATTTTCGATCATAGACACGCTCTGTAAACAGCCGACACATATTTCACCGCATGGCTCGCCTGGGCAACGCCATACATTAGGTTGTTTGCCTAACGTATTACAAAAACACAGGTTCCGACAAGATCTGCAGCTGCTGCGCCGAACGGACCCATGATTTGTTTCTTAACTTACGGCCTTACCTTACGCTGGTTGTGCATCACCCGAAAACGGGCCGTACTCGCACAGTCCGGAACGGTTCATTTTGACAGTGTGATCAACAATCGTCTGGAGAATGCAAACGGCCGCCTTAAAGACCGGGTGCACCGCGCTGACACAGTGGAGCATGCCATACAAAAGGTGTCCCGGCACGCCGAGTGGCTCATGCGGGAATTTGAGATGCATACACCGTACCATTGCGATAGGCGGCAAATCATCGAAGGCGACGGCTACGTTCTGAACGTGGTATGTCGAATGACTACGTATGCATGCTCTCTCGTTTTGAGGCACTTGGGGCCGCGACCACCAAGGCTGCCCTATGACAGTGTTGGCACAAACAAGGTGAGGTCAAGCTACGTTAACTAACTTATAGTTTGTGGCCCGAACACCCAGATCCTCCCAGACGGTTGACACCTGTGCTGGGGAATGCACATGCCCGTTTTATCAGGCGATGTGGCTGCCGTGCGTACATTTGTTTTCTGTTCTTAGAGATCAAGCGGTTCCAAGCAGTAAGAACAGTTCTTCATAAACTTTTTCTTAGCTTGCTTCCCAATCCACCAACGATGGCTGTCGGATTACAACCTACCGGAAAAAGGTGTACCTCTTACACTTGTTCCGAGGCCACCGCCGACAGCTTGTGACGCCCTCCGTAAACAAATGAACCGACTGATGGATAAGCTTCAGGGGATGGAACCCAGAAAGGCCACAGCCGGCTTTAAGCAACTGATTGCTCATGTGCAAATCCTGCTTCGTCAAGGCTCAAATTCTGCAACTGGTGGGCTGCCGTCTGTTGTCGAGGATACTGCACCCCAACCCAGATGGCGGTCTAGGGACACAGACTTGGGCTTTTGTGTGCTCTGTGACCGACCAGCTACTACCAGTGACCGCTGGTGTGCAACGGATCGCGTATCATATCACGCCGACTGTTATGATGGTGAAGCTTGCCCGCTGTGCGGTGATGCTCTTCAGGCTTGTCCTAAAGGTGAGTCCACAGAATAATAATCTACTCTTGCTTCTTAGCTTCAGGCCCGTCCAAAAAACGCAAAGGTGTGCTTGCCACTCGGTCCGCAAAGAGGGCGTCTTATGATGTTGACTTGGACCGAAGCGCAGAATCCCAGCACAGTGTGTCCCGGAAGTCTGTGTGTGTCCGTGTTTTCGGGTCCAAGGAAGAACTACTCAACAGCCGTGAGTACATTTCTGACTACTACGACTAACGCTGTAGAGCGCCAGTTGGACGAAAGAGACGAAGATGACTTCATGTAAACTATCAACTTCAGAGAGTTCGTCTGTTAATGAGGCCCCGTGCATTTCATGTAAGTCTCGGATTTCTTGATGAATACAGTAAGTAGGCATGCGAACTAGCCGCTGAAGATGGTGTTATGTAAGCAAGCCTCTACGATATCATAGCCGCTGAAGTGCCTCAATTTTGGGGTAAGCATTTCTCCCAGTCTGTCAGCCGTCTGCTCATGATCATATATATCGATAACCTAGCTTATATCTTGCTCTCATTTCAGGACTTCAATAGTCAAGTGAACGTTCCTCAAGAAGAAGTGTGTGCGTCTCCTGGAATAACTCATCTAAACGACCAATACAACTTTTCATGTTGTCTATTGTGGACCTTTTCCCCGGTGGAAACGGATGTGCGCGCCCCGGCCAGCTAGGTTCGTTTGTTCGTGGCTAGTTGTTTAGGCATCGTGGACCACTAACCGCCTGTCAGTCGTGTGCGTCAGCTAGGTTCGTTCAGCCGTCCGCTATGATCGACGTAGGTCTATGTGGCTAGTTGATTAGGCACCATAGACCACTAGCCGCACGTTAGTTTCATCTAGCTTATTGATCAACGTCATGGTCTTCCTAGCGTAATTCGCAGGCTAGAACAGAAGACTCTGCTGTTTAACAACAAAATTGCACACTATGCTTCACTAAATTCTTCCCACTCCCTCATCTTCCCAAGCTTTGAACTTCGGCAATGCCCGGTTTGAACGACCTGGTTGGTTGTTATCCACTCCACCTGGCCTGTGATCTACAACCACAGGAACCCCAAACGGACCAAAAAACCCTGCGATCCCATATCGGCTTCGTTCCACCTTTTTTCCTCGGCCAGCCTGAAATGAATCCCTCTACCCAAAGAACTGCACACGCTAGCCCAATCACCTTAAATGTGACGTCCGTTACGGGGCTGTCTAAAAACTGAAGCATGTCAGGCCAATAGTGGCACGGCACTGCCATACCCAGTTTGATAGCACACCCGCAACTATTCCATTCCTTCTCTCGACCGTGCCCTCTCGCCCACTCGTTCCATTGGCTGCAAATACGACAAACTCTCCAACTGACCCCAGTTGACTCCATGAAGCATTCATACCAACCTGCTGAAATGTTGGTTCGAATTTAACCATCTCCGTGTTTCTGTGCTTCCCACCAAATTCAATAACTTTCTATACAGTTCGCATTCTGGCTCGTGTGTTGCCACCATCTCACTCTTCCAATGGAACCATCATGCCTGCCTCCAAAACAGCGACACCAGTGAGTCACTACAGTTTCACTTTATACCATGTTTTTGATATCCCTGTTACCAATTTCCCTCTTTGCTAGTCCCTCCATTTCATCATCCCCACATACGCTTTTTGTGACCCTGACCATGAGCCCAATAGTACAAGGCCGCGAGGCCCCAGCGGTTGCTTTTGGCTTCAGTTCAATTTGATCGGCTGGATGATGCCAAATTTGCTGCTTCACCAGATCTGATGTTCTGGTTTCTGATTTTCCACAGCTTACATTTCTCTTGTCATATGTCAGGCAGGAAACCTCTTGTTTTGCCCTCCCTCGTTCTGTTTTTGCCCACCACCTTCAGATCCTAACGACGTTCTCTTCGACAAAAGAGCTTCCCTGCTCGTGCCGGTTTAGTGGTGACCACGTTTACGTCGGATACAGCTCACCGCCTATGGCGCTGTCCTCTTTCTCCACCTCAAACCCCTTGTACTCACAGTCCCCGCCAGTCATGCCTTCATTCTGACTGTAACCTTATGATCATGCCTGACGGCATGCCCCCACAAGTTGGGAATAAACATTATTATTATTATTAAACAGGCGTTTTCTTACAACCATGGGTGGTGTGGGTTGGCGTTGGCGAATCCGTAACGAGGCAAGTAGAAAGTGAGTTTTTGGTTGTGCAACGGGTACTTACATTAATAGATGTGTCCAGCACCAGCAGCTGCGTTGGTGAGGCCATGTATTTTGTATCATTTTGGACCATCATTTTCCGAGGACATTGCTGTTTTCTATGCCCAATTCAGAGCGACGGAATCAGAGAAGTGTCTCACGCCTGATCTGAAGCCCAAACCTACACGTTAGACGTGGAACGGAAGATATACTGAAGTAGCGAGCAGCGTTCAACATGTTACGTGTGTCTGAGATGTGAAAGCTTTTCTATATATGACTAGATGATGGTCACGAAAATGTTGGTATACAAACACAAGCACGTTAGCTGATCGCTTTTTCAGATTGGAGTCCCTAGTTGTTGGAACTGCTGCTGTGGACTGGGTATAGGATGGTTACAAATTATGATGAATGCGACCGTGCCTTCGATTTTATTAACCTACACGGTATCGGTTTCGGGAAGCAGAGGTGCAGTGAAGGGCCGTCGTTGTTTGTTGGATTCGGTTGTGATGTATAGTTGGGGCCATTTAATCAGCTGCGTGTATGGGTACGGGCCCGGCAGTTACTATAAGCAGCCAAGGTAGGCGATATCGAATACAATTATGAGTATGGTGAGCCGTCGTTAGCCATTGGATTAGGTTACCGTGCATAGGTGAGGCTTCATAATCCGCGTTGCGCATACACGCGGGCCCATCAGGTAATATAAGTGATAACGGCTACCGTTATCATGGTGATCGACAAAGGATGCCCTTAGTTGCCATAAGTGTATTTGCGCTTTATGACGTATCCCAACTGCGGAGCATCATATTCCTAAAAGGAATGATATCCCTGTGTTGACAATATGCCTGCATTTATCTCGTAACGCTGTACCATCCATAGGCTAGTTATGCATATCTATTTTTCGAGCTGACTCAAAACGAGGGAGGGATGGTGGGGTTGCTTTGTACTTTCATGCGGCCCTGCCAATCCCGATTGTCCACTCTGATGCCACTCCTGCACCTTTTTGCGATGCACTGTGGCTTCAAGTCCCGCTGCATGGGCCCGATTCTCTCCTTCCCAGTGTGGTCTACCGTAGCCTTTCGAGTCTTCCGGAAGATGACCACTTCCTCATACGAACCCTTGGGCAACTCGCCTCCAGCTACCACTTCACTCATCTCCTGCTGGTAGGTGACTTCAACGCTCCAAAGGCCCCCTGGACGGAGCTCCAGTGCGTCGGATCAAGTGGACCTTTTGCAGCAACATTGACCGAAGTCGTTCAACAGAGCGCTTGGACTCAACATGTCGTTGCACCCACCAGATACCGCGCGGGCCAACAACCGTCCCTCCTGGATTTGGTCATCACCAACGAAAGACATTTCGTTGATCAGGTGACAATTAACGCTCCACTGGGACATAGCGACCACTGTGTGCTCACCTTTGATTTCATCTGCTATTGGGCCAGAAATCCCGAACCCCAAACGTGGATTCGAAACTTCTGCCGTGCAGACTGCGCATCTTTCGTAACCAAGTTAAACTGGGACCAGCCTCAGTGGAAGACTTATATAGGACAATTGTCCAGAAAGTTCACGAGGATGACGCGATGTTCGCACGGGGCTGACGCGATGTTCGTCAAAAAAAACCAGTACGCAGTCGGATGAGCCGTAAACTACCCAAAAGGATCCGGCGTCTTCTGGAAAAGAGGTCACAATTATTTCTCAAAAAGTTGACTACAGGAGACAGAAGATGAGCTGGCATTTCGTAAAATGCGGAACCGCTGTAAATCGGAAATGCGCCAATGGAACATACGAAAACAAGCCACCGTTCTAGACCTCGCCCGGAAGAACAGAAATGTGCTGTTCAAATACATGCGGCATCGCCGAAGAAACAAGCCCTCCGCGTTCTCCCTGAGGGACGGGAACGGGGAACCCACGAGTGACCCAATAGTGGTATCTGAGTTCTACAGAGAACACTATGCAGGTCTCAGCGTCCTCGTCACATCCAACTTTGTCAAGGCGTACCTACGAACGGCCTCTAACCGACTTGGTATTCACGGTGGAGGACATTCGTCAACTCCTGCACAAGATCAACCCATTCTGCGCGTTGGGGCCCGACGAAGTCCACCCAAGGATCATGAAGGAAACGTCGTATACACTGGCAACTCATTCCCATCTGCTGTTTCGTCAGTCGCTTGACGAACGCCACCTTCCCTCTGTTTGGAAGGAAGCGATTGTCACGTCAATCTACATGAGTCATTCCAGTTGAGTTCAAAGCAGTGGTTGGCTGAGCAGCTTTCTCAAGGGGGGTGTCTGGAGGCCAGCCACCCCTAATAACCGACCAGCATGTCAATTGAACGGAGTTGTCATATGCGGGCTACGGACCAGAAGAAAGCGTGCCCTGGTTGGTCAGAATGCAGACCAAGCTGTATCAAGCTTCTTCAGCTCGACGCTTCTCACCACTTTACGGAGATTTTAGTACGACCTCGTGGAAGATTCTGCGATTAAACTATAAATACAGTTCTAATAATCCTCCTTGGTCTCTCTGACAGGCTGTCCGAAGCTACGGTGACTGTTCGATATTCCATAGTGGATGGAGCAGGAAGCCAAAGACCGACACAGAGTTGCATGGCTGTTCAGCAAGGCACAAAAACCATGGACCTTTATAATGTGCTCCAATTTGATTTCGTGATTTATCTCGTTAACTGGCATTTACACGGAAATAGATGGTGGTGGGTGGCCTTGAAAGTGCGATCACTCAAAGCAGGAAGATATGAGCAACACATCACTGAAACGTACAGCCAGGGCAGGCTAATATCCCGTAAAATTCTGAACTTCGAAAAACAGTTTCAGCAAAATTTACACGGATTTTCATGCAACGACCGGCAGTGGTATCGACTCACACATTTCAGATATGCCATGCAGTACATGTGCTTTGACCTGGTTTTGGCCGTTTAGCACAAGATGATAGTTATGTTTCGAGAACATTGATTTGGAAGTTTTGGACTAGGAACTGAGTTGAGGGCACATCATTATCTCCGTTGGCAGACTGGGACTTGCGATGTGAGAATAGACCGGAAGACATCATGAGGATAGTTGCCAAAAAGGATTTGGGCATGTTGCTCTCTTTACACATGTTCTTCTCACTGCACAATGAGAAATCGGCCCAAAAGGCATTCGCCGTTCTATGGATGATTCGGCGCACCTTTTTTCTTATCATTACCATAGACTTCCAAATACTCTATGGAGTCTACGTCAGACCAATCCTTGAATATGCCAACTCAGTTGTCCACCGACGATGCACGAAGGATGTAATTCTCATAGAACGTGTCCAACGGGCTGCAACAAAAATGACTGTCGGCCCTAAATCCGTGGACCATGAAACGCTTCTCGCGGTGCTTGACCTCGCCCATGGAGTATCATTGCCTTTGAAGAGACTTAAAACTTACCTATGCCTTGTTTGAACAAGGTTTGGCTAAGAGGTCTTTCACCGTTGATCCAGCCAACACACGCCGGAGGCATGGTATAGGGGTTTTCAAGCCCAGAGTGCACAACTTTACTGGGCAAAACTTCTTCTCATTTCGGGTAGTTGGTGCGTGGAATAATTTTCCTCTGACGGTTGTCCACGCTACATCCGGTACCCAGTTCAAAGCACTACTAAACGTTTTTTTACGCGAGTCCCCGCGCTGAGTACTCAAAAAGTAGCGCTGAGTCCTTCTTTCGCTTGTGTCCTCCAGGTGAACAGCAGCCACTGAGCGACAAGAACATTTTTGACCGAGGAATCTTGGGCGTAAGCCTCGATCCTGTGTATAAATCCGTGTACCCCTTAATATGGGACCTGACCTTGAGCGGTGCCATGTGACTAGCGACTAACCAATCAGCGGTCGAAGTTCTGCTAGGTTCTCTGCTGAGTACCCTTCTGGTTGTGAGGCCTGGCAATATTGCTCGTTGTGTATAGAGCCACCCTAGTAGTTGCCACTTGAAAGCACTTGGATTCGATTTGTAAGGATGATTACCTGAAAAACCAATTCGGCGCTTGTTGTTTTTCAAAGACATGTTTCTGTGTGTGTGCCCAAATTGCTTGGGCAGCCTGGCAGGATCTCAGTCCTCGTGCCTACTTCGGGCGATATGACAGCCAGGCCCAGAATGGGTGTTACAGCTGATCAATTATTGATTGTTGTTATACCAGATGATAGCAACACGCAAAAGTAGAACGTGATCACCCACTGCGTCAGGTGAAGGGAAACTGCGGAAAGGTGGCTCACCGGTCAGGCAGTCAATATGTAGTACGCATGGGATTGGTTGTTTACGTAAGCCCCTTCGGAAAGTGATCGCATTAAATTGCTATCACAGTGATAGCGACGTTACGGTGTTTGTCCAAGCTCGTGATTAGGAACCGATTGGAGTGCCGCTTAAAAGTCTCGAGTTCTGCCCTAGAGAACTTGGACCGGGAATTCTGGTTATTCATTGCTCGTGTGAGCGGCATAACCGGTGCGCCGACATTTCTCCACAATTTGAAATTTTCTATAAAAGTCCTCGAATGACTGCGGCAACTCATCCACAGGCTGTCCTGGAAGTATTCGCCAAATATAAATGACATTCTTCCGGAGACCTTCAAGTTCCATCGACCAGATTTTTCCTCGCGGAGTTTCTTGTATGGCAGCTGACGAAATCCTGCATCCAAAGCTTAACTTCCAGTTTGGTGAGTGTTAATATGACCACCTGTTCACACTAGCCGTTTTTGGGATGCGTGCAAGATGGTAAATTTTTCTGGTGGTTACTGAATGACCCGCGCAGCTCCCAGAAAAGTTGAGGAAATGTTTCTTCCTCCATTTGCCAGTCAATTTCAGATGATACTATGACTCCATGGTCTTTTGCTGTTTGTACCTCATTCGCCGATATGACTACCGGATGTTCTTTTTTGGTGTTCAAAACAGGGTTTGGAGTTTTTGCTTGGCACTCCCATACAACGTGCCAGCTCTGCAAAGTGTCCAGCACACTATATTCTTGCCGCAATGATTACCTTTAAGTCATCTGCTTACATCAAGCTACCGGCAGACGGGGTGAAGGAATAGTAATGAATGTGCTGGTTTTGCAGCCAGCCCTTGTTGTGCCACACTGGCATCACCGGTTAATCTTGAAATGGTTTCCCCAACTTTGGTAATTGTACCGATGACCAAAGGATCTCTAGTCTATTCAGACATTTCTTCTCGGACGCCATAGATATAGAGGTTATTCAACAGCCTCAACTGATAGACCTCATTAGGGACTTTGTTCAGGTCAACGGAAACTACGTCCAGCGGGTGTCCGTCGTCGATTTCCCCGCTCATTCTTGAGAAGCGGCATCATGTTGATGTAAAGTTTCTTTCACGAAATACTTGTTACTCTTCAGGCTTTAGTTATTAGTGTTTTTCGAATGTCCTTATGACTCCATCACTGCTCACAACTGGGGTGATACCCATTGGGCTGTAATTTTCAGGGTTGCCCTTGAGACACCACAACCAGTTTCTCTTGAATCACGGTTCAGTTGCAGACTTTTTTCTGTTGCGGTGAGAATGGAGCCTGTCGTGACGCTTGGCCTACTTCGGAAATCCATTGGGCTGTAGTGGTGGATGCGTGCAAAGTATCTCAAATAACCTAGATAATTAACCTGCACTGTTCTGTATGCGCTTCACATCTGCAAAATGTAAAATTGTAGTTGCGCGGACCGAGAGGCTTGTGGGTCCAGAAAGCCGAGGAGATGCAAGGGACAAGAAACGGAATCCGCGTAAATTTTTCCGTCTCAAAGAGGCCTCCGGTGAGCAAAAAATGACTCCTGTAAGGAAAAAGAACGCATGAAACGTCCGGCCAAACACTTTCAAGACCAATTCAACCAGTCACCTGCAGTTCATCAGCCTGATTCTCTACCCGTAACGTAGCCCTGGACAGTAAATTCGGAACCTCCAGTTGCTTCGGAAATAAGAGAATGCCTTTTCCCCCCAATCGTCGCCGAAATATTGGTCCTGACGAATTCCCACGCACTGTTTAAATCGTTCAGCTGTAGCATCCTTCCGGTGCCTGGCTGCCATGCCGCCCGAAGGAAGCATGAGGGCTGGGATACTGCCAGGTTGCCCAAGCCTAGACAGGGGGATTCGAGAGGCAGAGGTGGGGTTCGAACCACGGAACTTCCGGTCAGTAAATTCGCGCTCTAACCACTTGAGCCACCTCGCACTGTTTAAAGTTAGAAGTGAAATCCTCAATCGATGCTTGTCTAACTTGTTTACTTCTAACCGTCCTAACCAAATGGGCTGAGTTGCCCATTTTCAGAAGGCGTGCTCGCAGTTAGTGTTGCATTCGCAGGGGAATTAGTTTGACCTTCGTTGTGTAACCAAGCTCTTTACCTCGCTTATTCTACGTCTTATTACGAAGACACATGAGGACTCGAAAACAGCAAGCAGAAAGGGTGGTGCGGCACTAGCCCTGACGCACCGTCAAGTGTTAGGGCAACGGTATGCGTCTAGGTGTCGGGACGCGTCCAGACATGAAAAAGTACATGTGCAGAGAACGACGCGTCCCACACCTGCAAAGTGTAAAGTGCTACTGCAAGACTGAGTGGGCCCGAACCCTATCCTTATGCTTGCGGGTGAACTAATGGAGGTAGTAGACAAGTTTGTTTACCTGGGCAGCTGTATTAGTCCCGGTGGTCTCGCGAAAGGTGATATTTCCATCCGAATTGGGAAGGCCCGAGCAGCTTTTGTGAACCTGTGTCACCTGTGGCGTAGGCGTGACATCAGCTTATCCGTCAAGGGTCGAGTTTACGATGCTGCGGTGCACTCCGTATTACTATACGGATCAGAAACCTGATCGCTGCGCGCTGAGGACGTCAAACGACTTTCAGTGTTTGACCACCGATGTCTCCGAGCATTGCCCGAATCTGGTGGAAACACCGGATCAGCAATGCTTAAGTACGTCGAATGGTATTCGGGAGAAATAACTCACCCTCGATAGATGAACTGATCACACTGCATAGGTTGCGCTGGCTTGGCCACGTGCTACGCATGCCAGTCGACCGACTTCCTCGAAGGGTTCTTTTCGCACAACCACGTGAAGGGTGGAAACGAGCCAGGGGCGGTCAAACAATGACTTGGCAACGAAGTATAAAAGCCACTACCAGCAAACTCAGCCGCGCTGGTCACTGCTATCTTCCTGGATGGGGAACCCGAGACGGTCCGCATCAATGGTTAGAGACATTGTCAGACATGGCCCAGTCGCACCCTCAATGGTACTCATGCATCCAAGCTATTGCCTTCAATGCATAGCTCCCTTCCCAACCCCCACTTAGCAGTCCACTGACAGTGGTGTATTTACGCACCAATTTATCAGCTCCCGCTTCCAATGCGCAGCTACCTACCTCTCCTCCCCAAATCACTGGTGAACGAAACTGTGGCAGCTACAACCACTGTACGACAGGTACACGGTTCTTACAGCTGATGAGCTGATGATGATGATGATGATGATGATGATGATGATGATGATGATGATGATGAAGCGTCCCCAGGGTCACCATCGATCCCATACATTCCGCATAGCAGGTGCCTTAGCGGAGCTTACCAAACACGGCTTAGCAGCATGTGTGAAGTTGTTCACGGCAGGAACGTCGCCATTGGCTGTACAGAACGAACAAGTGAACGACCATATTTGTCCTTTTAGTCATCCTATATATTTATACAGAAGCTCTGTATGTTTGTCTTGACAATACAGCCGTGTCCCGGGTTCTTTCTCTTCTCCTTATCACGTAGTCTGACAGGCTCAGTGCGGGCGTAACCAGTAGACGGCCACCCACGATACAACACTAGGCCTCCCATAATCTTGGTGTTCCTTTACTTTAAGAATGCATTCGATTCTATCGACGGGTTAGTTCCTTCTAACACGCTTGCGCAACAGGGTATGTCTCATCAATGAAGTGATGAGGTGAACACTGGAAAGTTTCTAAAACCCCGGTGTTCATATCCCTCCGAGCGAGCACTTTGTCGACCTGGAGTATGCAGGTCGAATATGTTCCCACTTTCTGGGAAAGAGCTGGAATCGCAAGCAGCACCAAAAAAGCTGACCCAGACCATCAAGTCCTTCTATGCTTCATGCCCACAAAATGCGAACTCCTGCTGCGGGGCGTACGTTCGTTAAACATGCCTCGAGGAATTCTTGAGGTGGCACTGGAAGTTGTAAAGTGCTAATGCTATGCGCACATCGGAGTTTGTATTAGCTGTGGCAGTGTTGTGATAAACGAACGATAAACGAAGCACGAATCTCAAAGGCGAGAATTGCATTTGGCAGTTTACGCTACTTGTGGCATCAAAAGGCATATCGCTGGGTCCAAAAAGACGCTTATACTATTGTATGGTCTCTATTGTTGTACGGCTGCGGGAATTGACCATTTTGGGTGGAGGATCTGAAACATCTTCAGGTCTTTGACCACCGACTTTTCATATTTATAGCTGGAACCGGCTGGGACCAGCGAATTCATCATTAGATGATTAGGAGACGAGTCTTTTGTGAAGCATAGGCTGTATTTATCTGATTGGGCTGAGCCATGTGTTACGCATGTTACGGCGTACCGAATCACCACCTGCCGCAAGGAACGCTGTTTTTCGTGCCTAATTTGGAGTAGCGGAAACCTAGAGGTGGGCAAAACTTGACATGGCAGAAGAAAGTGGAGGATTTTACAAACCTTTGGGTGCCGTTGGTGCTGTTCGTCTTTCAGGATCGGCTCCACGTGCCCCTCTCTGTGCTTAGCTGACGACAGTGAACGATATGGTGGCTGACGGTCTCAGTGGCGTTCATGCTTTCAGCTTCTATCCGGATTGTCTGATTAAGTGCTGAAGGTTGAGGCACCTTGTGTGTTTGTTGTAGGTTAGCGCTTGTAAATCTAATATGTAGTGAAAACTAACATGTACATTGCTTGGCGGATATTTTCATGAAGATACCAGTTGCCTTTCAGCCCCGTACCTAGGTCTTTCATCTTACCCGCTCACTTTGAGCAATCTTATCTGAATTTAGACCCTACATCAGCGTCTGAAACACTAGTATACCTTTCTGCCTTGAAGTGCTATCGGGCTACTGAGCCAGGTGAACTCCCAGGGTTATTTAGATATGGAGGGGGATCCTTATGTTTTGCCTTGACTGGATTGTTCGTACGCATTTGGCAGCAAGAACATGTTTCAGGGAGTTGAGACCAAACTCTGATCGTATCCATGTTCAGAATTGGATCCCGGACCGACTGTTCCAACCATAGGAGTATTACTGTCGTCTGTCACATCACGACCACTGGCTTCCTCTATGTTGTAACACGCAAACCCGGCCCGTGAGACGTGAGTCCAGTAGCATCAAGCACGATGGTAGGGAGTGCATTGACCATACCTATACATTAGGTCAAATACTTGGGCAGCGCAACACATGACGCCGACTAACAATCGTGGTTTCTCCGAACTTCCCAGGAACTTTTGACTCTGGATAGATTAACTCTCCAGGGGAGGATGCCTTTGAAGGTCGTAACATTCTTCGTACCTTGTTTTTCCGTACCTCCGATTGGGTTAAGATGTACAATAAACTATCCAAAAGTCTCCTCACAGCCAGTGGATTCCGTCCTTGTTTTGTACTTTATTTCCATCGGTGGTTGTTTTCGAAACTGAAAGTATTAATGCGCCTGAATCTGTCTTAAACGTCGCAAACTTAGTATCACATGGTACACCACTTCACCATGGAATCCTTGTGGATAACATCGCACTTATCCTGGTTGACTGGAAGGAGCCATGTAGAAGACAAAATATTAAACGACTCGTTTGCTGATTGGATCTCCTGTACTACTTCGTCAGACATTCGTCTGACCATCCGTACACAGAAGAGAGTCGAGTTTCGCTTTCTCTGGGGAGTCATTCACAAGTATTGAGTAGGGTGGGAGTTGAATCAACTTACCGACCACTGAGGTGCGTCACTCGTTAGTGTGAGCAGCGACCACAAAGTGCTGCTTATATGCACACGAAGCGTTCCATCGACTGAGACGTCGTGCATTCAATGTCAGACCACCTCTGAATCCATATAATGTAAGCTTAATCCGTAGACGCCTGTGGGGAACTTCGTCGAAGAGCTTGCTGAAATCAGCGTATACCTTATCGTTTGATATCCGGTATCCAATGCAGACATCTGTCTTTATTCCATGGGAATAAGGTTGGCAGTGCGTGAAGGTCCATGGTGTGAGCTCGATCGCAGCATCTCGACTGTTCTTGTCTAGTCTTGGGTAACCTGGCACTATCCCAGCCACCATGCGTCCTTCCGTTGGCGTGTCACCTAGGCACCGAAAGACTGCTACAACCAAGTGATTGTTATGTTTATTTTGACAATTCTCTGTGTCACTTTGTTGACCATGTTGTCGATCCTCCCCTCGTGACCGAACATTCTTGTCCTCAACTACAAACTGGCAGGTTGTGGTTTAGGATCGCCCTAGCGCCTAGCCTGCACTCCTGATGATTCACAATAAGAGTGAGACAGCTGCACGAAGCTGCCCAACTTTCTGACACAGACTCAACCTCAGCATCTCGACTCCTTCTGTCTCGGCTTTGTAAACCTGGCAGCATCTCAGCTTTCGTGCCTCTTTTCGTTGGCATGGCGGCTAGGCTCCGAAAGGGCGCTACAGCTTTACGATTATTTTCATTAAACATGGGCGTAAACACTATCTTTGTTCAATCGCTCGGGAGACGACCTCCGTTAATCGTTGGATATGATATGGTGATATGATCGGACAAAGGTTTTTGATGGCTCGGTCAGTTCAATTTGATCACCCTGAACTTGTACGTATGTATGGTGGCTGGGGTCGGTGTAGCTTATGACACCGGGTGACGTATGATAGAGAGGGTACGGAAAAAAGCTTGGAAGACATAAAAACAAAAAAAGAAAAACTAGATATAAGCAGCACGTCAGTGATTAGTAACAATAGAATAGATATAGCATTAGTTGCCTGACATCACTATGCCGGCGATTACCTCCAACAATTGATATGGTAGGTCTTTGATACCAGGAATTCGTAGACGATATGCATTAGTGCAACCCAGACTCTTTTTTTGCGTTGCCTCCAGGTCATGCGCTGTCCTTCTTGTGGTACCCTTCAATGAGAACCTGCCTCACCAAGTAGGGCACGGCAAGGGAATCGTTCACTTGACGTACGGAGCACTTGGCCTAGTCAGTGTAGTTGGTACAGCCGAATAAGCTCATCAATTCAACAAGCAGCAGATTTGTTGCATCCATTGCATACGCGCACGCTTCCCTTGAGGTTCAATGTGGTGTATCCATGAGTCTCAAGGGACGTGTGTATCAAGCTACAGTGCGAGCTGTTTTGTTGTATGGCTGTGAGACTTGGTCTGTTCGAACAGCGGATCTGGGACATCTTCAGGTGTTCGACAATCGTTGTCTCAGGACCATAGCTCGTGTGCGTTGGTGTCGGCGAATCCATAACGAGGCAATTAGAAAGCGAGTTTTCGGTTGTGCAACGGGTACTTCCATTGGTGTCCATCACCAGAAGCTGCGTTGGTTGGGACATGTGTCCGGACTGGATGTCTTCGACTGTCACACACCAACATAGTTTATGGTGACCGCGATGATTGTCGCATGATGTCCTTGCATCCTTTTTGAAGATTGGATTGGTGGTCGGAGCGATTTGCTTCATCTGTATCCTGTTTTTGTAGTAGGATGATTGGATGAATGGACGGCGTCTACTACCCCTAAACTCAGTGCTATTGAGGCACCATTGGTGCTTGGTACAAGGCCACGAAACAGCATTACTGGGTTTTATTTCAAGCCAAATGGGTCACGTAATCTAACCTCCGGTAAGCCTACATCGGCTGTTAAGATATTATGTGAACTTTTCCCGGTGGGGGAGAGAGTGTTCAGTTCCAAGCAAAAAGTATTTGTCGATTCTGAGCTACAGTTTGTTGGTGTGAGAAAGAAGTTACTCGCCTGGCGTTGGTTTATATGGAAGCTGGTATACGAGATCACACAATGACTGTTTAACTGTATCCAAAGGAGTGAGAAAAGCCTCAGCTCGTGAATGGAGAGCTCCACTAACATCGGCTCGCCGTAACGGTCGTAGCATCGTTTAAAGTTTGTAGTGGATAAATAGCGTGCCGTAAAAAAGACCTCCGCGCTTGGATGTTGAATCATAGATTAAGAAGTACAGAAAACATCCATAGATGAAGGAATTATTCAGATGTGGCAGTCTTCCAGTGCGTACCTCCCATGAAATTTTGGTGAAGCTCGAAAACTGTTAAATTGACAGGTTGCCCAAGCTTAGACAGGAACAACGGAAAAGCTGGGGTTGGGCTCGAACGACGGACTGTCTGGTCAGTCAGCCTTAATCACCGAGCTTTCTTGAGCTGGTCTATGGATAACCTGTGAAGAGCAGCAAGTACGGCAACCCGGTTGGTGTAACCATGTGACAGCCGAAGTGGCATGAAGTTATCCGCATTCGCACGGAACATAGACAGGGAGACTGTTGGACCATGCAACCAGGGTTTTCGGCTAGAAATTCTAGGTGCAAGGCAGCGATGGTTGGCATGAGAGTACTGCAGTAATCAAACTCCGCAAAGTGTGTAATGTTCAACGTGGATGGCTATGACAGTACCTCAGACCTCCACCGATTGACCATTCTGATGTGAGAGACTTTTGTAGATGTAACTTGGATACAGCTGAATGATCCACAGAGATGCACAAATCGCTACACGCTACAATCCATTTTCGGGACGGTATCTTTCATCCGTTGTCTGCCTTTTGGACGTGCATGACAACCTCTCTTGGTTTGCTTCGCTGAAACTGATTTCTGCAAGCGCGTTCACTAGGGTTGGACTTCTTCCTTGGGACCAGTTGGCTCAAGTGGTTATAGCGCGAATTTACTGACCGGAAGGTCCATGGTTCGAACCCGGCCTCTGCCTCTCGAATTCCCCTGTCTAGGTTTGGACAACCTGGCAGTATCCCAGCCCTCGTGCAACCTTCGGGTGGCATGGCAGTTAGGCACCGAAAGGATGCTACAGCTGGGTGATTTTTTATGTTATCCTGTCCGAGGTGCCCTCCAAATTCCGGACCGATTAAAATAAAGTGTTAAACTAATTGCCACAGTATCGTCTACCAGCAGCCACAAGGGCGTCCCATCAGATACTGCTAGATGTCGTTACTCTATTCCAGCGCTTGTCTTCGGTTTATAATTGCCTTCCGTATCATTACTGGGACGTTTTTGTGATCAGTGCGCTATCTTTCCACAAAATGCAGTTATCTGAACTGTTGTTGGCTTGAGAAAGCTCAACGGTTAAGACGCTACCGTACGGATGGGAAGGTTCGTGGTTCGAACCCAACCTCAGCATCTCAACTGTTCCTGTCTAAGCTTGGGTAACCTGGTATTATCCCATCCCTCGTGCTTCCGTTGGCATGGCAGCTAGGCGCCGAAAGAGCGCTACAGCTGAACCATTTTTTTGTCTTCAATGTTGAACCGCCATTTCTCGTTCGATACTTTGTTAATTAGCGAAACTGATAGCTGGAACTGCTATGCTTTTCCAAATTACCGACGATAGTGGTTGTGACGATACTGATAAGCACAGAGAGGACCGTATTCCTATACTGTTGTGAGATATAACTTATCGAAAATCTGGAGATGCTCGCATTATCTAGTATGGTGGCTGATTTCCGTGTAGTCAATTGAGCCAGAATGTTAAGAGTTAAGTTGAGTTCGATTGGACGCCTGTGTGCAGCTCTTTGAGGTTGCCGACTAATTTTTCCATACAAAGTTGTGGCCCCATGGCTTGTGTAACACGACAGATCACGAGGTGTATCAAGGAGAGCGCTCAGGGTTTAGTTTTTATGGTTGACGCTAAGGACACCCACAAGAGTTGTAGGTGTAGCCTCGATGAAAGCTCAGTTGTATGGTTAGCAGCCCAGTCGACTGGCCCAACTGGGGAAAAAGGTGTTCCTGCCCGTCAAATGTCAAATGAAGATCGTCTTATGCAGTCGAAAAGACTGCTGAGATAATGTAAAGACGTTAACGATTAACGATTGCAGGCAAATCTTACTTAATCATGCTTCGGACACATAAGATCTATAGTTTGCTTTCCAAAAGTGCACGTCTGTCCGGTGTGATGTTTGCGGCAAGGCACAGGTGACAAATTTAATTTTCAAATAATCCCAAGCCTCAACAAGTTGGGATGCTAACCAACCAGATAAGAAGCAATATTCCTTCTGCTGGTTCGGGAACCATCGTCCCCAAAAAAGTTGGACCACTTTGAACTTAGTCCCATGCGAATTCTGCCTGTCAACCAATCATCCTGTTCTTTGTCCCAGCTCACTACGACAATCAAGTCAGCAAAGTTACTGAACTGACATTTGACGCCGCCGGTCTTCTATGGATGATTTTGAGGAGTATTTTTCATTTGCCCATGCTATCTCACGTATCCACTTTTCTCTTCAGCTTCTTTCAAACTTATATTAAGCGCCATGCAGCAAGACGTTTCCGACCCCGTCAGTGTCCAACTCGTAATTGGCCAGTCCAAGGAGCCGTCCATGATGGAGCAATTCGAATTTGAAGACCAAGACAAGAAATTTAGTTGTACTGAGTACCTACGCAGTGGTGAATTTTCTCAGGTAAATCATCCCTCACTATCCCCTTTTCGATTGTTTTTCGTATGCCCCCAGTTTCTTGTAGTAACATTTCGGTTTCGTGCGAAATAACTTTTTTTCGTGCGGAAAAAAAGTTTCAACTGTAAGAATTTGACACTTACTATTTTGCCCATTTGTGACCAAACAATAGTACAGTTCATTTCAAATCATGACGTTAGGTTGGAACGCCTTTGAATTAGTTTTGTGATACATCACGCGGATGGTGATGATGAGTTGGTGGAAACAATGTGCTCGTTAGTGTTTGTACAAATCTGATTGATTAGTGCTGTACTGAGATTCTGCAGATCGATGTCCAGACCTGTTCGTGGAGTCTGGGGTTAGATTTTGCACACGTTTGGTCGTGCGTCCTTTATGCCTCGGTTCATGCGCCAGATCGATGAACGTAGCCATATGGAATCTGACGTGGTCAACTTTTAATGAGCTTTGTTAGTCCTGAATCAGCAAACACGGCACACTATATCAAAGCGGTGGCACTGGTCGCCTGCCCGATTTGAGTCCAGTTTAGATTGTAGTAGGATCACTGTGTGACGTCTTCTGAGTATATCCACTGTCTATTGATGACTGAACGAAAACATTTTTCGGTGCTATTGAGTGTTTTTTGGCTGGTGTAGCTGCCCCTCTCCTAAGAGTGACTACCTTCGGGATCAGTCTTCCTGGAAGCGTTATCTAATCGAGGGCGCCAATTCCTGGTTTTACAACCGCAACGTTTTCTACCCAAAGCCATTGTGGGCAGTAAGTGACAGAGTTGCCTTAATAACTTGTTGGAAATAAAATGGTGTTGTTTCCGTTGACAACGGTCACCAAATATATTTCGCTCCAGTGGATGATATTCGTTGGCCGAACGTTTCCGTAGCTTTTACAGAACTGTTCAATACTGGCATATAACTGTCATACAGTCATGTTGAATGAACATCAAAGCTAATAAAATAAGATAAAGGGGAAGGGTTGAGACCTAGATAAAAAGCAGGATGCCTATATCTTTTGAACGACCTTCGACTGTATATGATTTACCATCGCGTTGGAACAAGACAGCCGTATCGCAGTTTCCACTGGGAGAGGGTCATTTTGGTGCTCATCCAACACAAGACCCAGCACTCAAACCATGATAAATTGGTCCAATCACTGTGGCTAAGTAGCGACAGGAGATTGGTGATATTTTTATCATCATCGATAGTAACTACAATATTGAGCATTCGACACCTCTAACTGGTGCCATTTACTTACTTTAACATTTGGCCATATGCCTTTTGAAAGTACATGATTTTGCTTCCCAAGTTTTACCCAAGGTAGGCTGTACAAACCGATGACTATCTAACGGAAGTTCCACGTCTACATATCCCAGGTTTACTAGCCTTTCTTTATGATGTTTAGTAAGATACGCACTGGGGTACATGAAAGCAGATATAACCATCCACAATCTTTTGAAGTGTGCACTATCTGATGGCGTGAAAGGCCTAATTGCCTAAAGTAATGGAAATGGGTGGCTCTGATGAGCTCCTTGGTTTATGAGAAGGCTTTTGGATAAATTAAAACACTCCCAGAACTTTTGGGACTTACTTACTTGGCCCAATAGAAGAGCTAATCTGTCGGCATATTCGAAGTCCCTTTCCGGATCGAGGAACTGCCATTCCTGTTTAAGGATACACCCGACGCTATTCAAACACTTGGCGTGATTTAAGGACACGGTCAGTGTCTTATCAAAATCTTCCTTGCTGCCATTAGCCTCGCGTCCCACGTAACAGCGTTGGTCGTTTTACTACAATGGTGGCTAACATTTGTGCCATCAGTGGTTGTCTCAATCATTTTTATACGTAGACGTTGAGATAGCACAAGAGCTTCTCGTTTGAGCTAGGTAACCTAGTAGCACTTCAGCTTTGGTGGTGCCTCCGGGCTTTTTGGCAGCCGTGCATTGAAAGAATGTCATGACCTTGGGTACACTTTTTTAACATAGGTGTAGTTATTGACCAACAGAATCCACCCTTTATCGGTTGCTCCCAACATGGAACACCCGCAGTAACGAATGTTTAAGCGTCTTATAGAGGCTATTGCCAAACAAGATATAACTAGGTGCTGTTACCAAACGCGGTCGGTCGTGTGCTGTTGACGAAAGCACGAAATCTCTTTGAGTCTTTACTTACAGTCCAGACTAATGGATGTAGTCCTTGCATTTTCTTGAATGTTGCTGGCTTAATCGTGGAGTTTTGAACTCCCTAAACGACTTGTTATAGTTTATGTTACCGCAGTCTTTTTCCTAACCTAGTGCTCACATGCTGAGTTCGTTCGGCGCGGAGCCAGTACCATTCCTCAGTTGTCTCACTCGATGGAGGCTTCCTGAGGGCCACTGCTACCAGGTGATCCCCTCTGGACTGGGGTTCACTATTGAAGTGTTCTCCAGAGGGCAGACCAAAACTGGTTTCTGGGTCTTGGTCTCCCTCAATGTACCATGGCCACAATTGAGTCATGCCTAAGTGTCGAAACCAAGAACGGACGTTATCCGAACTTGCAAATGGTTTACTTTTCCAATTTGACTCAGTAGGATTGGGAATTTGCGGGGCATTGTAACCCTTTCTCCAGCATCGAGAACTATATGCCATACAAATCTGCACAACCCATAATCTCTTGGGGAGTAAGTAAGTGCACCACCCTAAGGTTGCGGGTCGCTGAACTGCAGTGGGCTTTACCTGTAACTGTACAAGATACTGCTATTTTCACCGCATCAAAGCAGTCGATCATTAGTGTCAAATTTTAATGGATCGGCCACGTCCTCCTCCGGATTCCAAACTATTGGTGTTGCCATTACTCTGATCAGGCTCTCATTGTGGCACCGGAGGTCATTTGAAAACCTGGCGCTCAACAATCAAGACTGCTATTGAACTCTTTGGGTTTGGTCGTTCTCTACTGGATCGGATATTCGATCAAAAATTGCCTAACACTGTTTTCGGATCTTGTAGTTAATGGTTGGTGCAAATTAGGGACTCCGAGGGGACCAGATTCATGCGTCTGCATTTGATAGCTGTTATCAAGTAAAGTGAATATATCAACAGGCAGCCGTAAAGTCCAAACTACATGGTCTTCTGTTAGGTGATTCATTGAGGGATCAACCTACAGTTTCCTCCGAATGTACTATTCTGCTATCACCCTCCGTCCCCGTCGTTGCTTATGTTTCCAATACGCGAATTACTAAATTTTCCATCTGTAGGAAATAAACTGCTTGTACAGTGTTCATCCCACAGGAAAGAGCCCTGTCGGTCCTTAGCAATGGAGGATGACTCCTTGAGAAGTTACATCGGACCATGTATCCAACAGAAAAAGCTAAATTCGCGCAAGCAGAACAAAATTGTACCCGGTGGTGTTTCAACACAGGTCTTAAAGAGTGGTGTACTCATACCTTCCAAGCCACCAGGAATTCACTCATGCAAATAAAAAGCGTAACGTGGTGAACTGGTAAACGGTTCCGTAACACTAGCATTTCTTTTGACCTCGTTTGCTCTATGCAGGCCGAACTGTGGACTGCAGTTAGCAAACAATGAAAATTACTTTGTCTCTGAAAGCTTATTACTTTACCGTTTTCATCCAGCGGGAGTAAAGTTTACTCACTCAGTCATTTCAATTCGTCATCGAATTGTTTAGTAATAAAACATGCAGGTAATTTAATATAGTTTAATATAGTTTAATACAGTTTAGCATCAAAGCCCGACTAGACCGTCGTTCTTCGATGGAAAAAAAACTGTGGCAGCTGGAACCATGGTATCTTAATACATGATTCATGACTGTATAACTGGTTTATGTGTATTGTAGAACCTTTCGAGGAGTTTCACCCCATGTCAAGTGAAGCTATTTGTTTCTCAAATCACCAGTGATTAATGACACTGGCAGAAATGGCCCAATCGCGCAGTCAGTGGCGCTCGTGCATCAAAGCTATCGCCTTCAATGCGTAGCTACCGAATTTCTGAACAAACTGAACATGCCTTCGCCTCCAGGGCTTCGTCGTACGTTCTACATTCCCGTTTTCCGGTGATCGGAACTGTAGCAGCTGGAACCAATGTGCCTATGGTACACGGTTTATAGCTGATAAAGTGAACTGAGTCAAATCACAGCAAGAATTATTTGGCTCTTTCCATTCAATAACCTTGTTAATAAAACACAACTATTTATACCCAGTAGGAAAAGAGAAGGGACCGCTCCTCCAAAATAGGCAGTGTCCTATGAGTGGAGTTGAAATACTCATTTCCAACACGGTTCTTTCAGTCATCTAAAGTCCCCGTTCGCATTCATACATTATGTTTACTTTTCCTCGGAGTTTATACAACCAATATTCAATTCCGCTCAGTTTGAGTCCGGAACCAACTGGTCAGCTTGTTAGTGCGGTGGTTTGCTTATCTTAATAATGCAGGATGGAGCCCTCACCTCATCTTTTCCGCTTGGATTAGTATCCACACGGACTGCATTTTATAAGCATGTCACAGCCGAACGCAATTGCCGCTGATGTTCACTCAAGAACTGACGTGTTTGCGCGGTCGACGTAACTTCGGTGTTCCACAGGAACATTTGCCAGCACCCACGAAGATGAACAAATGTGTGCTCAACTTTGTTTCGCCGACAAGTCGCAAAAATGTAGGTCCACTATTTTGTGCCACTTCTGAAGGTGATTCTTCATAAATGTAAAAGGTCTCAAAGTATTGCTCGATTATAAATAGCAACAAGTTCCGGTGCACCAGAGGTGCTCTTTTAGAGATGTTCTTGCTTGGGAGTTTCTTGTAAAGGATGGACACTGTACTCATCGATAGTGAGGAGGCGTATGTCTACAATGCATTTGGCGTACCCTCACATGGTTCGAGGAAAGTTCCTCCACGATTTGTTTGGCCGCGCCCAGTATCAAAGCTTTCTAGTAGTTATGCTGCAGGTTATGACAAGAGAACCTCAAACCTGCTGAAATCGATTTTCTTGGCTTGCTGTATGAAACTCTGGACTATTCACCTTGTTTAGGTTCACCTCTTGATCCATTTTTTCCAACGTGAATGATGACTTATGCTGTTGTAAACAGAATTTTCACTCCAACTTTTCTAAATCTTCACACTTATACTCGGCACAAACAGTAGCTTGGTTTCTGGACAACTCTGATCATACTTCATGCCTTTCTCTGTAATCAGCTGACTTGAACACGTGAGGTCACGTGATGTTACTTGCCGATGAACTAATTGTGAGGGAGTTTATCGCCCGTGCGAGCTGTCACTCATGTTTGGGATTGTTAGATTTATCTGTCACTACCTCGATTCACGGGGATCCAGCGTGTGCGATGATGACCAACCTCTTCATCGTCGCTAGTCCATTTAATCATGGTGTGCGCTTCGCAATTTTCGTTCATGTGCTGCTTGATCTAACCGATAAAAACCGCAGTTCAGCTGGTTTACTTATTTTCTTTACTTTTAGTTCAGATCTCATTACCTAAATGCTTTGTTGCCTCCTCGTTTCGCTTAACTAGCTCGCTCAAATGATGGCCCACAGTGCAGAGGAGTTCGTTCGTCATGTGTGGCTTCGTGGATGGGAAGTGGTTCATCATCGAAGTCTTCCAGCCTGGTTAAAAGATAACGACTTCATCCTGCGCTATCACCGACCTCAACTGAATACTTTCTGGGCCTGCTTCAAGTCAATTTTTCGTGTTCATACGGAGACTGGAAATATTTGGACTCATCTCCTAGGTGGGTGTTTCTACATCTGAGGCGTATTACTCTTTGCAGTTTTATACACACCTGCTTTAAATGTCAGGTTAGAGTATTTACTATGTCTTTTATATGCACGTTTAACAAAGAACATGTCAGATTTGTGTGGTAATGGCTTCGTCGCTTTCGCCTAGATTCAGTTTTTGTGTGACCCTTTATAGACAGTTTTGTGTAAGTCTTTTTAGTGCACCTTTCCCACGCGATTGATTACGAGGATCAGTTTATTTACGATGGCTTCTCTGGTGGCACTGTTCAATAATGTTGGGCTATAGGAACCTTTTGAATGTTTTGGATTGGTTTCTTTGGTCTAAAACAACCTGATAGAAAGACATGCTTGATCGGATCCACCCAATCAAGTTATCTACTTGGGAGAAACGGACTTTTTACATTGAACCTAACCGTGGGAAAAAAATCACGTGATGACGTCTCCAACTGGTTTATGTCTGGCGGGAGCCGAGCTTTCCTATGAAAGGCATTGCCCCAATACGCGATGGGGTTCACTCTATATAGACCGGTTAGGCGCGCTTCCAAGGTATTCAGTCGACCAACTTATCTGCGGGAGTCTGTGTCCGTGCGGTTTGTCCAGCGAACCAGTTCATATACGGAAAAATCCCTCAGTAAGGGACATTCATCAGAGGAACGCAAATATTCCGGGATGGACATGATGACAAACCACACACTTGTGCAATTAAAATTAAATTAAATCCACGACAACCTCGATGTGGTTTTTGACACTTGTTTTTCCAGACTTATTCTCCACTGTCCTAGTTTCAGGAACCTCAATTCGTTTGTTCACCTCGTTTTCCGCAGTCTGTAGCCGAGGGTTTTCTAAAACTGAAGGCTTCTGATGCTTCATTTTGGTCTCCACTGCTGAGGAATGAATTGATCTAACGTTTATTTTGAGTCCTGTCTAGCCCTTTCCCTCACTTCTGGTAAGTGAGGGAAGTTCACAACTGGGGGTGTTCTTCATTGGTATCAGTGTTTCCACGCCCCTTGGGCAAGCCAGCTTCTATAGCTTTACTTAGTCCTTACAACAAATCCGGTGTACGCGTCCTTTGCATGTTATTGTAACAAGATTATTGCGGTTAAATGAAGCTGAACTGATGGTCCAATTGTTTAGCCCTGCATCGTGATCAACGGAGGCTGAGTTGAATTTACTGTGTTGTCACATGCGAAGAAGCGCTTACGATGGTCGTGTTCGCTGTTTCGTCCCGTCTCCAACAAGTTGGTGGTGCATACAGGTATGAAGCACTACTTCCACACAATCTGCACCTAACTTCAGCCATCGTCAGTCACGTGTTTTGGCATTTTGCGTTGAAGTCTTTGTGGTTACAGTGGATAAAACCCACCAGTCTCGCGTGACCGGCAAATCTGAGTGCATGCTCATCCATCCTTATCTACTAGAAGCCTTCACTGGATGAGAGAACTTTTCGCCTCCTGGGATACACCGGCTTCAGGGGTAATGTGTGATGTCAAAGGTATATGTACCAGGTTGTGGAAAAATTGCACGAAAACTGAGAGTTCCCGAAAAGTAATTTTTCAAACAAAATGCTTACTGGTCTTTTTCTGACCACCATTCTTATTTGTTAGTATCGATTTTGTTCTAACGCCAATGGGTGACCTGATTAGTAGTAGTCATTACCGTCATTTGCAATTAGTTGTTGGTTTCACATTCTTTTTTTTCGCGAAGCACCTTTATCAGAATCTCCATTCATTTCCGAAATTTCTACAGTACAAGGTAGTAGTAGTAGTGTGAGACCGATATCAACCAATCTACCGAAAAATCCTTCAGGAACATCCAGAAATGACCGGAAACTGGGCCTATTTGATACATCCTAAGGTGGGTGAAGCCGATCGCGTGGCCTATCATCAAGAAAACTTACCGGAAGAATTGTTTTAGCTCGAGAACCAGCCTCCGTTCTGGGGTAGTGTAGTTGCGAAGACACGTTTTACTTCACTTACCTACCTCTCGAAGAACAACATTCTTAGTAAACCATACAGTTGCGGAATTTGGGTGCGCCGGAAACCTACTTCAACCTGGAAGATAAACTTGAGTTCTGTCTCCGTTTGCATTAGTATTCTGAAACAAATTACTGACAGATGCCCGGAGTGGCACAGAGGACAGGCAGAAGTGTGTGAAAATGAGGACATTTTCTGACATCTGACATTATCTGTCCCTCCACAAAACCTTGTGATTTGGGCTCAATACAACACAGTTAATTGATTTTCGGGCGTTGATTTCGTCTAGGGTCAAATGCACTCGCTATGATTTTAACTTCAGTTCATTTTACTCCAGTTACGTCTGAGTTCAGATTTACTTTCCCTTATTTTTGCCGTCAGATATTTCAGTCCGTTGTCGGTGTACCTGATGAAGATTGTTCTGTTACTTTTTCGATCACAAGCTGAAGTAGGTGGATAGCTTGAGGTAAAAGTGTAAACTCTCTAACGACTCTGGTGCATTCTGTGTTTTGACGGTTGTTCTGTTCTGTGAAGTTGAAGTGGTGTAGTGCCATTGGGCTTAGCACTAACCCAGTTTAGCTCCCAACGTAGATCGCTTCTGTGTTGAGAGGCGTTACTTCGGCTACCGGCGTACAAAGCGATGTTTGATTTTTCCTGTCACTTAAATCTGAGAGATGCACGAGGCTAGATTGTTACATCTATCGTAATATGGTCTGTGGTTGTCGAGTTATGGTCGAATGCCGTGGATACCACAGTTATGTGCTGAATCGATTAGCAGTTGATGTGGTTGGAATTGGGTCCAATACACCTCATTTTCCGGGTGAAGGCTAGTTAGAAGGCTAATGGAATGGAATGTGGGATTGTCAGTTCGTAGTGAAATGGCTCAAGAGGCACGCGATAAAAGTCATTTAATTTCTACATTCTGTACTGTTGTTAGCTTTTTAACAGATCGAATGTCTTAGGTTTATCGGATACGGCGCCAAAACCGTTATATGGCACCTCACCACATGTGGAGAAACTATCAAGACGGAGCACCCCATCGAGTAGATGATTTTAGCAGCTCGGAATTTTTATATTTCACTCCTCGAGGAAACAACCTTCTCAGAACAAAAGGGGATACACGTTCCGTTTCCTCATACAGTCATCCCACAAAGGGAACACCACAATGGGACTGCCCCATATCACTGATTAGTCATCTGGTCAGTCATCTTACGCCACTCTACACATCATTGGGTAGTTCTTAGTCAGTCTTGGCTTAACATACGCAAACAGAACCATTCATTGGAAATTACCATAGTGTGCAAAGGAGTAAAGGTAATGGGACTGGAACGAATTGACGCACGGTATTTTTATCAAGTTCCCAATTACTGTTCTTGTTTTCGTTGTAATGTTACAGCAAGTCGTCGTGATAGAGTAACTTGTTTCATGGTTCTTGTTCGTGTTTATCTAGATGGTCTGAAAACTAATCGCTCATAGCGATCTAGATAACGGGACTGATGACCGTTAGACGCGTTCACCACGTTGTAGCGGTTTTTATCATTCATGAAAATGCGATAGTATTGAATAGGGAATTTCTTACAAAAGAGTCAAACGTTCGATCGCATACTCATCGAAGCTGCTGATACGGTTTTTCTTAGTGACCCCTTCTAAGATGATACACACCGATCACGGAAGCATTTCGGTACCCCGTGAAGATGTTTCTTCATGGGTGGGATTGTTGTGCGATGTTTACGAAGATCTTCTAGACTATTCGTTAGCTTGCTGTACGCCCTACCGTATTTCCTTCGCGCGTGGCATCCTAGTTGGCAACAACAAAGTTTGCCTCGAACTATACACGGTGCTGCATCTGGTGGATTGCAAAACAATGTATCTTCTGATCAGCAAATCTCACTCTAACTTTGACCAGAACATGCAGATGCACGATTTGAAGGTATACTGTTTGGGTTAGGTTGTTGCCTAACCGTGTGTTTGTAGTGCTGTAAATGGTGTAGTCTCAGCTCAAGTTTGCCTTCTCTGTTTCACGCATCTTCGTCATGTTGCCTAATTTTACTGAGCACAACCTTTTTCCTGCTGTCGCATAACGTCCTCATGTTGGATGTGTTCTTCACGTTCTTTTCTCCCCACACTTCTACAGGTTGCGGTAGTTTTTTTGCTATCCTTATCTACTTTGTGGTGCAAGATCCCCTGATGGTGCAATGGCAAGACAAAGCGGTGTTCTGTGCATTCTTCATCGGCGCTGTCGTTTGCCTTGGCTTTTCATGTCTCTTTCACACCCTATCCTGTCATTCGGAAACTATTGGTCGATTATTCAATCGGTGGGTTCGATCGTACCGCATTTTTTGCGTTTCTGTCAATTTTGTCGTTAGTTTGATATTCAACTCTGGCGTTACGCGTGGCCTTACCACGCTAGATGAAACAGGGTGTAGATGAATACCGTTATTGATTGTTATAATTCTGCAGTTGATTCTATTAGACTCTCTCTGTGTGTGTTTTGAACATAGCGATTGCGGTATTTCTATGTGAGCAACGAGTCATTACAGCTTTTTCTGTAAAGGCCTTCAACTTTTGAGCTTAGAGAGCACCTACCGCTGCCCTCAGTCACTTTGTTCAAAACTGATGTGTTCTGTACCCACGTTGGTCGGACAAATGCCGGCTTACTGGCTGTTTTTTCAGTTTTTCCAAACTGGAAGATAGAAGGTGATGGTTGCTGTCTTTTTCACAAGGCGTCACAGAGCCGTGAAGACTTGTTAATGTTAGGAGGTCCTTACTTGCAATGACGGAACGGTAGCACCACCACTACACGCATACGCTGTCCTCTAGAACGCAGTGTTTCACCCTGAATCTACAAAGCTGTAAGCATACTTTAACGCGTATAACGCAAACGTCCAGCTGATATTGTTGCTGATGGCCAGTTTTGTAGAACATTGTTCACTTTTCCACTCAGAAACACCAGTTACTTGTAAGTAGTTGTGATTATGGTTGAATTTGTACTGGTGTGGGCCCTTCTGTCCTGTCGCGGCTGTTCTTGTTAGTCTGCACCATAGAGGAGAAGCACTGTACACCAGTTTTGCGTTTTGTAGCTTCCATCCTTAGAGCATATCGTTCGCCTCGTCAGGGTTGTGACTGATCATCTAACATGCGAAACGAGTACGTTTTCACTGTTTCAGCAACACACGAAGGACGCGTCTGAAGTACCGTGCCTTTGCAGGCAACAATGTTCGCGTACCGCGTTTAAGAGGACCGCACTGCTGCTTAGGTCTAATGAGAACATAACTTGTTTTCAGAATTGTCATCGAACTATTCTAACGAGAATCATGTGGATACAAGCACGTTGACTAGGTCAGAGAGATCCCCGTTTATTTCGGTTCACATTGGGACCAAAATTAGCCATTTAGGCTCTAATAATACCTGTCATTTTAACGCCTGAGGGGCGTTTAATTAGGTGGAGTATTTCGACCGTCTTTATTCCTGGAACTACAAGCGTACTGAATATTGAGATCTTCATTGGCTGTGGTTTCATTGGTGGCATCGGACCTGGGTCGTTCAAGTGCCACATGAACCATGTACATGTGATTCCCATCAACCCATCATTTGAGGACCATCCTAGCAATGATACCTGTAATTCATATACTATCGATTAAGAATTGGAACGCAAGTACCTAGTCTCAAACTGTTATTTTGAGATGAAGAAGAAGCTTTGCGAGTTTTTGAAACCCATGCTCGAACAGTTCGTCAGTGTGTGGTTTTCATCCCCTTCTTGGAAGGGGCTCTTTAGTTGGACAAACCGTCACGGAAAGGTCTGGTCACCTCTTCAATCGTAGAAACATGACAATTCACAAGGTAGTCCAGACTATCAAACGGTCTGCTTTTCATCACTGTTGTTCAGTTCTACTGTGCGTTGGTTGTGGTAGCGTTTTACTAGGTCTGTCGTCTCATCGCGCCCTTAATCAACGGCGTTGTCGTACGTACGTTTTACGCTACTGTTTTAATTCTAGTAGTTTAAACCGCACGGAACAAGCGACATTCCTGTTCTCACGATTTCCTTTCAGACTGGACTATGCGGGGATCGCCTTCCTCACAATCGGATCTTTCGTTCCTTATCTTTATTACTCATTTTACTGTATGCTATGGGCCAAACTATTCTACACAACACTCATAGGAGTTCTGGGCACGGCCGCCATTGTCGTCTCCATGCATCGGTCTTTTACTTCCCCTGCCTATCGACCCCTTCGTGCTGGAGTTTTTATGGGTTTGGGCTTATCCGGTCTGATTCCGTGCATTCATACAACTATACTGGATGGATTTTGGCATTCTGTGAATAAGGGGTCGTTGGGTTGGCTAACTCTCATGGCTTTCCTCTACCTGAGCGGGGCCACTATCTACGCTGTTCGCGTGCCGGAACGTATTTTTCCCGGTCGTTTTGATATATGGGTAAGTTCCACAGCATCTTCCACATTTGCCTCCAAGTTCAATTATTCAAATAGTTGAGACGTTTTTTCGCCTGCACCATTTTGTCTTGTTCTCCCGATAATATTTTTTGATTTTTAACCGATCCCTAACTGACTATGTCCCTCGCCAGATTCACAAGACCAGTTTCATGGGAGTAACACACGTAACCTAATTTCTTCTGCACCAATAATTCTAATTCTAATTCTAATCATAAACTCCGAGCCACCTGGAAGGCCCTCTGTCATATAACAAAACAATGTTCATTTCAATTTAAATGAATATGCGTTACTCTTAGTTCTACTATACCGCACTTTCAAGTGTTACTCTCTCCAAATCATAGACTGCATGGTCTTTCTTGAGCCGTCGCCAGAACTAATACCATAATAACAAGATTGCTGTTGAGTGCATCACTCACCACTCGGTCCTTCTAGAACAAAGGTTTTTTGGTTGTTTCTGTTTGCATGGTCCGCCATCGCATGATGTTTTGTGCCTTGATGTCAATTTTAATCGTTACCGTCTTATCCACTCACTGCTGGTCTGTGACTTTGGAGATCGTCAGTCGAGTTGAAACAGCATGCTTGTTACTGGCAGAGCTGCAGTACTTATCTCTACACTGCTCACTCACTGTCGTCTTATCTTTGTTCAAATTCACCATCGTCCTGCGCCAGTCGTACCTTTCTGTGTTAGATCCACATCCTGTTCCTCTTTGCGTTCTCTCTTCATCGATCATTCATCATTCCATTGATGCATCTTTTCGCGGTTTTCGCCATCCGGCACTTGTTTTGTCTAGACTGACCCCAGAAAAGATTGGAGATTTTCTTTTATGTTCTTATTTCGGGAACAAAACATGTACAGATTATTTGGATGAAGAACCGTAGCTAAGTTGAAGGCGCCCATATGGAGTCCGAATCCTCGAACGCTTCGACCACTTCTTCCATCACATGTGACAGTCTATATTCATCGTGGAGCCCAGGTATTTACCCGACTTAGGGGGTCGGCGGGATACAACTTTACAGTTACGATCTGTATGTTCTCGCACATCTTAGTTTCGTCAACATACTCAATAAAAGATATCGTGATATTGTCTACAGGAGAAGATGCTCGATCTGGGTAGTGTTTGGGCCAATGGCTAGTTGATCTCATTATTGTTGTCTTGAAATCCAGTGAACTTCCTAATAAAGATATTAATCATTCAGCTGTGACGTCCTGCCGAGCTGCCATGCACCCCGAAAGATGCACGGCGGCTACGAGACTGCTAGCTTGCCCGGGCATAGGTAGGACCAGTCGAGATTCCAGGGTTGGGTTCGAACCGCGGATCGTCCGGTCAGTAAGTTCGTACCTCAACTGTTGAGCCATCTCGAGCTCAGTGGATTTCATGGCTGGGCCAGGTTTTCACACGAATACCGATGAACCAGTCAGCTGTTAAAAGTATGCTGTCTGCTGCTGAGTGTCCAGGCCAGATGGGCGGAGATTTCAACACGTGTGGTGCGCACGCAAATACACATAATTCATCAGTGAGGGATATAGCCATGGACCCGTTCAGGCGTCCAGTCTGCATTGTGAGTAAATCTAGTTATAACACTTGCGCGGACGCAGAGAATAAGCGCAAATCGTTAACGTGACCGAACATTACACCGAAGGACTTTGGACGAATTTCAAAAATGAGTTCGCTTCCCAAAGGAGGCTGAGTTCTTTTCCACTGTGGGGTTTTTTTGGAGGGGGGGGGGTTGGAGTTGTTGATTGCAAAGCTGGGTTTATGACTTATGGTATCGCGTGAGGTATTTCATAAGGATGATAAATGACTTGCTTCATCACACATTCGTATTCTGGTTGGTCGCACGTTAAATTCCCTCTACAACATGTTCATCTTTGGTATTCACCTGCATGGATTATAAGAGACGAAAACAATGCGAATCCTATACAGTGACCATTCTTATTGACTAACTGAGCCGGACATCATGAAATACGTTTCCGCTTTTCAGGTAGCAACAACTGGTAGGAATTTATCTTTACGTCACCTTCACAATAACCTTGAAATGGAAGAATATGCTTGAATATTGTATCGCCATCTACGTTTATTCATATACATAAGGTACAGTATCCTTAAGAGTGGCACCCCTCTGAAACAACCCTTTTCAAATGACCTCTTGACCCCTATTTCGCAGCATATGGGTTTTACTGTAAAACGTGTGTTTAGCTTAAGCGCAGTTCTAGTTCTTTTGCGTCAAGTAAGCAGAAGCCGATTGTTGTAATCATTTAATGGTAGACGCTCGTATTTCTCATCGGTTCTGTGTGTGAGCATCAGGACGTAGAGGTGTTTAGAGGCTTGCTATGGACCGCATGCGAGCTCCCTCCGATGGGTAGCAATATCGGCCAATCAGACGACCGTTTCAGTTCGGCGCACAATTGCGAGATAACAGGACTTCGAGTTCAGCCTACCTCAGATGTCGAGGGATGAGATTTTGACCAATAGACTGGCTGTGAATTTGGCCTTGTGTGTCAACATTTTACCTGTATTTACTTATGGTGCCTGCTGTGGCTCCCATGACGAGTGTACACTAGAACGATACCACACCTGTTGACATAGAGATTTCCCGTTCACGTCGTTTTAAGGCCGATGCGACTCCTAATTCCGTTCATCGTATGTTGCAGTCTCTCAACTTGTGTCTATTATTTGACAGCTGTTTCATAGACCGCTTATCAAAATACAATTCCCTTTGACTAGCTGTAATGTTTTCGGAGCGTAACTTGGTCATAATTTGTCGGATAATTTTTTAGTGAATAAGGGAACAGCAGGTTTTAACGCGAAACATGTTCCAATTCTCACGTGCAATCCTCCAGATATCCCGTGGCATTGAAACCTGTACATGCTCTGAAAACGGCATCTTGCACTACTATCTCAGTTGAAACCTACACAGAAACCAAAATATATGAACGCTTCATTTATCAGGTTTTCGTTTTTGTCGCTGTGGACACTCTAGCTTTTATGCTAATTTTTCTACCCCCATACATCCATTCAGTTTCAAAGTCATCAGATTTTCCACGTGTTTGTCGTTGTCGCCGCCTTCGTTCATCATCACGGACTGGCAAAACTGGCTGACTATCGTCTGACAATCGGTGACTGTCAACCCACACCTGACGACTTGCAGGGTATTCCAGCATCCCAGTGGCAATCCGTTCATATAGAGTTCCTGAAGCCTTTTATTCGTCCCTCATCATGATATGCAATAGCTGATGGTTTTTCTCTACTTTGTCGCTTTGCGCAATGATTTGCATTTCCTTTTGTCGAGTGCTTTCAATCCAAACCTGATGACCTAACTCGCACTAGCACTGATCTTCCTGGTTTTCACTTTTGCGCCAACGGATTTTGATCATTTGTGTAACTTTGTTCGAAATGAAGTCAACTCTTGAGTAGCATCTGTCACAGACAGTTACTGTGTTGCATACGTCGCTTTAACGGTGGATACATTTTATTCGAATTTATCGTTCTTTCAACTGTGTTCTGCCCTGATGCTCTCGGTTCGGATTTTTTGTCAGTATTTCTTCAGATTCTAATTTGTTGGTTACTCGGTTAACTCCAGGTTTGCTTGTGTTGTTTTTGTTTGCTGTTTGCAGGGTATAATTATGGTCGGATGGAAATTGATTAGTGTAGTGTTCTCGTCAATATTCTATGCGATTTCCGGGAAACATTCCGGACAAAGCTTGGCTTGTCCGGATGTCACCAATGCTGTCGATCCCTGACTGGATTGCTTGTTGTTGTACTATGATTTTAGGTGCTAATAGCCATATAATTCAGTAGACTACCAGGAATCACTACCAACTTTCGTCTACATCGAACTTCGACAGGACTTCACTCTGGGTCTTCAACTTCACGCCTACGTTTTTTCTATTTTCCTCATGTCACTGTGTATTCGTAAAGCAAGAAGATTATGGATAATGGGTAAAGTTTTTGAACTCAGCTAAGTAAATCCCTGTTGAAGGGCGTGGCCTGATTCTGACTGTCGCAAGCATTTTCACATTTTAATACTCACAACCATCGAAAGGTTTGGGGTGACCATTGAAGCAATCCAAGCCGTGTTGACTTGTTAACTAGACGAGGCATTCTGTTATTGATCACCATCTGATCAACTGTGGTGAAAGTTATACGCTCACATTTTTCCCGGGAAACACTGTATCTGCTAGTAATAGTGGAACACCAATAGATGTTTTGAGGGTTACAGTATACATTGGCTGAACTCAGTTTCGGACTCGGCTTGCTCTAGCCAGCCCGTCCGCTTGTCTGATTATATGCTGCGGGACAACCCAACAACAACCGTGTCTCATACGACAAGAGTGGTCAGCCCCTGACCGGCTTCGTTTCGATAACAGGCCATACTTGCCGTTTTTTGCTTATATACCTACAGGTCAACCCACTGCTATGTCACTAAATGCTAGCGATTGATGTTGAGACGTTTGCAACAAACTTGCCAATCTCAGTAAACGATTCATCCGTCAACTATACATAGCCACCTCCTGTTCGTCATTAGTTTTGTATCATGCGCTCTCGGTTGGTTCACCTTTCTACTCTTCAGTACTGCCCCTGAAAGCATGACCAGCAATCATAAACGTGAATGTTTGCGAGTTAGGCTTGAGAGTCAGTAGCGGTTTCTTTTCACTGCTATTTTATGGTGATCTGTGTATGCAGAATTGTGACTGTGACTAAACGGTCAGTAATGTCTGGACCTCGGAGAACGCAGCTTATCATGCAGTCTTCTCAATAGTAGTTCATTTTGGTATCGTAATATTGTTACTGTAATGTGACCTAGTGGTGTACGTCAGGGTTAGTTTTGTCTAAGGTAGCGACGCACTGGACGTAAAAACAGGGCGATTCTTGCCGTGTTGAATCGTTTGAATTCCCTTGCAAACAAGGAATTGTGACGGGCCAGCATTGAAGGCGGTAACCTAAATCCGGGAACGTTATTAATTGCGTGATATGGTCGTATATGTCACTCACCAATTAGTAGGGTTCCATACGGAGAGACACAACAATTTACTGATCATGGTTTCCCTACCTTTTTTCTGAGTCATACAGTGAACACGGACAGTTCGCCTCCACTCTCCGAGTGGGATTGAACTAAGACCTCCTTGAGGGACTCCTTTAACACTCCCTCTCTCCGTTTTTGGGCAAGCTTGCTTCACTGCCACTGCGTATAGTCCAGAATCCATGTTTTGTGGTCCAATTACCAGGGTTGTACGCATTAATCCGCGCATTGTTCAGCCGGGTCGCCAACTAGTTGTCTGTTTGCGACTGTAGAACAACACAGCTTAGGTGCTTGTGCCGTTCGTGCTAAAAACATTCTTTGGTCAGCAGTGAACCTAACGTGTTACTTTCCGATTGTCTTTACAGTGTATATTTACTTTAAACGGGCATGGACCTGGGCATCCGTGTTACGCATTTTTTGGCGAGCGAATCAATCGGTATTCATACCGAGAAAAGGTGTCCGTCTTGGCTTCGTATCTGCGTCCTTTCAACCATATACTGACACCATTTGCCTTGTCCAGAGTTAGTGATCCTACTTGAACCCATGAGATGAATGCCGCTTATCCAATTCGGTTCTAGGTCTTCGTACAACTCCTTTGCGCTACTCACCATGAACCAGTATATCAAGACCACACACCATCCGTGAAGTGAACTGGACAATATAGTAGTGGGAACCTTCAATATACCAAGTTGTCTAGTCGACAGGACACTTTATCGTACAGTGGAGGACAGGACACATAAGATTAGTCTCATGCATCTGGTTCAGGTTTCACAAAAATCTCCTCTGGAAAGTATGGATGAACTTTTCACAATGACCGGCGTGAAATCCCATATATTCATTAGTATTTTTCATCTGTACTTACGGCATCGGCAGCGTTGATTCCTCCTACGAAGCAATGGCAATCGGTGGCTATTTTTCCTATTTGTTCTAACTACTCGTTACTAGCATGATTGGCACCTTTTAACTCCATTTTGCTTCCCCGTTGTTCGTTCCCCTTACTTAACGTTTGCGTACCTGTCCGTCTTCGCTTGAAATTTTGTGTCAAATCCACCTATTTTTGAGTGAATGCTCTGACGGAAAAGGATGTCTCCCGGTGGTCGAACTCGGATCTTGCGTGGCAGACGATCGCCATATCCACTGCGGCAATGCACCCTTCCAGCAGCCCTATATTTGTGCTACCTTTGTATTGCATTTTACCTGACAGTGCATGTTGGTGTTTTGTTTTAAACGGGCCTGGGCGCGTATTCTAACTAGACACTTGACACGTGCTACTTCGTCACACTGTCAGCTGACGAGTTTTACTTTGTGCCAAATTCACCCGATACCTGTTTTCCTGATGGTTCCCGTTTCTTTTTGATTCGGGAATACCTCCCGAATGTAGCGACTGCCTTGTGCACCGTTATTCATGTATATTGCCTATTGCCCGTCTGACTGTACGATTTTATATCACTTGCCCTGCTGCCTCACTGCCCCTTTTTACCCCTACCGATTGCGCTGCTGTTTATTAACTCATTTCTTCATAGAGTCAGTTCTCAAGAGAACATCTACTGTCCTCATCTGTTTGCTCCTACTGCCTACTGAGTACCAACTGCTCCAGTCGTCCTATAACACTCTTAGCCGCCCGGATCCTACAGTCGGGCTGTGGGTTCGTCGCACCCGGTCACCTAAGCCATTACGAACGAGCAATTTTTAAGCTGTGTAGCCAGGCTCAGGTAAGAATTACCAGTGGAGGTAATTGTTTGAGGACGTGCTTCACAGAAATGAAACATTTTAACTTCATGCGTTTGGTGGAAACACTCTGACACATTATGCTCAAAGTGGTACCACCTCGTCGGAAAAGACCGCGATAAACAGGATGCGGCCCTTTGGCAGCAGATTTGACTTAAGAATATCCTAAACAGGAGATTCAGCTGTGCCGTCGGGTTAACACCATCTTACTTTGCAAGTGAGTGTTCAACTCCAACAACTGTTCTATTGGAGCAATTCATCGTGAAGAGGGGAACAGTCGGTATATAAGTAGCTCGATAAATATTATGTTATCGTGCTTTGCTGTCTTGATTCCGGATTGCAATCTCGTGCTACGCTCCGACGAATATTACCATACTCGTGTTCTACGCCAAACTATTATCGAAACCAAATCCTGGTCAGTGACAAAAGGCACAACGATTGTGATGCTTCCTGTTGGGGAGTGAGAAAAAGCCATTTCATACCCAGTTGCTCATCTATGGGAAGAAGCCCGTGAGTTTGTAAAGTCTATAATCAAAAAACAAATAGGTGTACAAAAAGCGATCATAGAAAATAGGCTACGATGTAAAATGAAACAAAATGTCAACTATCAGAATAAGATTGGAAAAGTTCTGTCTGTTGGGGCCTTTACCGATGCAAAGCAGTACTGTGATTAGGTTCATCCTCGACAGTTTTGGAGGTTGCAGGAGCGAGGATTGCTGCATGGAACAGCGTATTTAGTATGAAGCTGTTTTCTGTTTTTCGACCTTATTCCCTTGATTCTTCCTGACGTAAGGCTGACGCATCAGATTTGGGAGCTTTGAAGGCCTGGTGAAGTAGCGGTGATCAGGTAGGGTCTGCCATGCTGGGTTGAGCTTGTTGCTTGTACATTTCCTACTTCGTCAGAAATAACTAGTCATTCTCCGTACATTGTTTGAACCTTATCACTTCGGTACATCATTTGTGTCTGTTTTCTTTTCAAGGCCGTTTCACCGGATGAACTCTGTACTTCAAACCGAATAAACAGTAGCATCTATTCAGTGGCTTTTAAAGACGTCGTCCTAGTACATGGCTAATTGCACTGAAGAGTGTTTATCCTCAGAACTGACAAGTCTCAGGCTAGTCGAACAACCAAACGAATCAGGTAACGTGGCCGTCCAATTTTTATTCCTTTCCACAGTTTCTAACTCAATTCTTCATATCGATCATGAGAACAATATTCAGTTTCGTCAGTATCGAAGTGAAGAGGACCTGCAACGAATAATGCCTCTAATTTCCAAGGATCTTTCCGAGCCCTACTCGATCTACACCTATCGGTATTTTATTTACAATTGGCCAAAATTATGCATACTGGTCAGTGCGTACCTCAGCTTGAAACCAATCAGTCGATTGTAGGCGTTCCACGACGAGGAGTGCGTGGGAACGGTTGTTTGCAAGCTGGAGTGCTACACAAACAACGTGCTTCGTGGTTACATTGCTATGTTGGCTGTTAAGGATGGCTTTCGAAGAAAGGGCATCGGTAGGCCTTTAACTTTCGTCGCAATCTTTTCTACGTTTCCACCATTTCAGGATCTCGTCTCGTTCAGCTCGCTATTGATCTTATGATTGCGGACAGGTGCGATGAGGTAAGTACACGGGGCTATTGTCGTAATTTTCAATTGTCGGGTCCAACCACTGACTGTGTCGGTATACCGACTGAACTAGTGCCATTCGACCATACCGTTGTAAGCAGGACCTAGAATACTTTTAATTTCGTCGACGTAGGTGTCCTTACCTTCGAACTGCTATCGATGAACGCGCCGCTAGCTCAAATTGTGCACATCACCTTTTGTTGATTTTCTAAGTGAACAACGCAGTTGGGCCGTAAAACAGTCACACGTTTTGTGCGTATCTGTGAAACCCTGGTCTTTGTTGCTCACAGGATTCCTGCACTATTACACAACACATCTTCATATTGCCTTCACACTGGTGCACATCCGATGTCCAGCGCTGGTTGAAAATATGGGGTGTGTATTTTGAACCAGAAGTTGAACGGTTCATCGTACAACCGGAGTCCATATACTACTGCAAGTGAGACATCACCAAACTCTTGACTTATTTCCTATTTGGTTCGGGAGACCTTGTAGAACTCAGCGAGCACCTAATAGAATTAGAAGAGTTTTCGAGTGTTCAGTCTACGTGGCTGACCAAAATGGAATTCACCTATTTTTGAAATCCTCGAAAAACGTTGCATACAGTGAAGGGAATATGAGGAGAATAATACGACTGTGTTGTGACTTTGGACTGTTATCACTGACTACATGGCACTCAGTCTAATTGTTGAGATTGCGGTTAGTTTATACTCAGAATTCTTATAGATTATTATCATCAACAAATGGCGACAATCTTTTGCGTCCTACGTTTTTTAGAAAAGATACGCGTGCGACACCGTTGTGCAGATGGTCCTCACACTGATGTTCTCATCCGTATTAGCGGAAGAAAGAAAGATAATAGGGTGGCATTTATTGGGAGGGACACTTTAATGACAGTGCGTAGGCGTGCACTTTTTGGTTGTTGAACAGACCAGACATTTTCTCCATACTTTGATACTTAACCTAGACAACACCGTTGTCCACGGCTTTGCTGAACTTTGACAGGCATTCCAAACTTCTGGAAGGTGTTTACATAATAAAGTGGAGGATAGTATTTCTTGTTGTTGACCGTACTTATCTAAAGCTGACTCTCTTGGTGGGCCGCTTACGATTAAGTTCGAGGGCTCAACATAACAGTACTCCGATGGTACGTTGGCTGGGTGTTCACTTGCAATTTCTCCCCTATATATGTATATATATATATATATATAATGTTCCACTTGATTTACATGATTGCACTAAAACTCTCCTTCAGGTTACTCTGGAAACAGAAATAACGAATAAGTCAGCCATTGCCTTGTACGAACGATTGGGGTTTTGTCGAGACAAACGGCTTTTACGGTACTATTTGAACGGTGTGGACGCTTTCCGGTTGAAGTTATGGCTAACTTCGGGCGCATCCCGTTCGCCAGGTTAAATGTGGGTCGGTCAGGTGAAAGTGTAACCAAGCTCGGTTACGTTTCTCCGATCGATATATTGTATTCATGTGACGGTTTCCCTGTGCTATTTGAAATAATAAAAGCGATACTTCCAATCCATTCTACTTGACTATCTTAGCTCGCCCATTTTTATAACTCATCGGTTTTCATCTGTGTGAACGTGCAAATCGAGTTCTGACCCTTATTAGAGTGTTCCAGATGTCTGCCGTCTACGTATGTCCATTCAAGGCAATATGTTTTGTAAGGTGATCCTTGTGACCATTTGGACTCCTTCCTCATCTAGGACCACCTTCCGTTTACAACTGTCGGTCAGTTTCCGTTCGAGAAAGCAAGTTCCTGTCATATTAAAAAAAACTGAGTTCATCCTGCTCCGGTTAAGTGACCGTCGATATGTAAGAGACTCCAGGAGGAATGTTTGCGAATCAAAACATTTCTACAATGGGATATTTTCCAATGATAAAAGAACTCCACCATGAGCGTCTTGGAAGGAATAGTTACCCAGCATTAAGGAATTTCTTCAGTACTATCCATTATTATCCCTTTGATGACATTCACCTGTCCAAACAAAACTCTGGGGGAAGCAGGAGGAAAAATGGAAACGCGCTATTGGTGGGCAGTAGTATATGGGTAGCAAAACTTCGCTCAATCTAATATCGCGGTTGACCTAATTGGTTGGTTCACTGTGATAATCCTCTGCTAATCAAGTGAATGGGTGGAATTGCTTCGTTTCTTTAGCGTTTAAAGTCAAGGAGTGCGATTAGCTGCTGAGACACTAATTTGCTGGGTACTTGGGCCTCGCCACATGTTGCGAAAACAGCGCCCTTCGCCTTATGCCTGTAATGCTTGAGTTGAAAGATGAGTATAACCCTCAGATTAGTTATCGTCTCTATGTGCCAGCGGCATGTGATCTTGTGACTGTTTCATTGGATGACAAGTGTATTTCTTCTCTCGGTGCCCGTATTGTTCATCAGGGATTTAGGTCCAACGAGTATAGGGTGGAATGGCCGCGTACGACTTCAGCAGTTTTCTTCGGTTGGTGATATGTCCGTTGATTGCTCAATTGTGACAACATACTGTTCACTTGCTGAAACACTAACGACTTTGTATAAATGAACGATGGTTTGTGCTAACAGGAAACACGTGATGTGATTTAATCCGGTTCACAGCACCAAGGCTGCCTCGAGATTTAGCCGAGATCTCAGGTATGTTTCATTCATAAGGAAGGATGCACAAATGATTAATGTTGGTTGAGATTGTGCTGGATGCAAGGGACTCGATTTTCTGGGACAAGGTCCTTAGGTCGCTTGTTTGTTTGGATAACTAGTGAGCGACCTCTTAGAAGGATTATCCGGGATGCAACCACTCGAAGACCCAAAAATGTGCAGCCACCCGACAAGCAGTAAACTGAACAATGCCGAAAGACATTTCTTGACTTGGGAGGAGACAACAGTATGAAATTTCCATGGTACGGATGCTTGCTACTCGCTAAATTTGCCAGTAGCCGAAAGTATTTGCACAGCAGCTGCCCTTGGAACTGGCCTATCAATGCTCCGTTTCGTGCTGACACAATAAGGCGATCCAGCGTATTATACCAATGCCGTGGCTATCACCGAATGCTAATGAAAACGTATCTTTCCAAATTTATACTCCTAAAGCCCTTATTCTCAGATTATTTCTGGGAGCGCACAACGCCTCAGCACTCACCTCGCCTAGCTTTACTGTTCACTTTTGTCATACACCACCATCTGGCTTCCTATTTACCCACAACGTCCGCTCTTCATGGCTCCGGTCAAGAAAGACACTACTATACTTCCAGAAAGAATGAATTCAGAGTGAGGCTACTCCACATAATTTCCGGCAACGGTATGCCCTATAAAGCATGACCTGATTAGTATTCGGCCCTTTTGAAAAGTACTCATCCATAATCATCCGGCCTTCCTCTTTTGGAGCTCACTGTGTGTGTGTGTGTGTGTGTGTGACATTTAATTACCAGTCTTCAATACTGTTCTAGTACCGTTAATGATGATGATGTGTATGATTGCGAAAAACGTCGATCTTATTCTTGTTTCTGTCAGTAACAGTTCACCTGGTAATATCATCCCGTGCAGCCGAACCGTCACTCTTGCTCAGCAGGTTTGCTCCATTAGTAACATGGTTATTCTCCAGATCTTCCTTGGAAGCCACCTCAGTGATCATGGTGATAACTGCTTTCTTCGTAGATTTCTATCATTACTCAGTTCATAGGTCGGGATGTTTGTGGTGATTTTCCGGGAATTTTCCTAGTCCTCTCCTGGATATTACAATAAATTTCGCAAGTTTATCATCTTTTCATTATCCCGGCGCACTGTATTCGTCCTTTGACGGAGCAAATGCAAACGAATCAGTTGCTCACCTGGGATACTTAGCGTATTATTCAGTGTTAAAACCGCGGACTTGGTTAACTGGGTGGATCAGTGTTATTGTTCGTGCGTTTTTCTTCGTCAGGTCATCATCATCAATCATCATCAAAGACAGCAACATCAGTGTTGACACTGATGCTTCACTGCCGTACAACCATGAAGTTCGTCTAGTTTCATATGCATATATATATATATAATTATATATAAAAAGCCCTAGAGGGGGAGGGTGGAAGACGGAAAACGTGAAAGTGTAAGAAGGGAGGCGTCAGCAGTAGCATGTTTTCGCTTACCCGCCCTGCTGTATGCAGCAAGTAAGGCGACCCGGCTGATGGTACCACGCGACGGCCGATGTGGCATGAAAGTACTGTTAGTTGTGAATGTCATGTCATGTCGTCAAGTACTTTATCTAGTCGGATAAATGTCGCTCTGCCTAAACACTCGATGAAGTGGCTGCTGGTTTCCAAGCCGGGCTGAGCCTCGGTCGGCCCTGAAGACTCTAAGGCTCCCTTAGTGGAATTCGGGTCGCAACCAATTGGCAACGCGTTCCCCCTCCTAATCTGAACTTTTCCTTTTTACAAAACTTATGGATTATGAATCTATGGTGCCATTACTGGATGCACTTGAGACATTAATTCCAAGGTCTCTCAGTATGGAAGGGTAAGTTTAGTTATTACGTTGCTACATTCCCCACTGACTTGAGAGTGATGTGCTGTTAAGTATGAACTAATATTGCTTCCTCTGGACATCTGGTGCTACCGGCATTACATGAATGGAGAATACAGCGGTTCTGGTAAGTTCGCTTCTGTTGAGTGACCAAACAGTCCAGTTTATTGTGTATTCGAATCTTCGTGGACAGTGGTCAACAATTTGTTGAGTTTGTCCCTTTTTAGCACCTTTCTTGTTTACCCTCGTAGTCGGAAATTATCTGAAGCAACCGTGACTGGATTTCGTTCCCTTGGCTTCAAAACTCTTTTGGCATGCGCGTTGACGAGCTTCAGTACGCGGCCGATATCGCATCACGTGTTTAGGCTTCCAAATACAGAACACACTGAGAAGCCTGGTCAGTGGGGCCTTGAGTGTACGAATGCAGTTAGAATTAATGATAGGCGAGATGGCATCCGTTGTGGGAATTCGCTTGTCACATCGAACAAAACCGGTGAAGCCCCGCGCACAGTGGATAATGCCACATGCGGTTTGAACTGATCTGCGCGTGTACTCAGTATTAATAGTGGGGGATAAATCTGGGAAGTGAATAAGAGGGGGCAGTTCTGAAGCGATCGGAAGCCCGACTGATATTCCTTAGCTGTCACATCATGCGGGCATGATGGAACTGTCTAGAAGCGCAGTGTATGCGAGGTGTACTTAATCATACGCGCACCCCATGGACACATGACAAGATAGTGCTGGCCACCAATCAGTTCAGTTTGTACAGCGATGGTAACCAAAAGTCACTTCTGGCGCTGGTGTGACTTGACAGGCAGGAATTCCAAGACATGTAAGGTGGGTAATTCGCAGATTGACACACGAAAGTCGCACAAAAACAAAGCAGAACCGATTAAAAGTTAATATAATGTGATATAAATCAGTACACATAATAATGGTAAGATACATACGTACATACATGCATAAGTCCGGGCAAAGTCGAAAGGTGTCTACCATCGCCGGGCCCGATGATTGTAATCGTAGTCGGGCAACAAAGGTACAGTTCCAAAGATAGAAATATAAACAAAAAGGTTGTAGGATTGCCAGAGCCTGTTTCGCAGCACTGGTGGTATGGGCACGTTGCCTTATTAGTGAAACTCATGGTGCGCCAAGCTACAATACATTCGGTACTGTTGTGACTCATGAAAGTGTATGTGTAGGCTAAAAGGATGCCAGTAGCTTTTGATCAGAGTGTCTTAAAATCGCTGCACATTTTTACTGAGAGCATGACATCAACAATGTCAAATGGAATCAACTGGCCCTCAGCAATGCCTATCCTGCTCTTACTATACATCCGGTGGCTCCGGTTTCCTTTCTCGTACCACATGTGTCTGTTTAATTCTTCACAACATGGCTTTTAATACAACCACAGATGAAGGCGTAGTTGGAGCAAATGTTTCCGGTTGTAGTTTGATCCGGGGCCGGGGGCATATTCCTTGCAACAGTGTCATTAGGTATGTGGCGGGATGAAAATTAATTACCTAAAAGAACATGCCTTGGACGTATCTAGCACATTCATCAGATCAAACGGCCTCCAGCAATGTTCTCCCCATGCAGCTGTATCCACCTGTTTATCTGCAGTTGTTGTGAACGTTATATCAAGATAGCTATACGAACACAATCAAAACACTGTCACAATCCACATAACATCACATCTCACAATAACCGAGAAAATTTGCTCGGTCAAATCTTGCTTCCACAATAGCAATTCAGCCACTAAGCATTATAATCGCTTGGTGAATTCATGTTATTCACTGGCCTCACTTGTTTGCTTACCTTTATCAGAAATCACCATATGTGCGACTGATTCGCACAAGAGAACCTCAACTACTGCCCGCCTTGCTTCAGATGACCAACGCACCACCCACACTCCATTTCGAACTCGCTCCTCCGTTTGAACAATTGGTGTGTGTGTGTGTGTGTAATACGTTTTGTGGCCGAGAGGAGTATTCGAAATGATACTGTTCCGAATGAATTCTCGTTTTCTGATACCGTACTCGTCACAATGAACTAACAATGATTAGCATTACTAAGGCAGCGCTAACTATGTTCATTGGACTGACGTCCTTAGGCCCTCCCTGTTTTTGAAAACGCTCAAACCGAATTCTCAATGTACAACTCATCATGAGCTCTTTCAAGATGGTTACTTCAATTTCTTGGGGCATACCCATTTCTGGGCGCATGCTCAGTATCCCCAAAGGGAATCAAGTGCTTTGGCAAATATATTCCCTAGTTTAAAAAAACACGGACGTTGACTACAAACCTTGCCATTTAGTTGGCGATAGGTTGACTCCAATCATGATCAGTAGGGTACCTGAAGCACCAGGAAGCACGACCTCTGTTGGTATGTCCCCCATCGCAAGTTTTTTCAACTGAGTACAACAACCCTTGTTTGCTGTCCATTCCACCATATAAGCCCGAATGTCAAACGAGCGACAAAAAATAAGTATTTTTATGAACCAGCACAAGGAACTCGAGGGTAATGTGTAAGTAAGGAATGAGAGCATAGACCCTGAAAAATGGTACAAATTTGGTCGCCAGCCGATGATGATAAATTGATTAATGGAATCATATGACTTGCTTGTGGGGACATGATTCAACTTGTTGCGTTGACTCGTGACTGATGAATTTGTTGTAGGTGGACACTTTGGTCCGTTTGTTGCGTTGTGCGATTGTCGTCAAGTTCTTTTACTTCACTGACCTTGGGCTGAAAAATCTGCATTTGATTTGCACTTCCTTTGGCTGATGATTTTGTCAGAGTCGCATTTACCAAACCTTTGGCACTGGCTAACGCTTTCTGTGCGTATTTGGACAAAGTTCGTCGTCCGGCCTTGTGCTTGGCCGTGCAATGCACCCGACGGATCATATACAACTGCTCTGCATGTTCGTAGTATAAAAGGAAATTGTTGACCAAAATAGGAATCGTGTAGGACATGAGAAGCGTTCCTGTGAGTACACAGATGGTTGCTATGCCATATCCGAATGCCTTAGAAGGCACCAAGTCTCCGTAGCCCACAGTGGACATTGTGATCAAGGCCCACCAAAAGCCACGTGGAATATCCTGAAAATTCTCATCAATGAAATAGATGAGAGCACCAAAGAACAAAGCAAATCCAAGAATCAGACCCACGATAATAGTCAAATCGACCAAAGTTGTTCTAATTGTATACAATAGGACAATACTACTTCGATGGCGCCGGACGATACGGAATAGTCGAAGCACCACAAACACTTTTAATACCACCATATATTCTTCGATTTTTATCAGCGTACCAAGCATTCCGTTCGTTTCCATTGTTGCCTTTTTCCGTATTAATTCACGAAGGATGAATTCACAGTAGAATGGAATGACTGACATTACGTCTATCATTGTTTGTAGCGAGAAAAGCCAAGGTCGAATAGCTGGGCAAAATATCATCCGCGCCAAGATGTCAACGGTAATGAGGACGGTAAAACCAATATCCATGGAGATGAGTGGAAGGATAGGTAGGGCGGATTTGTTTTGTTTCGGCTCCTTTGTTGTTGCGTTGAAAGGTGTCGATGGCATTGTCTGAATGATTGGTTCACGGAACTGTTTGCAGGTCGAAAGCATGAACACAATCACCGCCGCAATGACCGTCAGTGTCTCGCAGACAGTGTATATTCGCCGGAACCACCGTACCCAGCTTTCCTCTTCTTGAGATAGGTCTGAGACGGAATGTGCGGTTGGATGTGGCGAGCAAGCAAAAGAAACCGTGTACGTCTTTTTTGATGGTCCCGATTGGCGTACGCTGTCAGTGTTTCGAAAGTCTGTAAACTGCTCTATATCAGCCTCATTCACAATGCTACCACGTTCTCCTTCTTTGAAAAATGTATAGGAATCTGTGACGCTGACTGAGCGCCTTGGTTTGGGTCCGGTATTGAACTTAGGTGTTACTGCGAGCGCCGACCACACTTTTGCACGGAAAGTTTGCCATCTTGGTGACCTGTAACCGACAGAGGAGGATAGTAGGTCAACAGACAAGCTGGGCAACAGTAAGAGATTGATTAGGATTTTAGCCGAACAACTGAACACGCAGTCCATTAGGTTTCTGGCCCTTCTCATATATACCTAGGAAACGCAAAAGTGTACTTGAAACTGTCATGCCATATCTAGCCTCCACCTATTTTGATCTGTAATCGAGGTGTAATTTGACTCATAAAGGTACATCGGCACGAAAAACAAACAATTTGCCAAACCAAATCCCTCCAAAATTCCAAATCACGCATTCATGTCGATGAATGAAATCAGTATCTGTTAATGAAAATCCAAGTTGTCCAAAAGGTAAAACGACACATGAGTCATTATAATCAGAAAGCTATAGGAAGGACAGATCAGCTGGGAACATGTTTATACCTTACTAGGTGCTGATAAGGACTCCATAGGCTGTTGCCAACTTCTTCAGTGTGAGGAAGATAAGTGACGATGTGGTATTTTTTCTACCGTTTTTGATGTGATAGCATCATTTACCGCAACCGAGTGGGACAGACAATAAAAGTAAGACTAAATATTCCCCATAAAGGGTATATAAACAACAAGCTAGTAACCATAAACTCACCAGATAGTATGAATGACGGATAGTAGAAATATGCTCGGTTTATACCGATCATGATGAGAAAGGTATTGGGGCCCTTTATAGTAAGTCTGCCAGTTGCGGGATTGGATTATGTTGGGTGACAACGTGAGCAACCTGGCGGCGTGAGACTTGTGATAGTATATGACTGTTTTCACCGCCCCACCGGATGCTCGTTCTTCATGTCTCGATTATCGATTATCATTTGACTGTTCGTCATGATATACGCGGGCTTTTCTGCCCTTATTGGTGACACAATGGTGAATCGTTACATATTTTTGGGGTTTCGACGGATAGGTGAAATGCACGTGTTTACACGATTAGGCCTTACGCGTATACAGCGTGTGCAACCCTGGAACGGGTGTAACAGAAAGACTGATAAAGCTACTGTTGCGGGCACGCAAAGCTCCAGAACAGCAACCCGTTACCTCAGACGGGGAAAACTGCGGATCTCAGTGCGAAAAACCAGCTCTGACCATGCCGTCGTCAAATGATGTCGACGTTAGGTATTAAACAGACAGAAATCGGGAAAATTATTCAGGACCATTGTCTGCTGATCCACATATCAGATGAATTGGACCATTGTTAAGGATTCCGGTGTTCAGGCCCCACAGTTCCCTGCATGAACCTTGGAACTCACCCAGAAGATTCACTCCACCCCGGCATTAAAACCCACCACGTTAGATAGTACCCAGATGAGATTTATGCAAAAGCGTTTTGTATATTGCTCCTTACTCGACTTGTACTCTTGAAAGAAAAAAAATTGTTCTCACTGTAGCATTTCGTGGAAAAGTGGATACATATTTCATCTGTCAAACATGCAAAGGAAAAGTTCGAATTGACAAGGTTGATCAAATCACATATTCCAGGGACCTGACAGCAAAGCCCACTTTTCCTGTATGATAGCACATGTATTAAGAGCTAGGATTGATCACATTGGGGCTTTGAAAAATGATCCGTTTGTATGTCCTGTAAAAACTCACTACTGGTCATTCATCCGACAGTACTCTTCTAAATTCGACCATTCTGGACTTGTACATTTCATGAACCTCTTTCTTTTTAAAAGGTGTACCAGAATGAATGTTCCGGTGCATTTATTAGAAAAAAATTCCACTTTCATCTTAGATGAGTCACAACTATTCCCTACCTACCTGATTGGACTCCAGGAGAGGCGAGATTTACAACCTTCTCCAAAATGCTATGCAGTGCACGTGTACCGCTGCTGATTTCGTATCTATCCAAATGGTGCAGTTATCACCGCGGACCGTAAAGCATGCCTTCACTACTCTGTCCACCTCAAACTGTGTTGGCCCGTGAATGTAATTATGAAAGCATGTACGTAGGTAGGACAGGAAAGAATTTAACTCTTGAGCTATCTCAGAACCCACCCAATTGGTTGTTCCAATCAATCGATAATACACGGAGCTCTCCATCACCAAGCATATTATGGAGCAGCCGATTGCAGTGACAAACCACGCTTATTCCGGTTTGTTTTGCTTCAAAATAGGGCCTCGCATTAGCGCTGGACAAGAGCCGTTGCTAGTTTGACTCCCCCTTGTAAGGATAAAGCTATAAAATTCCAGCCTTTACATTCCAGACCTATTCCATCGTCGTTGCCAACCCGTTTTGTCTTCATCCGTCCCAATGTAAACCTCATATTCAACCCCTTTTCGTATTGCGCGAGGACCCTATTATCAATCGCTCACACCTGCCCACGCAGGTTTTTATCCACATTTAATGTAGTGGCACAACAGAGTCGCAGGAGATGCCACGAAACACACGTTTCGTGGTATAATCCTGTTAAACCGTTGTTCTCTCATTCTTCAAGCTAATCAGCAGGGATTGCTGCTTCATTTTCCATCTTTAGCTTTCGTAGTCGTAGTCGCGCCTGATCAGAGAGGAATGACGATGTACCCTGGAACGAGATGCGCATCTCCCAGAATCTTATAAAGAAATCATTCTTTCAAATTCACTTCCATCACCAGTAACCGTTGAAAATCAAGTTTATAGTCAAGATTTGCATATTTCGTGAAACTCACGGATGAGTCTCCTCACAACACTGTCTTGTTCTCAAGGTGATATCGTCAAACAACGTTGGGTGTGTGTTTGTGGTTGAGCTATTGTCTGGGTTTGTCGGCACATCTGAACGTACGACGACCTTTTGTGAATTTAACTTTGATCGATTTGACGGTGACCCGATACAAAGTTATTCAGCTTGAGGCTCTCGTTATGCAAATTCATCCTTTTCGTTTTACGGACCGCACATCAACATTTGTGCATTAGTTCGTATCCTTTCCTGCTCATGCATAAGTTCAACTTTTTGCCGCCGTTACTGGAAATCTTTTTTTTTGAAATCAACCAATGGCTCAAAACAACGAGCGAATCAACCTCATGAGAGGAAAGATGAATAAATGGGTTAGTTGTCTGAATCGAATTTGTCAGCAGTTCAGCAGTTAAACCAGCTCAACAATGACAGATCGCTAATGTGTGTGTCTGTGCACGAGCGTGTGTTGCTTCGCATGGCCTGAAACGACGACAATGAAATTCGTCACATTAAAAAGTATTAAATGTTTCCACTCTTTTAATCCAATAAGTCAAAACAAATGAAAATATGTTAGAATCGGTTGAAATTGTAGAATAAAGTCACCATCTATTGCTAATTCATGTCACTTCCGACAAAATGCAATAAAAACGGGGACTTTGTTAGTGCATTTCCGTTTCGCCCTTCTAGAATCAGCAGTTATACGTTTTGCTCAAAAGCATATCCGTACTTCGACAAGTACACTTATTTGCATATCAATTTGGTTTTCATGTGAGGCTCAAATGAATCTCTCGTTTTTGATATTCTTCAACTGAATATGCTGCACCAAGTCCAACTCATGTTTCAGTTGGCGCGATATTCGAGACGTTGCAGTATCCGTACTTCTCCAGTAGGAACAGCATTGTTCATGAGAACCGGCAAACGACAGCCATCCACAACAAGCCTGATCTTTTCACGAGGAATGTTTGTACTGCTAAAATGCTTGACAGTTTCATATAGATCTTCTCATATTGTGGGGTCACTTCTGAGGGCCTGCTGCAAAAGTAGTTAGCTCTGACGTGCAATCGGATCCGAAAGAATAGAAACAGTGCGGGAAACTGGGAACTCATGCTTGGTGGTAGTGTTTCGTTGTCTTTCCGTGTGACCTATATCTCATTCCGGTTTACCAGCGCTTTAGTTGACCACATCAAGATGCTAGATACAATGCGTTCTCAGAAATGAATAGTCGGTCCAACGAAACCAAAGGACTGAGCTCGAAATCGCAAAGCTGAAACCAGTCTGATCAGCGAAATCAATGACGGGTGAAAATGAGGAGTAAGAGAATATACAGGTTAGCTTGAGTGATCTTTGCACATTTTAACTAGATCTTTGAGAAGGTTTCATTCTTATCAGCGTGAAGGGGCGGTAGAAACCCAGGAAAAGTAGATGGAATCAGCAGACAGCTGCTAGAATTGTCTCACTTATGAGTACATAAAGGCCAACTTATTCATGGAAAACCACAAAACCACTGTTCAGACTTTAATTCTAGGAAGATACAGACATTCGTGAAGTAAATACCACATGCTGATTTTCGACAAACCTTTAATCGGACTCAATGATGTCGGGCTCGGCGTATCCCGGGTTAATCAAATAGGTGTATCCTTCTCTTTGATTCAATCAGTTATCTGAATTGAGCACCGTGTAGCTTTGTATTACTTCGAGCCTCAGTTTCCCACAAATTCGACGTGTGGATAGGTCACAAGAAAAATGCATGTACTATCTGGTGATCAAGTGAGAAAAATTTAGAACCTACACCTACATGGTGGTTTTGAAACAGGAAAGAGCTGCCAAGTGACTTTTGACGATGCTTCGGCAATAAACTTGGTAGTATTATCTCAGGTAAAAATACGCTGCTTGCATGAAAATTGACCCAAGTGAGCCTTGAAGAAATCTATACACTGCACTTTGGGCCGAATGACAGAACAAACGACTGATTAAAACCTACCATTATTAAGTAGGTAAGCTATCGCACACTTTCACGTACATGTTAACGCTAGAAGTTTGACACGGAAAGTAGGGCGAATCAGATTCCAGTCTGTCTTGTGTCGCACCTGAGGAAGTCACAGATCTTTATATGTGGCCCAGCTTTCCTCGGTCCTACCCAATTCTATGATTTTCTATAGAAGTCTCACCCTCATAGGTCGCAGTCTGTAGATGCTACAGCTCTGCACATTCCATTCACGTGGGACACCCTCTACTGTTTGGCTGTACTCCTATATGTCGCACCCATGAGTGTGTTGGGTAGCTGAATGCTGAATGTGAGCCTTTTCAGCTGCTAATTTCCACATTGTTCTGGATGGCATTGACCCAACTAAATATGGTACCTGAATAGTGGAATGGGGGAAGGCTTACATCTTAAGGTCCTTTACTCATATGGCTGTTTGACCACCGGTGTCAGTGTTGCCTATCATTAGGTGAGCATAATAATGCTAGGTTTTTGAGAACGCATGAATCAAATCCAAATGAGGAATAGATGTAGTGGAGCTGCACCAACCACCACCAAAGAGGTAAAAGGGTACTGTTAGTTGGAGACAAAGTGGACTGTCATGAAGGCAGTAACACGTCTGAAAGTATCCACGGCGAAGCTCTAGAGTCGAGCAATTACGAGTTCCGAAGTTCTGCTGTCAGTATTCATTGCGACACGGTCCTGTACCAAGAAAAACGTCGGCAGCAGTCGAACGATTATTCCTACACCACATCGGATGTTCCAGCCGACAAGGCTACCCGGAATAGCTACTGGACTGAATAGAAATGGCGTGATGAACGGATGCTCTGCTAACCATTCTACTCATCATGATATGACTGAATATCCTGGTAGATATAGTCCACAGTGAAATTTTATTGACTTTTTAGTACTCACAACACTGATAAAAGCAAACCACGCTACGGAACGTCAAAGCTGGTACATCTACCTAGACCAATGCAGGGAGGTGATGCATGACAGACCTAAGTGCATCTATGACATGCTCCGAAGTATCCGATCGTAAATCAGCAGCAGCAGCAGAAGTTAAGTGCAATAACCTAAGCAACATAAATTTTAGGCGAGATTTGAGCCCATTAGTGAAGTCATTGTGTGCCGACTAATCGAGAAATACTGTACAGTTGTTTTAGGCTTATTGGGAGTCATCAGCAATGGGCATTCCCCTAATCTTTATGGAGATTCGAACCTGCGATATCCCGGCTAGTGGCGGAAGACTAAACCGACCGGTCATGGTCGACAGATCAGCAAATTACCTCGCACTTTGACATGGTGGGTGACATTATATCCTGTTTAGGTGCGAGCTGACCGTAGTGAAGTTCAGCCGCTCGTGGCCGGACGGTTGCGTTTAAGCTAATGGCCTGAAAGTTGCGGGTTCCAGGCTTCTTGAAGTTTCGCTAGTTGCTCACTGCCGAAGATTCCCAATAAAGCTAAGGCAGCTATACATTGCTCGTTGGCTTTTCAACACAGAATGAATTCATTTGCAGGTTGAAATCCCCATTCCAGTATCTCCTCACATTGTCTACAAATTCAATTTGATTAGAAATCTGATGAGTCAATCGTTTGCATACTAGTTCAACAAGAATGTTCTTGTGTGCCTATAACGAGTTCTTATTTTAAGAAGTTGAGGGACCTATGACTCTTATTGGGTGATTTCCGTTGCAGTGATCACAGAGACCGGATTTTGCGAGAACCCGTTAGGGAGTTTGATCAGTGAGAACAAAACAGTCATTTGCAACTCAGACTCAGCCAGAACATCTCGATAGCAATCTCACGTTAAGTTAGAATGCCGTCGTGAGAATAATTTACTTCCTACACACAATAGTGTGCGAAACCCATAAGTTTGTGTTCCTAGTGTGGTGCTGCAATTTATGGAAAGAAATGCACCCAAACCATCGTGGGTTAGTTTCTCCGATTGTTTAGGGAAACAGTGACGCAAAAGGTATCATTTTTTTCGATTTTACATTTGTTATAGAAGACGGTCTGCGTGAAGGTGGTAAAAACGGATGAGAAGAATGAAAGTACCGCCTGCCTGGCAGTCGTCTGGCCTTTGGTTTACGGTCACCTACCCAAGGAGACCTGAAAAAAAATATTGCTATCGCCAACGTCGTCTTGAGTTAGACGCTGTGATAACATTTTGGTAAGAGGAATATTAAAAGGTTTTTCTTGAAGAAAAGAGGACTGAGTTGTTGAACGAAGAAGCAGTGGCGCATGCAGCGACGAAACCATACTTGTACAGTATATGATCGAAGTGATACACATAACTTGAGGCAACTGGTTTAACTTTCGACTGATACTTCTGACAAAGATGTAGGACATTTGCACCCGTCCATGGTGGCAAGTATATTTCACGACTCCAGCCCACAGTTTTATAGGCAAAAATAGTGTCGCCCACAAAATTTGTTTATAAATTCACAACGTTCGTTTGATTGTTGTGACACTGGCCCTGTTCTTGACCACATCGATCGATACTAAGCCGAAGACCAAAATCTCATAGTTTGCGCTCATCACAGAAGGAATAAGCCGAAGTTGCCTGTGACTATTAACACTGAGCAAGTCATTTCACTTGAGGGGACGTTATGAATTTCATGCACACTACATAAAATTTGTGGTACGTTTGATTCTGTATCAGTTAAATGAACGAGAAAAAAGGTCGGAAGTGTGGAACAAACATATGAATGAATCAGAGTGACTGATACTAAACTAGTTAGAGCTCCTTCACGTTAAAACACTTTGAAAGTTAGTCTTTCCAAAGGTTAGCTTGTTCTGATAATTCCCTTTTGAGGATTCAACCATTATCATCAGTGTTGATTTACTAGGCATGCTTTCATCTCCTCCTATGTTTATCAAACACGAGACACTTGTTTCTTCGAAGGCCTAATCCAACGCACATTCATTACCTCTCTAGTCCATTGATTTCAATTAATCTCCTTTTTCGTCTTACAACATTGTGATAACGCCGCATGCTTGAACACGGTACTTGGTTTGGAAATTGAATTGAACCGCAACGAAGCATGCTAAAAAGTCATGCGGTGCAAAATTCTGCAAAGTTTGGTTTTGCCATTACCCACTCTTTACTTCGCCCACAGAAGTGGTGGCTTCGTGATATTGATCCAAAACACCGAAAAATAAACTCCAAAAAATCGGATAACTCTGTAACTAGAAGTGCCATATTTTCCGTCTAATTTTATTAACCGCCTTAAACTACCGCTACCGCTTTTATTAGTTGTCGCAGAATTTGTCTGTAGATTTTACACTCACGTCACTTTCGGTAGAACAGTCCTCCTCTTATCCTAGTGCAATTGTTCGAGTGATTTTACATCAAAGGGTGGATGTAGTGGACTCGAGTTTGCTCTTGTTAGAGCTCTTCAACAGTCCTGTCGGGGTTTGTATTCCGAACGTCCGAAGTGGGGGCGACCGGTATACCGCTACTTCACCAGCGCATCCTAGATGCACATGTGAATCACTATCGTACATTTCAGACGTCTAAAGTTTTGATCCCGGCTTGGCAAAGCATACGTACTGATGATGAGATCTATTTGGAGCAACATTCGGATCCAGTGTGTTTCCTCTTCGGTGTTGTCTCACCAAACTAATCGCACCTGGGCAGGAGCAGGAGTCTTCGAACGTGACATGAATGCAAACTCCTGTTTGTCGCTGTCTGCTACTGAATTCATGCCCCCATAACAATCAATTCTGGTCTACTTCTGAATAAGTGAATTGCTTCTGCTTGGTTATATTACAGAGATTTAGTGGATCTCGAATTCGGACACGTTCCCTGTGTGCGCTACTTCACTGGGGTTCGAAGCAAATGGCCTGAAAATAAGCGCTGTTGCTGGGGTTTGAAATATCGAGTAGCTGCAAGCCAGTAATATCAAAGAGCTTAGCAAAAATGCAGGATAGTCTCCAGCTGTCGCGAGAGCGTCACAAGACAAAGGTACTATAATCAAGGAGCCAGACTTAGCCGAAGGATAGTTGTTGCACATGAATTTCTCCACATGCAGTCATAAGTACAGGATCGGTTTGCATCTGCGCATTTTTAATAGGCATCATCCATTGACTCAGTTTAGACCAACGCTCGATGGATTGGGGGGGGGCAACCCTTTCTAAAGGTTGTATAGAAACCTATGAGGCTACAACAATTACTTGAAGTCATCGCCTTGTTTTCTGTTATTGCCCTCGGGCATGTTTCCAGTTATATATCGTCTCGCCGGCACAAATCGCGTATAGGATCAAACGTAACAAAAGTGAACCAATTACGGTAAGAAAGACGTGGGGGTAGAAAAATCTGCATGTGGAACTGGGCAAAGCTCATCTAACACGCAACTGTTTGAGTAATGTATGATATATGGCTCGGTGTGTGCTATCATCAGATTAGAGGCGAACAGTGGGTGAACGGCTCAGCTGGATGGATTAGGCAGATCTCCCCCGTGGGCAAAGTTCGGTTGTTAGCAGTCGAATGGCAATAGCCTCGACATTCACGAGATGACGTAATCTGACTGATTTGGACCGGTTTTGTGGCACACGAAATGCACATTACCGATCAACGGCGTACCTTAAGTCGACTAGATTCTTTACAATAGGACGCAGGACGAGCCATTCTGGGCAATGTTTTCCAGTCCACCTAGATAAGTGCCGTTAAGAACCCAATAAGCGGCACCACATGCACACTTGAATTTTATCACTGAGATTAGAACTGGCAGTTTGCCTTTACTTTTCAAGCATAGAAGAGTGGAATTTGACGAGAAACACCGAGGTTTAGCCTCGTGGAATAAGGATTTTGCTGCGTCAGAGAGGTTTCTGGTAACCACCTCGGTTAACGAGTCATCTTTGAAAGGGTGCACTAGAAAAAGTTGTTTATATTCGACTGTTTCGGCTATGATCCATATATCGAGTAAGATAAACCAACCAGTGTTACCATTTTCCTCTAGATTGTTTCTAAGAGTATTGGTGCACCAGCTTGCCGTCCAAACACATTTTTTGAGCCTTTGACGCCAAACAGCGGACGATGTTTTCGAGAAATACACTCATTTGCATATCAATTTGGTTTTTGCGAGAGACTCACCTGGAACCCAGCTGAATCTCCCGTTTGCGATGTTTCTTTTTTTGGTTGGAGAAGGACAAAACTATGAATTTATCACTCAATGAGGCTGTCAATATATGACCACAGGATGTGGGCTCCGTGATTGAAGGATACGTCGCGCTGTGTGTTGTCTACGTGTCTAAGGCTAATGACACTGCTGATTGATCGCTCGTGGCCAAACGGTTGAATGTTCACCCACTGACTGCAATGTTGCGGATTCGAAGCTGAGTTTCAAGGGTTACACACTACTGATGAATCCGAACAGCTGTACAGTGCTTCTCAACACTTCGGCTCAGTCTGGCTACGCCGGCATGTTGAAATCTCTACTGAAACTTCCCAAATCCTACACCACCATGAAAACTGAGAAATTACGTAGACTGTTCACGACAGGTTACCTTGTGAGACACGCTTATTTGAATAGAGCCGTCGGTTCAATTGGGCAACAGAAAGCAGACCTGACGTTTTGTTCTTTTTACACAGTAGGAAAACTATTAAACTGATTTAGAAATCTATCTACATCGCAGTCTTCGCCGACAAGACAAAATATGTCGTCGGTGTATTTATGGTACTGGACCAATTCTGATATATCATACACTGACCCTTTGTTCTCAAGTTTGGCCATGCAACTATCAGCAAATAATGGGCTTAGTAGCGATCCCAGAGGTATTTCGTCCCTCTGACGATAGTCTGTAGTCTGTGTCATTAGGACGAAACTGCACAGTGAGAGTACAACGTCAGAGCAGTCCCATTACATCAAGTGTGCACATCCTTCAGCAAACTACTTCTCCATTGTGTGAAACAGTCAGCCGATTCAAGCAGGTCACTTCTCTGGGTAAAGCAGGTATGGTCATTTTTGAAACAGTTATTTAAACGTTGATGGTGATAGACAACTTGTAACCACGAGCTTTTGCCAACAAACTCATTCTTAATGCCCTGTTTCGTATCATCCTGCTTTCCGAATAAAGTAATACTATATATTGCGTCTCATTTTGGATGGTGCTTCCGTTGGCCACAAAATTGAACAGACATGAGTTTGGACATCCTTGGTACACTCTAAACGACGTGAGGAAGAACGAAGACGACTGCGTGCAATTGTGGGAAGATTTGCAAGGTTTCGAGGCTGACCATTTTTCAACAGGCATTCACGACATCTGTTCCATCAACCGAACTGAAGGTTGCATAGTTATCGAGTAATGTCAGCAAATACAACTACTGTCATTAGGTCTAGTCGGTGAGTAGTTCTACTGGTCTAACGCTCGTTCTGTCCACAGGGGTTGGTAATAAACGCTTAAACGAGCTAAAAAATGGCTTAGCTGGCCGACTGATGGGACTAGCCCGAGGAAACAAAGGCCATCGCCAGTTACCAAAACATGCTCGGTTTCTTTCATTTGTGTTTCAGTGCAGTTCTCCATCTATCTTCAGGCTTATTTTCACTTGGCTTTTGACTGTTAGTTGTCGCTCTTTTTAGGACGAGTGAATTGAATCGAAAGCCTCACGGTTTAAAGAATTATTCAGGGTTCCATTTTGTCAATCTGAAATTTGTCACGGTACAAAGCCTGGTTCTAATAAACTATGAGGCAAGCTTTAATGGTATGATGATGATCCTAACGTCAAAATGACAACGGTCTCAATCTGAGACCTTTCGAAGGTGGCGGATCCTACCGGATTTGTTGCTTTGATACGGTGTGATTGATCTGGTTGCTGTCCACAACGATGCACCTCGTTACTTGAGCTCAGCTCATGGATCATCTCCGGTTAATAGAATCGTGGTTGGCCCAAATCCACCATAGTGAAATCCATGAAGTTGAATAGAGAATTCACTCCTAACTGGATTAACATTACTGGGTGCCTTGATTTCCATTTGCATTCGAAGCCTCTGCTAAGCTCACGGCATGAAATCTGCGTCCGACATTGGCCTTGTTTCTGGCTGTCGACCGAGAATAAGTCAAACATACACCAACCCGGAGGATGAGGCTCTCGAGCGTCTAAAGAAGCTTACCTGACATATGATTGTGGAGTTTATCGCCCAAGGTTTACGGACAACTCGTTGGCTGCTATCCTGTTTATACTTCAAATCAAATAACTCCTTCGAAATCCAGTGTGCATTAGGCTATGCTACACACAGTTTGTGCTGAGGCAGACTCCCGTATCCGACTTTATACCGAGGGAGTAAGACCAGAAGATGAACAGAGGGGCATGTCTAAGTTCATTCACATGCCAAGCTGACGGTCCACGACTATCTTCTGCTCATGTTTGGCTAAGTGAAACGTTCAAACCGTCGAAGTATATTAGAGGCGTATTTGTGGCCCACAGGGCGCATCTAAAGGACTCACATAGCTATTCGTTGGTGTGCATGTCTCCTAAAAAAACTCGAGTGAGTTACGCTCATTCAGTGGCCATTGTGCACCAAATACAGTCATAACGCCGGTAAGCTCCCCGACACTACTCATTCAGGAGACCGGTGGCGGAGGCGCGCACGTCTCCAGCAAGAGTTACCCAGTCCGAGGCTACTCCGGTCTTGGGGCGGATATTCCGAAGACAGTGGAGAGGACACCGTTTGACCTTTTCGAGGTATTCCGGATCCACTTGGTCTGCATAACGCTGCTGAGACCCTTCAGCGTTTACTGCATAGCGGTTTGAGTTTTGGTACCTTAATATGGACGTTATTCCGGCTACCGGTGTCCCAATATGGTGTTACGGTCACTTTAATGGGAGTTCGTTGGAGGTCTTATGGGTATAGAGTCTGAGCAAAGGCTTCTAAGATTGTAGGTTCCCAACTCGGTGAATTACTCTCCCAACCTGAAGCCACCACATTGATGTGATAGTCGAGCTTGAGAGTTCCAATGATTCCGCGGGCTACACTGACTGAAATGTCGTTCCACAAGGTGCAACCATATCAGGAAGGCCAAAGGGGTACAGCCAGACGAAGAGTAGCTAGACCCCGTACTGTAAGTAGTCGTGCGACGAGGCGACCTTGGGGTATTGTTCCGTGATATGGGAGTGTGAAGGCGGAAAGGTGCTTTCTTCAGGCGACCAGCATATCCATATTCATGGAAGCAGCGATGCTGCCTTTCCCCGAGGAAGAACGATTTAGAAAAGGTCGGCCGTAACAACCGCACACTCGGATCGTCCAACGGTTGACCGTAACCGCTGGCACATTATCCACTACGGTGGAAATACTTTTAAAACCAAAGAGTCCGATTCTGCTCAAAAGGCATCTGCTGTGCGCAGCCGCATCAGGAGTGAGACAGTAATGTTTTGCCCCCTGCGCCCTCGAGTTAGGCCGAAGCCCTGTAGCCGAAAAGATCAGGCTGTTGGCTCCGGGCAGGAATATTTGGCGTGGCAGTTCAACTCAGTGCTGGTGCTGAACGCACTTTGATCGACTGGATTAGATTGAACAGTCGTGTTTACTTGCGCCTTTCTCTCATCCAGCTCAGTCCACCTCAATATAAAAATGGTGCCTACTTGTAGTGGTACATGCCCCAATGGACTGAAATTCTAACGTTGAGAAGGATACTTTTTATCGAGAACTATCCGGGCTTATTCCTCGAGCAAGAAACACTGACATTGTGATCTACGCGAGCAAATGAATGTCGAAGTCTGTCATCTAAGCTCCTTGTAGCACATTTGGGTGGTCGATTCGGACTCGATGCTCGCCACACAGAAAACGGACACCGAGTTCTCCAGTTGTGTGCTGATCATGAACAGTTTCTGGCTAGTGCGAACTTTCACCATAAACGTTCGCATCGCTAAACCTAGATGTAAATTGGCCGTGGACCCAGATGGACCACGGTGGCGAGCCACAATTCATGACTACCAATTCCTTCTGGGGCACACAACTTGATTCCAATCACACCGTGGTGCGTGCACGCCTGGCAGTTTGCTTCCCATCAGGCCCTTGCAAGTTAGCAAGCAGCATTCCAATCCACTGTCTTCGAAGAAATACCATAGCTCAACAGTATTGATCTGAGCTAGCTCAACAACTTTCTACAATAGGCCTGTGCACTTTCTACAAAGTGCACTGGTAGCAAGCACATGGATGAAGCATGGCAAAATATGAAAGGAGTTATGTTAGAGGCGGTCAATGCTGTCCCTCTGACTTCTCCGATACAAATAAATGGCCGCTGGATATCGTGGGGCTCGCTAGTCCTGACTGATGTCCTTAAATCCATACCAGCAGGCAACGAGTACGACGGCGCACGTAAATCCCTCAAGTAGTGAACAGTCTAAGGAAATAGGGAGAGCTATGGTGGACATCGAAAGCTCGGGAGATGGAGAAGGCTTTTGCTACCGGCACCAGCCGTGCCCGATATCGAATGATAGGATAGACTGGCCATAGGAAAGCAACGGTCGGTGAAATGATAGGTGAAGAGGGTGGCTCATTAATTCACTCACAAACTTGCCGACCGTACAGATGGGTCGAACACTTCGAAAAGCAGTTTAGCTGGCCTCCTGCAACACAGCCTGTGGAGATAATGCAAACGGGCGAATGGAATGTAAACCTTGATCGCCCGCCGGAAGAAGAGATAAAGTACGGAATACCGGTATTGAAACGAGAGAAGGCACTGGGACGGGACAGTCTGTATCCAACCTTTTTCAAAAAGACGGAGAATCCATGATTACCTATCTAACAAAGCTCAATGGTGGGATATGGGATGAAGAAAAAGTGCCTGCAGAATGGGGCAAGTCGGCAGTTATTCCTATGTTCGAAAAGGGTAGGCGCACGTTGCTTGAAAACCACGGTTGCATCAGCATATTAGTTGTGGCATCGGAAGTGGTCTTTGGTCTCATCCTTTGAAGGTTGACTGAACGCAGGGAGAGACAGGTCCGCGAAACCCAAGCTGCCTTCTGTCCTGCAAGAAGATGCATCGGTCACATTTTTACCCTTGTCAAGTTCTGGAACAGTGATACTGTTTCCAGCGACCAACAATGGTTTTGTTCCTTGCTTGATCGCTGCCTTCGTCTCTGTGGACCGTCAGACACTATGGCAGTGTCTGTGGGGCATAGGTGTTTCCCCTAAACTCGTGACCCTCCTTAAGGCACAGTGTGCTAACTCCTGCGGCCATGTGAAGGTCTACGGGAATCTCTCGCCTCAGTTCACCACATCAAGGACTGTCCTCTTTCACCTTTCCTCTCCGTCACTGATAGGATTAATTAAGATTCAGTCCCAGCCTCTAACGCCTATGGAACCGGAATGCTCCCAGATATCACGGATATCGGGAACCCAGACATCATATCTCTCCTTGGACGTCATGGTAATGCAAACAGTGAGGCGATCTGGTGCGGCACATTCAGTTGCCTGGAAACATCACAAACGAGAGATTCAGTCGGGTTTCAGGTGAGTCTCTCGCAAAGCCAAATTTGTTTGCAAATGGGTGTATTTCGCTAATGTTAAGTGATCTAAATAATTTTCCCTCATGGTTCAGCATGCTCTTCTCACCTGCAAAGTGGAAAGTGCTACTGGAAGACTGGGCGGGCTCGATTCCTAACCTCATGCTTGTCGATGAGCTAGTTGTCTACCTGAGTAGCCGCATGAGGCCCGGTGGTCTAGCCAAAAATACTATTTCTATTCAGTAATTCTGGAGTACGTCGTGCGGTTTTCAGAAGAGATAACTCGCCCCCAATAAATGAACTGATCACACTCCGTGGGTTGCGCTGGTTTGGTCAGTCGACCGTTTGGTCATGCCAGTCGACCGACTTCCTCAAAGGGCACTTTTCGCACAAACACCCGAAGGGTGGGATCTAGTCGGTGGAGGTCAAACAGTAACTTGGTAGCGAAGTATGAAAGCCATTGCCCGCAAACTCAGCTGCGCCGGTCATTGCCGTCTTTCTGGATGAGGACCCCGAGACGGGACACATCAATGGTTAGATGTATTGTCAGACTTTGCCCAGTGGAGCTCAAGCATCCGAGCTATTGCCTTCAGTTCATAGCTCTCCTTCCAGTTTCTTCAGTTTAAAGTTCACTTACATCCCTGTGTTCACATACCATGTATAACAGCTACCACCCACATTTCGCAGCTATCTACTCCACCTTCACCTGTTTGAGCTTGTTTTAGGTTCGTTTTGTAAGAATGAGTTTTTAATAGTTGACGTTTGACGGGATAACTAACTGTGGTGCATCAGGTAATTTTCGAGGCACCACACGGCCTATCATTCCAGCACGCGTGTTGCAGCCAGATGAATATTCGGCCATCCCGTATAGGCTATGGCTAACAAGGACATCTGAAACTGGGCCAGTATTTTAAGATATACCGTCATGCTGGGACGGTTTGGGACACCTGCTGCACATAATACTACAGGCACGTCGACCGCACTGGTACCTTGCTACCATAGAAGGGTTCTGTCTGCTTTTAACCTGTCTTGTTCCTGTTTCAGGTGGTCTGTGGCAAACTCATTGCCAGACAGCTACTCTGAGACGGCCGCCTGAGAATTTCTAGTAGGTTTGGCGGCTTAGTTCGTTTTTTGGTCCCTCGTCACACGTAGAATTCGTTTTTGGCAGTCTACTGAATACCCTGGATTGGACACACAAGATTTGTGTGTGGCCTCAACCGCTGAACCTTGGAAAAGTTAATCTTCCTAATTCGGCGATAAAACATGGGTGAGTCACAATAATTTTTTAGGGGACATCGCCTTCCTGACTGACAAATCTCAGGTTATCGATGGCCAACCAAGTTTAGGACGGGAGTACGGAGGTCCCATTTTAGAAAGTTCACTGTATGATGCTGCCATAATAATCTATGTAATAAAGGAAGGGAAACGAACAACTTAGCAGAAAATATTTCACCCCACTAAAATAATTCACTCATCCACACATACAGCAAGTCAATAGATATGTTGGCTAAGCAGAAAATTTGCTGATTTGTGTGTCCCCTCGCCACTCGGCAGCCGAAAGATTGTTCAAACAGTTTAATCAATGCCTTAGGGTAGCACACCAAGGTGGCAACCACTTGTGACTGGGGATTTCACCAGTGATTCTACTAGGCCTCCAAAAGATTATTAAAGCGTACCCAAGCAGCCCTACCAAGAAGTTAATAAATACATCTTGCCCTGGCATACCACATAGGCCAAGTGCGTCTAGGCTACCTAGCCATTTTAAACATGGCATGTATGTTGATCACTTACGCCAGCATAAGTGGTAACCGAAAGTAACACGGATTGAGGCACAGTAAAACTCTGTATACATGCATAACGACTTTCACACAAGCTCTCACGCATTTTTGAGAACTGGTACGTTAAAGTCTATTTCACACTCTCCATGCGACACCACACCGTGTAATCAGACGCTCTGAAAAGTCATCGAGAAAAACGGCAAACATTATTACTTTGCAATTGCGTGTCCAAACTAGCACTCTTGCAAGTGCTTCATTCGCTCGCTTCTACAATCGTTCCGAATTCTGGGTCAAGTCAGGCTCCATAGCCATAGATGAAATGATTCACATCCAGGGCTGAAGCTCACTTATCACTCTAACTGATCCGACTTGTTGTTGTTACAGAGGAGCTGGGCCGTCTTTTTACCGGAAACCTGATCCTTTCCGGCGTTTAAATAGCTAACTTATCTCCTTATGCGTGCCTACCGCGTAGAACTTCGAGAAGTTTTCCTTAACTATATGAATCGTGTTCCACCAATAAAATGTACTGCGACGTCTCGAACATGGGGCGGCCTTTGTGCAGCTCACTCATCTGAAGGACATCATAAACGATAGGTTTAGCTGAAATTCAGGTGTGTGCTGTTGAGCTCATATGACTGAACTTCATCCCTGTTTATGTGTAACCTCAGACGACGCCGCCGCCGCATAGATAGACAGCCCTGCGACTAACAGAAGGTTCAAAAAGTGGAATAAACGAGCGCGGTCTGGAATATAAAAAGTTAATTCAGGCAAGTGTGAAGCAGGATCAACTAATGGTCTTTTGGTGAAGTAATTAGGGCAACACCGAAAGAGCCAGCTTCTATGTCAGTTGGTGGAAATCAACAAACAACTGTCCGTTTGGACCTCGGATACCTTTCCTACGCCTTTTGTTCAACCCGCTCAAATGCAGCCGTGGGATGTCAGTTTACAAGTGCTAACCTTCATTTCTTCTTGGAAAACCCACCAGGTTACTGGGATAGACGAGCTTCCACCAGCGTCACTAGCAAAATTGGTCACTGCTTCCTGGTTGATCTAGGATGTGTTAACTTGTTTGGGAAAAAAAGCACGTCACAAAACGGTAAAACGAATCAGTGTTCCAAAGATGACTGCTACCGAGATATGGGTTTTACACCTGTTATAAAATAGTTCCTACCTCCCGCAATCGTGTTACGTCCAGCTCCAATACGAATTCGGGAAAAGGATTTTGACCGGGTATGGAATACATTAATCCTTACATTATATCGGGTGCATGAATAGCCCCACGAAAAGCACTAGCCAAACCCCTGCCCTTTTTCTCATCTTCATGTGGTTTTTTTTAACTCCGTTGGACAAAGATTGCCTTTTTTGGACTGCATACCAACATTTGTGGTTTTGTTGACGTCTATAGCAAACTGTTCAAAATTCCCCTCAAAATGGTGAGGTCCTGCTAGGGCTTCCTTCTTTTCCTTTAGTTCTGCCTCTGATACACTGCTGAATGGACATGTCGACATGATGCACAAGAGGGCAAAAATTGTCCGTCGAAATATGTTAGTCTTGTTCTTGCAGGGGTTGGTGTTCGAAGGCTTATGTACTCTGTTTTTTATCGATTTCCCAAAGACGTTGGGCTATTTTATGTACTCTTCATCTTTATTTGTTCTGTTTCTTCACAAGAGCATCCCTTCATCCTTATTATAAGGCATATAAGTGTCAGCAATTACCACAGATGAATTTCGGTTGATGATGAAACAAAATTTCACAAAATGGAGTTCACAAATGATGTTCAATTTGTGGTCAAAAGTATTCACTACTGCCTTCTGAATCGTAGTAACACGATCGGTACGAGAGAGTACTACAGTTCGACGGAAACAGCAAGGCTTAACCAATCAAAATAGCGTCACCTTATAAATATGCGCTTCATACCTAGGTGGCTAAAATCGACCAAATAGGTCGAAAAACTATCTCAAACGTTCTGTCCGCTTGGTGAAGAAAACAGTAAAAAACGCCCTAAAGTATTCGGTAACTCCCGGAATATGAGGTTAATATCATAGTCATTTTGATCGCTGTGAATGAACGAGGTGAAAAATTCGAGGTGTTTAAATAAATTATCGAGAGAAACCTATGTGTCAAACATTTTATGGTTGGGGTCGATCAGTTATAATTCCCCAGTCCGCTGACTTTGAAACAGCAGACAAGCCCACTAGATTTCAGCTAACCAACCTGCAGATTATAACTGAAAAGTGTCACACTAATAACGAGTATAGTTGGCTTTGTTTTGTTTTCCAATGTTCTTGGGTGCACAAATTGTCCCAGTGTCATTTTCCCTTCACAAACGCGTGTTGTTCACGCTGTTAACACGCTGATCTTTTGATAAATACTGAGTTTTATGGTCTTTTCGCCTAAGGCCTGAGAAGTACGAGATACCCGTAGAGCAGTCAATCCGTTGCCTATAGGGAACCTGTTCAGAATTTAGTCCTTTTATTAGCGAATGTTATGATAGCAATTTTGAGGGTTTTATCCAACGTTCATAGGTTTTGGAAACCGGCGCCGCTTGCCAGTATCTTTCTAGGTTTTTCATAATTCGAGTCTGAAGCTATTTTGTTGACCGTTGAGGAAATTTAAGAAAAGCCCGAATGAAAACCATTTTTATAAAACTTTCATAGGGTTGCACAGCTTTTATGGTTACAATTTAGTTCCAACTTTCAACGGAGGCTGTAACGCGTACAGTATCCATTTTAGCTTCAGGATCTAGTTACTGTCGAAATGAGTTCAGGCTGCCCACACATAGAAACACAGGTCTCATTACGTTTGATTTTTTCTTGGACAAAAATGGGTTTTGTGGAACATGCTGTCCTGTTGAGTAGGTACCGCCAACATCCAGCCTTCCACTGACGCCAAACCCACATTTACCACAATTAAAGATAAACCAATCTGCGAAAAAAATATGCAAATTTTCATTGAAAGAAACAGTGTCGATTGGAGCTTGTATCTGAAAAAAACTTTGAGTATATCTTCTTACATTTTACTCGTAACCAAAGTGGTACCCTGATGGAAAAAGAAACACAACACAGTTTACTTCTACCACTCACAAATTGCAACTCCACGGATTGTATCAGAGTGTCGGTAAGTTCTATGAGGAAACCAGATTAAAAAAACCCTCAACATGTGTTGCAAGCAAACAATGAGATGTTTGACAGAAATCCCATTGGAAATCAACGGTGAACTTTCATCGAATATATTATCTCCCAACTGCTGAGTGGTACCCAAGCGCTCTTTTCCATCAGCAGATGATATAGTTAGATCCATTCCTTTATTTCTGGCCAAGACGCTTCTTCCTCTAATTGGGTCTCATGAAATAAATGTGTAGATGGACCACCCAGGCGATTCTCTTTCACCTTCCTACTTTTTTATTTTGCGTCAAAGCTGATTTTATCTCAACTAGCTGAATTCTACAATATTTAACGAGAACAATATGTGTCACCCAAAACGCTGGCAGGTGGCGAGACACACTTCACCGAAGATCACACGTGAATGTAACTCACGTCCTTCCAAACTATTGTCTTCGGGGTTTATCAAATTATTTGCAAGAATAATTCGATTTGAATAACTGTGTGTCGACAGGCCAGAAAAAAATCTGGATATGACATCATTACTCTATGTACCAGCATCCATTGGCCGACCACTGAGGGACAAGTCGAAGGACATCACAGTCATGAACAAAGTAGTGAGTCTAGTCTATAGCGTTAATCGGTATCTAGAAAATCTGTGCACCTGTAATATCGCCACAACAAAGATCATGGCCGGATTTAGACTTTCCAGTCGGGAACGTCTACTGTTTTACTGTTAATTCGACCTGTTATAGACCTCTTGCTGTGATCTGCTTCAAGAAATAAGTGGGTTGACGGATCAGAAATGGATCGGCTGGTGGAAAGAACGAAGACATCTTTAGTACTCCAGTATTTTTCCGTCGAGGAAACTCCTTTTGAGAACTCCTCGATTGGGCGAATTTGTCAGTGTGAAACAGCTACCGCACGGGAGGTCCACTCTGGCTGATCAGCCGAAACTCTGAACACACCAAACCTCGCATGCTCCATTAGCTTTCTTTGGTGGAGAATTAATGGATGTATTATTTTATCTTTTATTTTATCTTTTACTGATCTTCCATTTATGTCCGTTTGAAGCTGTATTTTGTGTTGTCGTTATACTGCTGAAGAGATCAAACGGAAGCACGGGAGGCGTTATCTATTATGTTTTCTACACTGCGTATCCGCATCCGGACTTTATGCTAAGTAGCTTGATAGAATCGTTTCTTCACTTTTCGTTTACATACCCGTGACTGTTATAAACTAGTGTAGCATTGTGAACCTGTTTAATACTCATCCTATATGCTGTCTTGGCCACAAGGTTAGTGTCAACTTGTGACAATCAGGCCAGATAGTTAAACAGCGTGTTCGCGTTGTTTCTTCTGAAGTGCGATCAACCGGGGTGGCTCCAGGCTCACCAAATTAGTTCACTAGAGGAGCTAACCAGAGCCCACCAGCGATTCGAATTCACTTTGTCCAGCTGCTTGGACAGCTTCACACAGCTTCACCATGAAGATATAGGTATTTGCAGCATACACACGGTATGTGCTATGGGGTTACAGAAACCAGAAAAATGGTTCGCAAGCATTGAATAGCCACGAGTGAACCAGACAGCTAATACTGGGGCAGGATAGTGATAATCTCGTATTTGTAGTCCAATTTTCCTTAATAATAAAATTTATGGACTGAAAAAAATATCAGTCCTCCTCGTATGGGACTCTTATATGAACGGAAAGAATATATCTCTCCAGGTATTTTTCACCTCGTTACTAAAACGCTTTTCAGTTTATTAGTGTTACACTGGGTGATTGTGTCATTACTCCTTGATATCAAAGTAAAGACATGAGGGTTTGTAGAGGGATTGCCATTTTCGCTTGTTTTGTGTCCGCCCCCGTTGACTGCTGGTCAAAAACGAGTCCATGCAGAAATAATAAAACATCTAATAGCCTTTTTTAGTAGGCTGCAAAAATGAGGTGGAGATCACTTCTGTTCTGTTTAGTTGAGGGGAGTTTAACGTGCTCACCGGTACAACCAACGCAGCGTGAATGCACAGTTCCGCACCACTTCAAGCCTACACACTGGTGATGTCAGCTCAATTGGTGACGAAACTTTTGCAACAAAACCGCCGAACTCAGCGAACTACTCGGTCAATAACTGACTAAACCTGAGCTATCAACATTCCATTCTATAACAAAAGTGGTCGTGTCTTTAAGCAGTCCTAGCTCTTTCGGTTCAGCTGAAAGGTTTCATGCGGTTCATCGCTATTCAGGCCTAAATTACGTAGAATTCACTGAACTGAGAGATTCGAAGAAACAAGAACTTTTATGTTTTTGTCCAAGTACTGCTTACAAGCCAGAAGAAACCGGTACGATGGTGGGGTTGACTGGGTTCCGAAAACATTATTGTTTCTGTACTGTATAATATCTAACCTAATTCTGGCTGTGCTGGAGGTAAAAGTGTCACCATGTTGGCATAAAAAGTGTTGGGCTCTGAGGGATGATCCAAGTGCCCTTTGGTAAAACCTAACGGAATGAGATGGACAGTTAATTGGTACTATGACTGGGAGGATTCGGACATAATATTAAAAAAAAGTCTGAGTTCAATAGTTGAAAACGGTTACAGCGCTCCTGCATGACACGCTGAAACCAAAAACAGGTTTCCAGCAAATTTGTTTGGGCAAGTAAGCAGTTGTGTAGAATAAATGGCAAAACACAACCAGGTATACTTTACGACATTGAGCAGTCTCTCGCTGCAGTGGGTACTATGTACCCCTATGACGGTATAGCGTCACAGCATAATAATGCCTTGGTATATCCAGTCTACCAGACAAAGCCCCTACTCTTGATTAAAATGTACTTGTTGGTAGACCGGATCACTTACGGCATCCATGTGTGGTTGAAAGTGTTCAGTGAACTGTCGGAAAGTGAGTTCGTGTTATAGACCATCTGCCTTCAGCCAACTCACGACAAGTGCATTGTATAAGTGAATAAAACACAAACTTGTCATTGCTGACAACCGGATGAGAAGAATAAACGACATTCGATTTGTTAGCCAATATACCACTCTGAGCACCAACCAAGCGTTGCCCGATTAGCGGTCTGCAACTCAAAGGCAGCTCTTATATTTCAGTAAAAGTAGATTGCAACCTGTCCAAAGATTGGACTTAAAACTAGGTATCCGACATCGGCTTCCCAATTCTAATAACTTTAGAGTTGAAAGCTGAAATGTTTAGGAAACTTGTCTTCGTGTCGGTAAAATTTTCCTCAATATATTTGTATTCTCGCCGTCGTCCGTTTGCTCTTTTTTGTCTGAAAGCAAGCTCCATTTCAGGTATTCTACGAGTTTCTAATCATACACGTTCCGAATTGTTGATAAGGGGGTGGGAAGTAGCCACATCCCAAACTCGTCCCACTTTCAGTACTTCTGAAATATAGGTGATGTTAATGCCAAAATAACTTCTCTATTTTGCGCGATATCTCCAAATGATTTCCGACTTATACGGTCTTATTTTCGTTTTTATCCTCATTACCGTATTATTTTCAATATTCTTTAGATAACCTAAATCTCCTTGCTATTCCAAATTACGTCAATGAATCAAACACTCAATCAAAATTATCATTATTCATTTTTAGTGACAAAAATACGACTTACTTTCCTAGGTTTTAGATGTCATTTCACTACAACGTTCTACTCTCCAGGATTTGTGCTGGGAATTTGTCATAAGTTTGTGCCATTCTGTCCGCACGACTTCAGGCGTAACAGTTGGCTTGCGTATTGTTTGTGGTGTTTGTTCAGAGAAAACAGACGCCAAGGTCATTGTTCAAACACGACAAACCTGTTCAGGGACTAGTTTATTTCACAGTTGTTTAGATTAAATTTCGGTTTTGCTGCGATATGATTCGTAATCTTTTAAGCTTAGCGTATAAACAAAAGATGCAAAGCTCAAATCGCAAAATGCATGGCTCGCGTGGAAATAATAAGGCAAACCTGAAGTTTGAACCTAATCAACATGAATTTTTCTAACAAAAGTGGAAAATCAATGCGAGAATGTAGCCTCTTCTGATATGGTTTACCCAGGAAACGCATTTCTCCACGTTTTACAGCGTAAAACTGAAGCTTTGGAGTTTTAAAGAGAATCCCACGATAAAATTCAATGCGACCATACCTCAAAGAATTTTTGAAAATTCCTTCACGAAGCTATGTCACCAACATCGCCCTACTTAAGCTGGAGTTAGGATGGTCGATTGGCTTCCGGCTCACACTAACTCAAGTCGAAGCACACTATAAACAGGGCCAGTTTCCTTTTTTACATAAACAATTACAAAAAATCTCAATAAATTTTTTTTGTTATGTCGAGCGAGATCTTTTGGAGTGCTTGTGTTCCAGAAAAAAGGTTGCTTTTAACTTTTTTATTTGAAAGGCAACAGCTGTGTAATTCACCTTGCGACGAACTGATTTGACCGCACATACTTTTCACCGATAATCCATTTTCTATAGATTAATTTGTATCATTTTTCCACAGCGAATGATAAATCATGTCTGAGCTGAGTCTCATGGTGTGCGACAATTTCAGGTCAATCAAATGGCTTAAAATATAATTATGAGACCACATCAGGGCACCATTTTTTGACAGAATGTTGCGGCATTTCCGCCTCCGAAACTTCGCGAATCAGTTCGCCATACACCTGATAAGCTTGCGAAAAACGTTTTAGCTGGCGTTTGTATGTTCCGATTCTATGGTATCCATAAGTTCGGTTTTGGTGTGGGACGTGTGAATGCCAATATACTCAAGGGGATTTTTCCCAGGTGAACTTTAAGAGTTGGAATTGGTCAGTCAAATACCTTTAACAGACGGAATGGAGACCAGCTCCCGAAACCTAAAACACTATGCTAGCCATTCAAAATATCTTAACCTCACTTAATTGCGGCAGCAAGCACCTGGTTGTATGCATCGGTCTTAGTAACTGGTCGGTGATGCAAAGTTGTTTCACAAGCTAACGTAACACTTTATACTCACACTGTCCCCTCTACAGATGTGATTTCAGTGAATCTCTCCGGTCTTGTTAATCGGCATAGACATTCTTACGATCTCCAACACCAACTCTGGGTAACAGTGAATTAAGTGTGAGTTAAAAGAAGCTGAGTATGGGGCAAAGTTAGTTCGTACTTTTCACAGCCTTTCTCAGCGGCCCGGTAACATGACGATAATGCTTACCTTTCCCTTGACTATGATGCACTCGAACTGGATACCCTCTCGAATCACGAAGTGGGTAGATTTATAAATATTGAATGGTAGGTGAGTCTTTTGTGGACATTTAGACACGAAATTACTCAAGACGGAGGCCGAGAACTAACTAAGAGAAACCCAATTAATATACTTTAGTGGGAAACCGCAGTGACTTTCAGGTAATAATACAACACAAGAATGCTATAAAGTAATAGATGCTAGGTAAGAAGAGTGTGACTTCAAGTGGATTTGGGAAGTATTTCATTGATATTTTTGGAGGTAAATTAGGAGGGCATCCGTAATGTCTAACTGCTACGCATTTTCCGGTGCGCACAGACATAGTTTATCCAAGTCATGTGCCTACCTTGATCGCTCGTGTGTACATGTTCGGAACTTCTGATTCCCAACTCCACCTTGACATAACGTTTTGCGAAATCCTCTCTGATAACGCACCTTAATCATACATAACACCAGTTTCACATTGGAACTTTCGATTTACTTGTTGAGGCTAGTTGTTACAACCAGCATGGTGATATTTGTAAGGATTTGTACGTTACAGTAACTGACTAAGTTGTTGCATGGAGCGGTAATACAAATGATGTCACAAATGAAGCTTCAGTACCTGGCATGACGAATGACGGCAAAGCTGGCGAACTTATTCTTAGTCGAGACTTCGTCCTGTAAGTGAAGCTACTCTAGGCCCCAAGCCCGAGAAGCACTGTACAACTGTTTAATCCCTATCGTAGTTCACCAGCAATCCGCAGCTTATGAAACTCCGGAGAGTCTCGGACCCGCGACCTCCCGGCTAGTATTTTAACACCTAACCGTCCATACACGAGCAGCTGGTCAGCATTGTGATTAACTCGTACTCAGGCAGGATATTGCACCACTCATCCTTTAGTTACGAAAACCACATCAAGTGGTCACTTGTTGACTTCCTCTTCGAGGGCCAAAACTTCTCAAATGGAAGTTTCATTCAAAAAGCTGTTCCTCCTCTGAGGTATTTATAGATTGATGGTAGTGTAAAGGGAATTGACAATATTAGCTTGAGATTTCGTCCTGTAAGTAAATCGAAAGCTATTTTTGCCTATTGTTTTACGTTAATAGGAGTAATACCAGTAACTACTAGATAAACGGCTACTGACTCGTACACTTTCCAACTTCCTATGTGTTGAAGTTGGTACCACATCCTCGAGTTGCCATGTCTGTTTCTGGGTCGTGCACATAACCAATCACCAAAGCGATTTTCGATCATTAATGGGTAACTAGAACACCAAAAACAGTTTAGAAACAGTGCAAAGGCTGTTACAAACTTAAGCATCCTCGCACTGTATGAATAAATTAAAAGCGGCTATTTTGTGTGTTTGTGGGGGGGGGGGGGCGGCGAGACTCTCTGATACACCCGATATTCTGAGCTTGTTTGAGGAAAACAATGTACTTCCATGTGTTTCTACTAGAAAAGCGGGTAAACTGTCTGTGAGGGTCAAAACAAACTTAAACGACCTAATAAATTGTCTGAGGAATTGCATAAAAAACTCAAGTCTGCTAAATGCTTTCTAAGTAATCATCCCAAACGCGTTGAATAATAATTCAACTTCAGGTGGGAAACAAGTAAAGATTCTAACTGCACGCTTCACCGGAAATGCTCATAGGTCCTTTTTTATTGCCATACGCATTAAGGTGGCTTGCACGTTGCTAAAAGGACTCGAACAAATATGTGGCACTTGTTAGAGATTCGGAGGATCAGGCCTACTTGATGAAGCCCACGATGGGCGAAATCGGTAGTAGGCACTCCAGAGCTTTCATCTAGCTTATGAGCAGTATTGAATATGGTCGGTTACTTCGTCTGATCACTTCACCAAATGTCTTCCACCAACGAGTCACCCCAGACAAAGCCCACCAAAGCTAATTTGGCGCTTCTTGCTTTGCTATGGACTATGAATTCAACTAATCTTGGAAACATCTACATCTAATCGAAAGCCGTCCAGAAGATTTCAGGCGCGCTCAGAGCCACCTGACTGGGTAGGCCTGACAGGCGTGTCAGTCGACCGACCATGAAAGTGCTGGGACGTCGTTCGAGGCATCGGGCAAACAAATCACATCGCCGAAGCGTCAACACATTAGCCTGTTGAGACGCAGTAATTCAAGTGTGAATTTAAATAGACAATAAGTAGGCACTTCTGAAGCGTGGCTAGCCAACATAACGGAACCCGTCTGGGTTCAAAGAGAACGGTCTTCGTACTCAGAGACATATATCGATGCATCTTCTCTAGATTGTTTGTTCGGTTTCTTGTTATCATCTGAACTCAACTGAGGAATTGCAGGTATGTGGCAGGACGGTAAAGCGTGAAATGACCCAGACTTAATTTTAACCCAAGCGAATGACGGATCTGGTTTGGTAGATTTATAGCGCGTTGTTTAAAAGTACAATTCACCTAGCCTGCCAGGTTCGTAGGCAGCCTTCGGTGAAGAGTCCCGTAAGTCTCCAGACTCTCACAAGAATTCGCAGGCAACTTTATTAGGCCTATCTTTTTTGAGGAATGATGTGCTTTACACCGAGAAGTGCGCTTATTATCTGTCAGACAAACACACTCAATTGGGCTGCTCCGTCTGGATAAAAACAAATATTCTGGATAGCCTTTTTTTGGGTTTGTGTCAAAGATTCTCGTGCCAGTATTCATTTTGAACTCCTATATTGAGCTAGGCAAGGACTGGGATGTTAAAAACGTTCATCAGATCAGTACACAGTGGAACTGCCTAAACTCACCTGACCCAACTATTTGGTTTTACGTATTTGGGTTGTAATTTGTTCTCAAACTGTTGCAGTGATTCCAACTTAAATTTGGTATTCATCACCGGACCAAGACAACAGCGCTGGATATCCAGTCCAAGTGGGAGACCCCAATCATCCAATTCCTTCTCCAACAAGGGGCCACATATTCCACAAGGCAAATGCACTTCTCCGTGTCGCAGGTAGTTGTGAATAAAACGAAACACTTCGGGATCTCGTTCAACAAAATATTCTCTTTGATCCGGCAACCAGATAGCATCATCCATAAACTTGCTATAGACATATGGGTCTCGTTGAAGTGTAGTACTTAGCACATGGAATCGGACACCGCTTACATTGATACGTACAATTACCGGTTGGTCCGGCGGTAGTATACACAAACATCGGATAAGGTCACTGTTCATGAATGTGACCGACCTCCCATCACTGCCTGGTTTGCTTGGCCACGAGTCATATTGATTCGTTGAATCTGAGTCGCTTTCTCGAGTTTCCACGAACGTCTGGCCAGTTTTACTTGAACCGTTCTGCATTGTTGATGACTCTTCAGCTGAATCCACGATTTTGGCACTGCAACCATTTGGATGTCCAATGAAGAATCTGCCATGATACTCTCCTGTTACCGGGTGCGTTGGTTTTTGAGGGTTAGCGAAACTATGTGGAGGTGGACGTTGTTTCAACTTGGATTGAGCTGAAGAAACCAAATAATGAACTGGGTGCCACACCCCATAACGTCTCCGCCTTTCAAAAGGGTAGCCATTTGACCGTCGGCTCATATTAGGTTGTGAAATGAACGCATTAGATAAGGAACGAAGCAGTCGTTTAGGGTGAAAATTTGATGATCGTCGACGCAAATCTCGATAATGGGGTTGGGACTTGTCAAAAGTAACAGTACCAGATTGAGGTGTCTGTAAGTTTGGGTTTTTGGCGCGCCCTTTGGTCTCAATCGTTCGATCGTCCATGTACGGTTGAGAGATGGAGTTACTCGCAGTTTCCGAAGAATCCGCCATCTACTTGTCTACTTCGTTCACTACTTGAAGGCCCTTGACTTTGGTCGTGCGGTGCAAGCTCTCCACTGAAGGGATGATGCTCTCGGCTTGATTAAATTTAGAAACAACTGCGCGAAAATGCCAGTATCATTGACTGTCAAGCCTTACGCAAAGGAACCACTTGAAAGTGCGCGTTTTTGTGTGCCTAAATAGTTGAGTACCGTGGACTTAGTGACACGCACGACCTGGCATCATTAGACACACGCAACACGTGTGCACAAGTTCCACTGAGAATGCATTTGATTATTGTGCAAAATCGAAATTGTGGTAAATCGTTTTGCAAAAAGACCTCAGCCAATAGGAATGGAGCAGCCGGAAACTTTCTTGCGTGTGCTTGCGTACGCGCCTTTTGTTTTGTTTTCAGCAGTCGCCAGATTCTTTAGGATAGTGTATTCATTTTTGATCGGGGAAAGTTTTCCAACTACGCGTCGAACGCGTTCACGCATTTGGCACTTTGCGTTTGTTACGTGACCTTCTCACTAAAGCCTGTGCAATCTTGTTTTACAGGTGCATCCACTGATCCTCAGCTCACGATGGTTCCCAGAAGAGACCATCCTCCAAAGAAGACCACATTAGAGTACTGCCTTAATTCGTCTGTGGGACCACTTCCCATGAAGAACAATCTCTCGTAGAAACTCTTAGTCCGACTAAAAATGGGTGTTCAATTACTGCCTTTGAAAAGTCGCTGATATTCGCAGATAAGCCACTTATTTCAAACCGTGGGTTCCGTTTGCATTGTCGACTGAATACGTTTATCCAAATAGCATTCGTCAAAACTTGAGGCTCGAATGACGGTGCACTCAATCAACGTCATACCAGTCAAGCTTCCACGCACCACACTCATCGGCGCTTTTTCGATCGAGGAGGCACTATGCAGCATAGTTCGCCAGAAGAGTATCGCCCAGAAATAAGATCGTGATTCAGCATCTTTCAGAAGATTCTTCAGTTGACTGTTGCACCTCATCCTAATAATATTTATACCTGCTGTTTCATAAATATGGAGCCAACGTGGCTCTGAAAACATCCTTTGTTTGACCCACATTCCAGTAAACAAAGAAAACAGATAAAACTGGAAGCCCCAACATCAAGTAATCGCGATTGCAGCCAGCTGCTGCAGCACTGATCGGAAGAGGGGTAGAGTCAGAAGAACTACAGATATCACACGTCACTAGAGGGGCACATTTTTGAACACCTGTTGCAGTATATCACGAAGCGATTTGAATCTGCTAAGAGCAAAATAGCCAGGTTCTCCAAATTCTGTCATTGAACTTTATCACCCATGGTCCATACATTCAGTTGATTTGCATCGGTCCACGAAAATAGAGTTGTATGGTTTCATCGAGTCACGTGAAACGTTATGGGACCATAGAACCGTTGATGCTCTGTGAATGTAATGGATATAGAACTAAGCTGTACGGGTGATCTTGATGAGTGTATTCACTGCATAGCCAAAGTTATCAAAAGCGGCAATTTTGGCCTGCATTCTACCACACTGGTAGGCACACGATGGTGGCTTGCACTTCTTTAACATAGATTTGGTCAACTACCCTCTTTAGCTCTGGAAAACAACAAGACTTGTCAACCTTTTGTGATTGATTGCGATCACTTCCGACACCTAAAATTTGTAGAAAAAACGGGTATCCCTAATTGATTGGTTTCAAACACACAAATGTAATTGCACACGTAACCACCTTCGACAGTTACGTAACGTGATCGTTGATTTCTAAGTCAGAATTTTTGATCTTTCACACAGGATGTTTTAAATTCCTGAGTAGTAGAGTATATCTGCTTCGACAGGTTCCAAATGATTTTCAGATCCACCGCAGTTCTAGGGTAACAAAGGGTGAAAACTTCTTAAAAATTTTCCACCTAATTCTCAACAAAGTAGCCTTTAATATAAGGCAGCTATTTCCTGAACCAGAATAGATGAATTCGCCGTTGCAGCTTAATGATCATTCCTCATCTTGCTAAATGTGACTAACAGTCTCTTCACTTCAGCTGTGAGGGTGGTAACTGGGCTACATCTGACTTACCATGGGCCGAAATACTCGTTTTTTCTGGCCTATTTTGAACGCATCAACCGGCGTCCTTGAAGGAAGGTATATTACAAACTATACTCGACTTGTTCGCCCAAGTTACAAAAACGAAGGCGATAGATCGTGTATTTGTCGAGAAACTAACACAAATACCCGTAGTTTTTTCCCACTGCTTTGACAAGTGGGAACAAATGAAGTTAACAATCTGCTTAGAGATGACTAACATTTTGTTTCAAAAAACTGAACCCAACTAAATGTTTGCAGTGCGAGGAGCGGGTACTGAAGAACCAATCTTAGAAGGAGTGTAATCCGAGGAATTTTTCTTGAGATTTGACGCTGTCACTGACGTTGCTTAACTAGTACAAAATAACTCACATTTATTTACTATGGCCAATCATTTCCGAGTTTATTCTCTGGTGGTTGGATTTATTTAGAATTTCAGTTATCGGCAGACGTTTTGATTTCAAGACTCAGTGCACGGTTAGATCTTTGGACGATTTCGCAGTTTACTGCAAGATCTTTGGAAATGACCTCGTCAGAATTCGACCAGATTCCCTGGGTTTCTAACACATTTCTCCCCATTGGAGGTGAATGTACCTTTTGACTACACAAAACGCTCTTGAGGTATTGATTCTCCGATGATTTTCCCAAGGAAAGCTTGCAGAATCCTTGTGTAGATTCTTGAGGAAATCTTGGCATATTTTCTAGTCATGCGCTTATACTTAGACTTCATGACACAACTATGATGTGGTCGGTCTAGGAAATAGTAGTCTTGCTCATACATAACTGATAGAAAAACTGCCAACTATTTGCATCAAGCCGTTACAACCTTGTGTTCATATCGATCCACGAAACGATCATGTCGTAGACATATATTTCGAAAACTGCTTGTACCATTTCAACCCACTGCTGTTTTTTGTGTGCACACGCCCAATCAGTTCGTTGTCAGCACTTAATAACAGCTCTTTGAATGTCTCGTTTTTCGTTCAACACTGATGATCATTTTAAAAAAAGGATTACTGTGGTTCGGAAAAGGAGGACGATAGTTCGCTTGTGGTCAGGATAACCGTACCCTTCAGACGGAGTCTTTTGCCGCTGGAGCCTCGTCAAAGTAGCATGTCTGGAATAGAAAACCCTAACGTCATCTTCTCGGAACGTTTTGGACAGACGTATAAACTCCATTGAATGACTTCAAGGTTTTGCAACTCATAACTCAACATAGCATCTTCAGAAGATATGCCACCATTCTACAAAGATTTTTCTCTAAAAGAAACGCCGTTGTATTCGGACAAACCGGACAATCCATGGTATGGTTTGACTTTTACTGGGGTGTAGGCACGCTGGTTTCGCTTTGTTACTTGGTGGTGTTAGTGGTAAATAATTTTTTGCGGGTTTTTTCATATTTTCAACGTCATGGAACAACTCTGTATGTTTTGTATTGACCGTCGTCTATCTTGCAAACGGATCCTGTCTGAATACACCATTATAAAAAAGAGAAAATGAAAAATTACTTCACACAGGAGCCGTTCACTTGAAGTTCTTGAAATGTGGCCTCCGGACAGATAACTTTTAGCATTACGACCGGAAAAAACAGGTGCACTCGGACCCCACAGGCATCAGTCTGGACAAAATAATTTTCGATATGTCCACCGGTGTGTTCGACGATTCATGAAACTCAACCATATGTTTTCCCATCAAAAAAATAAACTGCTTGAGAAGATGCACCTCATGGGTTATTACGGATTTCGCTTTTTTATTTTCCTATGTATCAACACTCGAATGGAAACAAATAATAGCAAAATTAGACTAAAAGTCTGCTAATCTGAGCTTTCAGCTAAAATAAATAGAGAGACAGCCACGTGAAGGGGCAGGCAGAGACAGAGACAGGCGGACCGATAGATAGATAGCTAAACAGGTAGATAGATCGATACGTAGATGGATGGATGGATGGATAGATAGATAGATAGATAGTGGACGTATCAAGCGATTAATTGGCTGGCGACTGGATAAGATCTTGATAATTAAAGAAGCTTTAGAAATTTAAACTGAGATTTCGTCCGGGAATTGAAGTTAAATGTCTCCTCCGTGTTAACCAAATCGGATTGGTTACCTTCCGGTTGGTATTTAAAGACTAAATTTCATTAGGAGAGAGTGCTCAGTGGAGCTTTGGATTCACAATTCGACTGAAAGAATTGTCAGTTGTAAATTCTAAATGTCCTTCTATTGCATCAACCTATGAGTGGCATCAAGGGAAGAATAATTCACAAGGTGCGTGAAATTCCAAACTAAGAAGTCATCACTCGAGGAGCCGGCCAACCTGTGACCATAAGATGACAGCTGCGTGAGTGAAAGATAAGAGGAAATGTATTCTGTCTAACTTTGAGTTAACAGGACTGCTGATTGGCCGGTGGTTGTCGTATACTTTAGTTTTCCACCGCTGTCCAGGAACTAGCTAGGTCAAATTTCTCCGGTGATTCATGACTCAATTTAACAATTAACAAACTGACGAATTTACTGATTTACTGATTGGTTGGTTGACCTATTGACAGATCGGTTACCTGACTCACCAGTTTATTGAAAGATCTACTGACTGATTGGTTGATTGAATGAATACATGAGTAACTTGTTGTTTGGTTGGTTGATTCATTGCTTTTTGAATAAATAGAAAGATCAATCCATAAAAGCATGATCAGAGTGCACCAATAACCATTCAGCCACGATGAATCGTTATGTATGCTAACCAGATGTTAGAGTACGTTTACACTTGGGGCTGGGCAGCACTAAGTTGTGCTCATAGTTTGATGTGGACTCAGTACAATTGTATACTGTCTGTAAGATACCAACTGTGCCAACGAACGTGAACTGAATACCGTTTTCCATAGTCTCCGCACTAGACACAGGTACACACTGACCAGTTCACTTTTAACGATCAACGACAGCTAGGTCAGTTGTACACAGAAGACAGACTTTATCAGAAACAAGACATAGTTTTGAAACTATTGTTTTTGGCTGTGGCTCCGCTGCTTTATCCAATCTGTGCAAAACCACACTATGGTTATCCGGTTTCATGGATATATGTTTGAATCCTCCTTTTCCACCCATGGTGACTCTTCAGATTAACATTCAAGTATGATCGTTTTTGGCTATTCGAAAACTTCGTTCACCGTCAAGTAAGCCATTCTCTTCAGGTAACATGGTGGACTAGTTTACAGGTGTAGTCATTTTGCAACAGAGACCAGTGCGATCATCCAAAATTCTCTACTATTCATGGCGGTCTGAATCAAACCCCAGCAAATGAACACGGATCCAGAATGACGATTGCGTAAAAATACACGAATCCGATAGGTGTATCCCATACTACGGTAACCGAGGCTCGCCCTTTTCCAAGAGAGTACAACAAAAGGTAGAACACTATAAGTTGAAAATGGTGGAGGGCATGCTACATGAAATGCACCGATCTAATTTTCGGAGTTTTTTTTACTACACATTCTTAGGAAACCCTAATTCAGTGACCGTTTTACTCAGCGATACCATGGTATTTCATATATTGTAGTTTTACTTTAAGCTACTTAGCACTGGTCAGTAGTAGCGAAAAAAGTTTCGGATCTGTGGCAGAGGTTTCCGGAGGGTCATCAGGTTTCTTAGTCGTAGCATCATTCTCACTATGAAAAAATATACGGTTAGTCAAATATGTTCAGTAGCCTTTCCAATTTATGTGTTCTTAAGAGTCCCACAAATTTTCATTCAGTTCTGGTGCCGTCTACAGTTACAACAGAGCGCAAGCAAAAATAATTGGTTAACTGTTCTGGCCGCAAGAAACTTCAGCGTCTAAGCAAAAAATCTCGGAAACAACAACCTAGATTGAGGTACTACGTGGCAGAGAATTCTCATCTATGTAAAAATATTGCGTAGTTGGCTGCATACGAAGAATCACTCTCGATTTCCGTTAAGACTTGCATTCAGCGGTAAAACTTCGCTGAAACAATGCTCTATTCTCCAAGCTGGTGCTAGGATCATCAAATTTGGTTATGATTGAAACTATAGTCGGCCGGCTGTATTCATTTTGCTCCAAACCAATGAAGACTGCTTGCACTGCAGAAGTCTCAACGGTTGCTGAATCTAACTTGACCACATTCATTTGCTTAGTCCTAGGTACTTTTGATGTCCAGAGACCGTAGAGACCGTCCCGTCCGACTCTTGTGTATTGGCATGTGTGTCCGTGTGCGCATTCACGTCTTGTTTGCTGAGGTTGCCTTGACTTGTTTCCTCATGAGTTCCGTTTGATCGCACGGCCAATGAGAATCACGAGACCGCCGTCGGAAGGGACAAACGCAACCCACATCACTGAGCCATCATTCCGTCCGACGTTGTTTGGTGTGCGGACGTTGACACTGTGCTGTGCCGGTCAGTGACAGACCTGTGTACTTGTTGACGCTACGAACGTGAACAATATAGGTTGTTGCCCACCAGTCTGTAAATAGTACCGCAACTAAAGGACCCAGTGCTTCCTTTTGATATTCGGGGTTGTCGAACCTAAGCGTCATTCATAGTTCCGTGTCGGGAACCTCAACAACGGTTTTGTTTGGTTATGACGTAGTTTTTTCAGGCCAACGGGTCGCAATAAAAATTCTCGTCACAGGTGTGTCGAAAGTACTCTTACAGACATCAGAGTACATTCCGTCGAGTGTTTTCATCACAGCTCGACTGATTTAAAATGGGATGGTGTTGCCATTTGGTTAAAGGTAAGTCGTAGTTAATTGAAAATGTCCGTTAGGTCAAAATACCATGAGGCTACAACCAATAAGTGCAAAAAATACGTGAAATGGGCTAATTCTAGAAGCTCTTGAGAGTCATATATTGAAAATTGGTTGGACTGAAACAATTTGGTGAACGAACATGTGTTGATAAGAAAGTAGTCATAAGTTTGCCGAAAAATGTTCAACAAACTTATTAGTGCCTCGAGTCAGAGAAAAACCTGTCGATAACTTAAATGTCGGAATAACAACCATTATTCGTAATTTTTGTGCAATCAATCCGGCCGAAAATGCCATAAAAGACATATTTGACTGGTCTCAGTTTTCAAACGGATTTCCAAATTTCCAAACTGAAAATATTATCTAAAAGTCCGTCTTAGACTTTAACAGTCAGCAGATTTTGATATCTGTGGCGTTGACTCACACGCACACACACACACTTAGGTGTGTTCTCAGAGAGAAATTCCGTGCCTGTTGAATTCGACCAAAGCTATATCTAAGACGAGCATCAAACACATTATTGGCGATCGTATTCTCTCTCGGTCACATCAGACAGTCACTTTGGCAGTCAGCGAACCTCCGAAAATTCAAAGGCTTCAATGGGCAGCACACACGTCCCACGGTGAATACTTGCCGATAATTTGGGAGTAACATAGCCTGTCTGTAGCCATAGGTCGTGTCCTAGATATTGGACACGCCACTGCGTGCCATACTCCCCCTTATACTGTGGACCTACTCAATGCACAACCTATTCTCTTGGCCCTGAACAAAGTCGCTGAAGTAACATCAGTCAAACTTCTCTACTTTAGAGGGGATGATTCTTATCCAGTTGGATTCTTTCTGCCAACTGCAGGAACAAACATTGAAAGACACACTTATTGCCACAATGCCAAACGGAGCCTGATGGTTCGGCAGAGTGGTCCTCCTTGATTATTCAATCAATTTTAATGAAAACAACTCGTGTTTTTCGCAACATTTTTTACCAAAAGGTGGGAGCATTGTTCCAATGACCGCCTCTCCAAATACACTGCCTGAACAGGTGCTAGAAATGGTAATTTCGGCAATAGCCTGTTCATTGCCCAGTTTTAACCATTTTCGTACACAATACTCCTTCGTTTTAAAGTATATTTGCTGCGCACATCAAACATGGGATTATCGTTGTGCTCCTGTAATAATGAATAATGTTTAGTGTAACAGAGAAGAATTCTCATACGAGAATGGATGTGAAAGTGTCATATTCATATAATTAAAATCACTCGTTGGTAGTGTGAGGAGATTTAGAACATTTACCAGAGATTTCGTCCAGTATGCATGCTGGAAACCAGAGAAGCAGCCGTACACTGTTTCTCGATGCTTCGGTACAGATCGTCTACACCTGCAAGGCGAAATCTCCACTGGAAATTCCACAATCTCTTCACACTATCAACAACCAACAAGTAGCTCAGCGGAACAATAAATCACGTGATGAGTTAGTTAAACTTCCATCCGACCAGTTGTCAGTCAAGGAGCCAGTCAGCTTGCTTGACTACGTGATTTAAATCATGTGAGTTAAGGATGAACGGTGCTACGTCCTATCTGAGTGCGAGTTAATCACACTATTCATGAGCCGCTCGTGACCCAGAGGCAAACTACCAACCAGGATGTCACGAGTTCGAGGCTCTTTTGATTTCGTGAGATTCGTATCGCCGATGATTTTCAGTATGGATGAAACATCTGTACAGTAATTTTCGGCTTTCAGCATAAACCGACTTTATTTACAGGAAGAAATCGCTTTTAAAATTACAATCGCTCCCACGTTTCAAACCCAGTCGGACTGCTCATTGACATCAGACTCTTTTATACTCGCATCAAATTAGAGGAAGATTTCTCGTAATACACTACTCATAAGGTTGCTGAGAATTCTTGACAACCCTGGACTAATTTTATCCTTCTTGGGACGCATCATGTAGGCGCAGCCCCCGAGTTTCCCTCAACCTTTTGTTCTACGGAACTCACTAACAATGTCGCCAACCTGCATTAACGTGATACACTATTCAGCAACCTTATGAATAGTCCATTACGTCCGTACAAGTATCACGGTATCTTTAATTTGGTACCGACTGAAACATGAGGCGGCCCGGTGAGGCACATTCAGTTGCCTGAAAGCATCACAAACGGGAGATCCAACTGGGTTCTTGGCGAGTCTCTCGCAAAACCAAATTTGTTTGCAAATAAGTGTATTTCGCTAGAGGAATACTACCTTTTTGAAAACATCCGTTTTTCGTCCGCCAGAGGTGTTTTCGTGAACAGCTGAGGACCAGCGTATTTCAAATTGAGGAACTCAGTACCAATAGTATGCTCAAAACAGTTATTCTTTTCAGTTTGAGGCTGATGGTACAAGAGGTAGGTTAAAGTATAGATCATGGAATGGAACGAATCCAGATCATTTCACTAGACTATTCACACAGACTTAAGAATCCCAAAAACCCGAGCCTATTAAGAACAGACGTTTGAAGATGGATCTCAGGACCTTCAGTTTCTGGAGATACATCTTCACCTTCTAAACGAATCTGGCCGAAGAATATCTCAGTCCTTAGAACAGCGTGAGTAGAAACCAAAAAGACACTCACAGGTGATGAAATGCTTCAATTTTCAGTGAAACCAGAGAGTAGATGAAGTCTTTGCTGCACAGTTTAGATACAGAATAAATTATTGATTACCACTGCCTGGCCAGCTGCCGCTGGAGTGACTGTGTATGGAAATGTCATATCAGCAGCACCAAACCTTTACATGCAGCTTCGCCTCCTTAGGCACCACTGGTCTAAATACTATTGACGTTCAGCTCCAACTTTCAAATTGGTTTTAAGATAGACTTAGGCACTTATTCGCAAACTTAGCTTACATCAAATTACCAACGAGGTTGAGTCCACCATCTTCGACCGATTACGGCTCATAATAGCTGTTGCATGGTCAATTTTGGCTGCTATTCAAAATTTCCACTTATTCTTCTTGATAAAAGACTACCCATACGGTGGATAAAGTCCAATTTGTAAAGTTTTTTTAATTAGTTCTGCATCAAAAATGGATATCTGCATCATTTTTGCTGTCTATCCCAATTCCAAGCCGTAACCCCACATTTGTTTACGTCAGTACTGAGGCAAGAAGTAGTGCATCCAGAGAACCCCTTTCAACTGCCAGTCGCACATTGAGGCCACATCTAGAAATCCTACCGTGTAAGCTGATTTTCCCTTTTTCTTCCTGTGTATCTCCTCAGTCGTCCTTCTAATATCTACCGATATCCATGGAGAATTTTTAGTTCTCCGACCTAGCCATGCCTGTGTATCAACTATTTTGTTGCCCCGCCTTTTGAAAGAACGTTTCGTTGTCGTCTGTCTTTACCTTACTAACCAGATTACTTCGTGCCAGTCTTCGGGGAGGATTTCAAGTTGTTAGAGATCCATCATCCTAGTTTGTAGGTATTGCAACAGAGTCTTATCCGAATGAACGGTGGGGGATTTGGAAGTTTTCAATTTCCTCTAATTCACGTAGTTTCACTACAGTTCCCCACTGTGCTTGCCGCTGCGCCAGAACATCACAGTAACGGCAGCTTAGTAAGTTCCCGTCTCTTGAAGCAGACAACCACCTTTCGTACCCACAAAGAAGATGGCTTTACTCGATTAACTCTGCGAGGATATAATAAATCATTTGATTGGCTATTTTTGAGATCGAGTGCAGTTCACGGTCCGTGACGGTCGATTCTTCTTTGCGTCTCCTAAACGCCAAGGTGCTTGAAAAACTATTTCCCATTTTTCTTTCTTCCGTCATCCAATGTGATGATTTCTTAGTATGCATATGATAGAGTTTTTGCTTGACTTTATTCTGTTCAGCGGTATTTCACGAATTTTCAAGATGATTTTATTAATATAGCTAACTGTTTGGCTTGCTGAGCATTTGTTTTAAGTGTACCAAAAATGTTTGGAAGGTTGGTCTGAGCTTCTGTCCAGTAGATACTATAAAGTCCTTGACAAATACTCTAAGTTGCACACGAATTGAGTCTTGATAGAAGGCCCAACTGAATCTAGCTGAATCTCTCGTTTATGACGGTCCGATCCCACTAAATGTGTTGCAACAGACCGCTTCCTGTTTCAGTTGGTGCAATATTCGAGATATCGCAATACATAAAATGTAGTACTAATTAGATCACAAGGCAGCCAGGTGAAACACCTTCAATTGAAGCGGGACATCATAAAAGAGCTATCCAGTCGCATTCAGTTGAGTCTTAGTTCAAGATCAAAATTTGTGTGTAGCTGAGACTGTCTATCGAAACATATCCGATTTGGGCTCAGTTGGAAATTAGGTGGACGGGAACTTCAGGAGTGCACCCACTTGATGAGTTTAAAGAAGGGAGAACAGGTAGTGGGCTGTCGAAGAGTTTTCAGCAACCCTATGAGTAGTGTGGTACATTTAAGCTATAAAGCCTTTGTTGATTTTTCTACGGTCAATAACCCGATCATCCTCCAATTTATGTCTGCAAAATGATTAGTTGGCTCACTGACCCATGATTTTCTAGTCTGAGAACGCTTTATACGTCTTTAATGAAAATAAACATCTCTATTTTTCTTCGCCTTTAAATATGTCTTCGCTTCCCAGTGAACATCTGAAAAGACCAATTATTGCTAGCATTCCTTGGCACTGAAAACATAACTCCGTATTTATTTACGTGTTGCTAGCCCACCGTGGACGTTTTTCTTTCTGCTCCTCGCGTTGGCCAGTACCATACTCCTTGTAATCACTCATCCTTCAAAATATTCCGTGACACGGGTCACAATTTGAAGTATGGTTTTCAATAGCGACCTTGCTTCTCAAAATTGGCATAAAATTAAAGTTTATTTTCGCGTCTCCGTCTCTGATGTATATATATATATATTCGGATGGGTCGCTGATGTTATTTTCGAACCCGAGTAATCAAAATGGTTGTTCACAATATCATCCCCTTGATCACCAGGACACAAAGATCCAAGGTAGTTTTTGCAACAGCTGCCACTTATTGCAAACTAACTGTCTCACGTCTAGTCCATCCGCTCATTACTGTTTGCCTCCTACTCTTCGATACCCACGAGGGCCTTTCTGTACTTCCATGCTTATATCTGTAGTATTACGTTTCGCAGTGTTGTTTGTCTCATGTTTTATATCGGTTAAAATTGTGACCGTTGAGCACCTATCCACGAAGTGATTTAGTCGACTGAAAGTGTGTCAAACAGGTACTGAGCAGAGAAGTGGACAAATTTTCCTTTGTTTGGTTGCTTACTTTTAGCAGATAAGCAGAATGAAAACCCTGATGGGCAGCAAAACCCAGTTTTCCGAAGTCATTTCCATCTGAACGCGGCGCACGTGAATATTTCCGTGACCTTTTCCGATTTATCCGCTTGTTTTTAACATTTAAAAGTCCCGTGGCCTAGAAGCTGTTACGCTTACAATCACATCCATTTTCCCAGCTTCCGTCTAGGTTTCCTGTTACGTAAAACTTTAAAGTAGTTTTTCGGACCTTTCAGAGGACTATCCCAGTGACGGAAATTCAGCCATCTCCATAGCAGAATTCAGAAGTGGATATATTTTCCAAACATGTATGCTCGCCCTTCAATTTAGGTGGTTCAATCAGTGAGAGTGGTTCTGAATAGATTCTTTTAAAATTTAGCCATTGGCCTATCACTCGATTGGGTGGATTGTGCTCAGTGTTTACAGTGGAACCTGGTCTCTTACTCTGTCTTGTCACCTGCGAGTTATCCAGTTTTTCCTGTATGTAGCTTGAAAGACCGCATGACAGCCAATTGCACTGCGATCCGATATTTGCTTACTAGTGACGGTTATTCCAGAAGTTTTTATGTGGCTGGCCCTTTCAGTCCGTGCATTGAGTTCGGTATCGAGCCTTAGTTCAGTGGACGGCGTTTCACCACTACAGCCACACGTAAACATTCAGCTGAATACATGGCGTTCTGTTTTACACCGTCAGAGACCGAGAAAAAACGAATGTTTTGGAAAAATCATACGCAAGTGGGAACGAGTTGCTGCCGACCCGAAGACCATACTCATTCGCTCCAGATCTGCTTCGAAATCGTAAACGTATTTGTTTTGTAAACTGCAGCAGTTGGTTGGTGGACTCGAGCACTAACGCTTTGGCCAGGAATCACTTGGAACTGAATGAATATCCATCCAAATGGTATTGAAGTGGTATGCCGCTTTCATAATGGCGGGGCTACTTTTCGCGGACGGTTGTTAACCACCTACTGGATGGGGCTAGGGAAACACTCGTATGTCAGGTTGGCTGAAGTGGTCGCACCGGTACGTATTCGGGCAATATTTCCTGGATTAGTGTAGGACATGTTATCTTCCAGGCTGTACAGTTCTTGAGAAAGTCAAACCGATCCTTTAAGCGGAGCTGACAGATACTTGGCTTTACTTCCGTATTACTTTGCAGCGGTGTTTTGATGCCTGTTCACCCACTATGCCAAGTAAATCAGCCAATTATGTGGTTAGTATATTGTGGAAAAAGAACTATATAGCTGAAGTATACATCTTCTGGCAGGTTTAATAAAACATCACCTTGAAAAATCGGTTGCTACGTATATCTTGAACTTCGTTTTTATAGATTTCTTACAGCTTTATAAGAGTCCCTTGTGAAGGCACCGGCCCATATACGATTGGGTCTCTTTTCGTCGTTTAATACACTCATTCTGTTTGGCTCTTAGTCCTCGAGTTGGATTTTTCGGCTGAATCATAGTAGGTCATTTCTAGTGATCTCCGTAAAACCGATAAAGCATTCTTCTTCGTCTGTGTGCAGTTGCAATCATTGCAATGGCTCGCCTATTCAAACCCGTCAACTTTCCAGCGTGCTTGAAACCCGATTGTTCACCGGCTTCGCTGATTTCCATCCCTAGCCGCCAAGACAGCTTTTCATTTGCGACACGTACTTTAACACGGATGAATACACGATTCGTTCTTAAATCAGCTTGACACCTTATTTTTGGTGGAACATCACCAAACTATCGCCACTAAACAATGATGTGTCGATTGGGCGCACGAGCTCACTCCTTGGTTGGGTCTACGTTACAAGGAGTGTCAATTTCGTGATGAACAACGCATTACCTATCGGTAGTTTTGTTCATGCGCACAGTCTCTAGCCGCCAGCGTTCGCCCATCCGAAGCCAGTGGATCCCAGTGTCTTCTTCCAGCTATGGCATTTACGAACACAGCAGCTAACGGTTGTTAATGGGAGAAACAAATTTAATAGGACACAACGGTTAATCTTTAGCATTCGTTCATTTTTCGCCCGAGTGCGCTATTTTGAATGCGTAGGCACCAACCTTGGTATTGACAGCTGAAATTAGATGATCACCGTCCCTTACTCAATACAGCCCGCTTTCATTTATTACTCTTTAATAGGTGTAATCTGAAACTGCAAATGTGGCACCATGTTGACCTCAAACGTATCGTATTGTCCCACTTCAAAACTATGCGTAACTAGAACCAGCCTGTCACGAATTCGCTTGTTCGGTCAGCTAGGTTTCACTGAACGCAGTGGGATCCCTGCCGTAGCCTATGGGTTCTCTCACTGCAAGGGCAGTTTTCCTTTCAAACCTGTCTCTTCGACCTTGTCAAGGAAATTCCACACTTTTCCACAATTCCACGTTCCAAGTCGCAGAAAATTCGTCTGGCTCCTTTTTTGTTAACCAGCTTTGTGCGTAATTAACGTTTGCTGATTTTTGGAATCGAAAACGGGAGCTTTATATATATATATATATTCATATATGTCCTTAGGATATGTGTACATACATCATCAAGAAAACAATATCGCTGGCTATACGGCCACTGGAGTACTGACAGGTTATCCACTACCAACAGAATGACATATAATATGCTACACGTGGGAGTAATGAGATAGCATCTTAATTGTGGTACGAAGACAAAACCTGAAAAATGTTAACGATTAGCATGAACACTTCGCTGGGGAGCAAGTATTTGTCCCTGGAGCTCATTTTGCGCTACAATTGATCTAAAGACCAATCACTCGCCAATTCTGACTTCTTTCTGCTTGTCCGTTGAGCTTTCTGCAGGTGAACCAAAAGCTCTTGCAGGTGGGGCCAATTCGCTCCCCAGAAAAACCCATTGTGGCCTAACATCCGTGCACATGACATCCTTGGTTCAAGGACAAGCGACCACTGTTGATGGAACCTTTCACAAACATTCTGTATTTCAACTTTATTTTTACCTTCTTTGCATTTGACCACGCCGAGACGGCGAAGTTGCTGGATACATTCTGATGGGTCGAGTTAGAGATAACAAAAAAGGCAATTCTACCCACATCGTCCGGATGTATCATGTCAGTCAAAATGTCAAAAACAGGATATGTGCATGGAAAGCAATATTTCAGCTTGATGTTTTGGTAGATGACTTGAGATCAACGATAGTAAATCAAAAGAAACTTTAGAGTCCTGTTTTGTTTTATTTAAAGAAACACCAAACTCAGCTGAAACATGACAGACCCATCCAAGCCGACTATGGATAAAAAATTTTAACATGTCACGATAACATCCAATGACAGTTGATTTTGAACAGTGCAACTCGATGTGAAGTGGGGCTCGGCTTAGCATGGTGTTAGACTTCGAGTTTAATGACAGTAAGTAAGCGCTGTCCAAGTCTGGTACTCTTGGAATTTTTTCGCCACAGTGCTAGTCACAGAATACTGTAAGCCGTAAAACATATTAAGTCCATCGTTATGACGACCGAGGGTCACCTTAATGTGTACTATATTCCAGCTTTCAAAAAGCTCTTATCCTTAGGTGCATGTTTTCTGAGATCTCGCATAACATCGAAACTGCTGAATAACTGGACCCCGAAAGCTTGGATGCTAGAAGGATTTCGTTCCTCCATTTGTAGTGAACCGCTGAAACTATAAGGAAGTTAGCAAAGGACAATTGATATCGTGTTGTTACTTCTCATGGGAGACCTTATGTATGTGTGTTTATTGGCTAAAGAAAGCAAGGGAAATTTTACACATGCCATTGCATTTTGAAACTAAGCATGCCTTGACGCATTTTTTCAAAACAAAGTGGAACAACATATCTAGTTTGGTAAGATACACGTGGTTGTGAATATCACGGTAATTTGTTGTGGATATCGATAAAAACCTTACCCAAAGTGGTTAAAAGGTGATTCGTTTATGGCTGGTGAGGAGTTCAAGCTCAAAGAGGACAGCGTTTGTTTTCGGGTGAGGGTACCTCGTAGGTGCTACATACTTTTTTGTGGAGTAACGCTGGTGACAGTGGGGATTTTACGAAGCCTATTGTGTTGATGCCTACTTGAAGCCATTGAGAATAATAAGTCGTATCCTTGGGGCTATTGAGGGACGAATATCTCTCCCAATACCACTTCACGAGTTTGTCCGGTTCGGTGCCGCTAGGTCTGTCAGATTTAGTGGATTAATTGTCTGTAAACTAATAGAATCACTGTGTGGTCGCATGCTTGAAAGAATTCAAGCCCATCGAATGGGTTAGCTTACGGGTTTATGCCCTGCTGAAGTTGTTGAGGTCAGCAGATTGGATCAAATTTTGACAGTGGTACCACAAAGCTCTTTCCCGAGTATTCTATACGGCACCGATGTTTTTGTTTCTGTGTCCCGTCTGGGAGGAGTTTTCATTGGGTATCTAGTCGTAACCGCGGTCTGTTCCCTCAGCTCCTCTAGTCACACCCGGATACTGATATTGTTGGCCTTCTGCCTTCTTCGACGTTACTTGAGGACCGGTAAAGGAACTCTGTCGGCCGTTTTTTGAATTGCTTCAAGTAGTCAACACAAGTCGAAACAAAAATTCAATACTGCTGGTGAAATGTTTCACTAGGGAGAATGGTAGTGATCGTTGAACGTAAAGTTGGTGACATATATCATGTCTTTTGGTCTATAAATACCTCCATAAAAAGTTCATTTGTGTTTTGAAACTGAAGAAACTCTCATCAGTAAACAGCCTAATTTGTTTCTATCCTCAGGCAGAACAGATCGGCACTCATCACGAAAACCGAGTGAAACCCGTTTCGGTATGGTGATGTTGATCACGAATGCAGTCTCACTGAGCCTGCGAAATTGCGAAGAAGCTTACAATATTACAAATTTTAATATGTGCATATAGGAATTGGAAAAACGCCTAAAGTAGCGCACCAAGAAATGAATTGTGTACAATTTGGTGCCATCTCATAAGTGGCTTAGCAAAAATAATTGATTAAAATTAATGAAGCGGCAAGTAAACCAATCGAACTGGTTGTTTTATTGCCAAGACTAGCTGACGGCGCATATCAGTGGCTTTTTCCACAGAATCCGTCCATTTCGATTGATTGGGCGGACCTCACCAGACTTCAGCAGTTTCGATTCGGCATTTCTGAGACCAATTTAGAGCATGGTGGCATGCATACGCTGCACCAGGTTTCCAAGCTGCGGGTCGCTTTCTTTCGATGGAAAAGCCGGTAGACTAAAGTAGTTAGGCACTGTTACAATGCACATCCAGAAGTATCGGTCAGACGCTTCTAACACCTAATAAGACTAAGCAATATTGGCCCAGTCTACGTATCATTGGCTTGTCTTGGTGGTCGAGTAATAAGCCTGATCGGCCTATATACTAATTGGTTCTGTCCACTGCTTTATGTATCTCTCATTTTAACTTGTTATTGGTATGTGGATGCTGGGTTGAAAACGAAGGGACGCTCCGCGAAGCTTGTCTTCACTTTGCAGCAATTCGGTGAACTAGGAGAATAAGAGGTCACAGCCGATATATACGTAAGTTTAAGTGTCCCATTTTGAGCTAAAGAAACTTGAGGACTACGTCCACTTGACGAGCAACCATATAAATAACCTTATGAAGGGGTTTGTTTTGTCGTGAAAATGTCCAGCTTTTAAGCGCCAATAACGACTAAAAAATCATTATATGGACATCGTAACATATCGGTTATCATTTGCTTCGTTTTCGGGCTTTCCGTTTTTGAATGTTACTCCTATGCTAAGATGGTACAGAAAATACCTCAGTCAGATCCTCGTCAGGCGCTAGTTAGACCATAATGTCATCTGTCCAAATGGGACGAGTTTATATTCATCAGCTGATCGTAGTCACTAACCTGTTCTGTTTTGTGTTAAGTCCTTCATAAGAAAATCACGATACCTGCACAAAACTAAGTCCAGATAAAGAAAATCTGGGAAGCCTGTGGAAACTATTTGGCTCGAAAAAATTCTACTTGGTGGTGATTATCTGGTGGGAGAATATTTTTCCTATGGCGTGGGTTTTGCGAATCTCCTTTTGTTTTCATCCACAGGTCATAACCCAAACAAACCCCACCATATGATGGAGCATTTTCATGCTTTGTTCATTCGGGAAAATTGCCAATAAATGGGGCTTCGGATAACGAAAGGAGTAAAATTAGCAAATGACACAGAATGATGACAGTACCTACTTGATTTGAGCCAAATCCGCTAGGGAATTTAATGACGAAGCATTAGGAGCAGTTGTGTCGGAGACGTCAAATCCAGCTTTGTTTTTGGGGGACTGTGGAGTTTATATTTAATAAAAAATGGAGGTAGGGTAGTGGCCCCCAAAAACTGTCGGACTAGGAATAAGGTCACTTTTCCAGGTGTTTCATTGCCACTGAATATATGGGCTATTTCCAGCTTCTAATCAACGCTAGAGCACTCAGATTTGCGGAATTTGATTTGGTTTTATTTTTTGACCGTTCACCGGGTAGAGAAATGGGTACTACTGCAGTGTTTCCCCAATAATTTAGACTGTTAACTTCAGTCACATGGTACACTACTCAGTTGAATGCAATCGAGAGGACAGATCTTCAGAACTGCGGACAAGTGCAGACCTCTGCGAGATCACAATCGATTAGGTATGGTAAATTCAGAATGTAATAAAGTAATTAAGTTGAATGCACCCACGGCATCTAGTCAGTTCATGGATGTGCAAAAGGCTGTACTTATAGCCGATTGAGACGATAGAATGTCACAGAATTTGTCTTATGATTAGGTTACAGATGACGTTACCAGCAACACAGCTTCTCAGCTGGAGAAGAAGTTGATATATATATATATTCTATAGGCTCTATATGCATGAAAGCCTTCGTATAAATTCATGGCAGCAGCAACAACAAGATGGGGAAAAACAAAGCTCGATGAAGCTGGTGCTTTACACCGTATTGTGATTGTGTCCCATTTTTATCAGGATGTGACCACAACAGTTGGATGAACATTCGTGTACTAGGTTGTAGCTCGCAGAAGTGAATAAAGAGGAATATTGGCTACTATATCCCCTCTTCCCCAAAACAACATCTCCTATTTCCAAGTGAGGAATTGATTAAATGCATAAAAATGCGCTGCTGGCATGCTTTCCACTCACCAATCTCATTCTTTTGTTTTTATATGGACAGGTCATGCAGATTAAAGTAAATCGTCTTGATTTCCTCAGCGTAATCTGATTTTGGTCATCAGGTTTGATGATGGTTGTACTTTCGAAAATCCGGCACATCATGTTGAATTATTTCACAGCTAGCGGTAGTAATGCTCCATCGAGGTACTCAGCAAGTACCAGTCTCAATGTGATATGCGGTGCAATAAATCTTTGATCTTTCAGACTCTTGCCGCTTTCAGCGTCCTATGTCCTTTTGCAGTAAATAAGCCTATGAAAAAAACTATCGTCAGCTTGCATGTGGGTGTAACTAAAATGGAATCGAGACGAATGGTTCACCGTTTATCCGGTTCCCACAGGAATCCTGAGCGTCACTGGTAGTTTTTCACAGAGATTTTATTTTGTTAGGATGTCATCACCTTGCCACACTTTACGCCCGAGTCCTCCTGTATTAAACGCTCGCCGTCTTCAGTAAACGGCGGTTAAGTCTCGGATAGTCTGAGGAACTTCATTGGAATAAGCCCAAAAAGGACAAAAATCACAACGCCCGACCTGAAGATAAGTCATGTTTCGACACATCTGCATAAATAAACACTTGGTAAGAAGAAATTAGAAAAGCTAGATATAGGCGCAGGTCCGAAAGTAACTGACTTTTTTGTTGATTGATTACGGGATTCGTCAGGCACTTTGCTAAAATCTGAGAGATGATTTTAAACACAAATTGCTGGGGGGGGGGGTGAATGTCTCACGACAAACTGTCCATCGACCGTAGTGCAGAAGACTACATGAGTTTTAACAATCTGGTCTCTACTGTTGGCGGCCATTGTTCGTTCGGCCGATAACAGTGGCTGCAGCAGCAAAGTGCATGGAAGTTGTACAAGTTTTTTGAATTTTTCTTCGACTTTTGCGATTGTGTAGAAAATACTGATATGTCTTCACGTAAGACAGGTGGTATCACCAGCTTGCCGTTCATCCTAAAGCTGTGACAACAGAACAGGAACACTAAAAAACGAAGAACGTTAAAATGGTCACTGTGCGACTTAAAACCGATGCTTGTCAAGTCTGGTGAAAAATCCTAGAGTTGTAAACTGGTTGCTCGAAACAACGACAAGACGTACTGATAGGTGACCAATTTTTATTATTATGCGCGTACATCCTCAAGCAGAAATTTGACTGCTAAGACAGACTGCAAAAAGGATACAAGCATGCAAGCAGATGAACCGAAGCTGACCTATTGGATGTTTCGGCCGTAGTGTTCTCATGTTATTGGTCGAAAATATCACTTGCGAAAGTGTTGCATTTGTACGCAATGAGAAGCGAGGTAGACGAACAGGTGGAGTAGTCGGTCATTATAAGGTCACCGATAAATATGGGTTCCTTAAGACCACTGACAGTTTCGCGTTGCTCAGGCATACTCATTAAAAAACGCGGCTAGGAGATGGGAAACGCTGTGAGCTCGTCCGTATTGACTATGGTCAAATCCAACAAGGAGAATAGTGAGTTGAGTTCTTCTTACATATTGGATTATTAGAATTCGTTCTTTTCTGGCGTTAAGCATATCAGAGAAAGAAGCGTAAACATATATTTTGACTCATTTACGCTATCAACACAATGAGAATCGCTAACGTGAACGTTTGAAAAGCTTTCATTTCCAACGTAATAAAATTGCAAATTTCAGTCAACCCGTAATCGATAAGACGAATAACACGCTTGGTCTTATGGTCGAATAATATGATGCAACTTGCTTTTTCGGCATCCTGTTGACTTTTGCCAAGGGTGTAGAAGAGTTATATTGTGTTTTCATGAACAGTGAGGAACCAAGAATTAGATCTTATCATCCGGTCAACACACGTCGAACGGACGAAGTATTGATACCAAGAGCCTAAGCCAGTCAGTAGATTAAAAAATGGGGAGATTGTAGACATTGTTCTAGTAGTGAGAGCAGAGTTCTACTTAGGCGGATTCGACCAGCCACTGATCACGGAATCAGTGGAAACGGGTAGCGTTGTCTCATTTGCTGGTAACTTTTATACTATCAGCACCCGTTCAGGGGCATTGTTTTAAGCTGGATAAGGCGCAATACTCTTGCAAGATTCATTAACGAGCTGCAAAGATCGATCTGTATGAGCTCTGAGCCCGCCTTCTTCATGCAAAACATTTTTGGGTCCACTCAAATAAAGCCTCACTTCCATTACCGAGCAAAATTCAATGCCTAATTCGTTTGTTTATTTAGAAAAGACTCATACCTGTCATTTTCAACATTTGTGGCCAATCCGGTCTCCGTCAAGACTAGGTATCCCGCAAAATGTTCGCGCTACGAATTTCGACAACTCTAGTTCATTCACAATCGTTAGTCTGAAGTCCTTACTGCATTTGATACCGTTCATCTTTGAGGGACAAGCTAATCGTGGTGATCTGAGATAACAACTGAGAGATGCAAAGCACCCACATGGTTGAATTTTTTGCGTTAGTATAGGATTAGGTGTTCTTTTAAAGTACAGGTGCCCAGAAACTGAAATATGTGTTATTTTGATTCTTTATTTGTGCTGTGATAAATGAAGTTAATTGCTACTGAAACTACCAACCTATTTTCTCAATCGTATTTTTTTTAGCAAGAACACTCAACTGTTTCAGCCATACGCATAAAGTTGATGGGGAATCTGCAGTGCCCTCTTCTTGTTTCGTCCTTCGCAAGCATGATCAAACAGATTGATGGTATTGTGAGGAGAGTTCGTAATTTTCATTAAAGAATTCGTCCTATCAGTGAAGCCTATCTATTCTGAGAAACCGAAAATCCCCGTACGGTTGTTTATCCATATTGAGAATCATCGGTAGTGAGTATCTCACGAAACTGGGAAGTTCTGAATTCGCAACCTTCCGGCCGCGAGCGGCTGAATAGCATTGTGATTAAGTCGCACTTAGAAAGGATATAGAATCACTCATGCTGTAACCATAAAAACCACCTCACGTGGTCACACGCTGACTGGCCGCTTGAGTGACGACTTTGCAGAGCAAGTTTCAGGCATCTTGTGAAAGTATTCTTCCTCACAGGGCTAACCACGCAGTTGTTCGGCCGCTCAGGGCCGAACGATTAGGTATTCAACCACAAAACGGATAGTGGCGCGTTTGAAACTCCCTGCACTTTTGTGTGATGCGCACTGCCGATGGTTCCCGTTAAGAGTGAAACAGCTGTGGGGTGATTCTCACCTCCTCAGCATAGACTGGATTCACTTACAGAAAGAAATCTCAACTGAAAACTTTATCACTTGTTAGGCAGAAAATTATACTCTATCTACATAGTGGGTATTCTTGCGAAAAAAATAAAGCCAACATAACTGTTCTGGTATTGCCGGTGCTACGGTGAAATGAGCTTACTGTGATATTATTCTACCGATTGTATATACAAGCAGATTTCAGGAAGTCTTACGTAAGTGTATTTTGGATTTGAACGATTTATTCGCTCCTGATTTTAAAGGTAGGATTTAATCACAAAATTTCAAGCGACACAAATATGCATCAAGAATGATAGGGTACAATCATTCCGTTCGATTCACTGTGCAGATTTTCCAGAATTTGTTTGAAAACGCCCTTAAAAATGTTAGCCTATATGCGTGCATTGAAGTTATATTTCATAGCACGGGAAACTGGAAGAGGAGGTCAATCTTGCAACTGGCTTCTGTTTTTGTTATGAGATATGTACTGAACCAACGAACATCCTGTGTTCCTAATCTGTCTCCTTTATTGTAACCTCTTTACCGAAATGTTCGTCACTCAGAATTTACAACGCATGTGTCGTAGAGGGAAAATTCTCTACCTTTGAGCATTGGTCATACTGTGTGTTGTTCAGTTGTAACTTATCTGTTCATTGGCAAAATACACTCATTTACAAACAAATTTGGTCTTGCAAGAGAGCCAGCTAAATCTCTCGTTTGTCATGTTTCTAAACAACTGAATGTGCTGCACCAGGCCACCTCATTTTTCAGTTGGTACAATATTCGAGATATCGCGATGCATGTGCAGACGTAATGCACTACTCACAAAGTTGCTGAGTAGTGTATTACGTTTATCTGTTCCTTCTTACCTGGGGACTTGTCAGCTCAGTCAGTCCCGCTCAGGATTCATGATGTAGACTTTTAGCACTTAAAACTACATAGTTATAGGGTGACGTTTAGGTGTTCAGTAAATGATGATTCAAATTCTTGAACCACCACTCAGCGCTACATAATCCCAACGTTAGAACACACGTCTTGGTTAGATCACAAACTTGTTAGCTCACGCTCATCGGGCAAGCTACCACGGATGGTGCACCAAGTCCCACACACCTATTTGGATCCTACACCAGTGGGATGCAAGTCCGCGCCCTTATTGAACCCCGCTTATGACCTCTAATGTGGGCCAGACATTGATATCACCACAGGTATACAAAGGGAGAAACGGAGATTTGAGTACTTTCGAACGATTCTCATCAAAAATCCATATTAAACAAAGCATTGTCCATAAAGTGTTTTTCATAAGATCTGACTGTTTTTTGGTAGTCAAGATTAACCCAGTGAATACTTTGGAGTTTGGCTTTTAAAAAGTCACCTGTTTGTATACGAGAACAGGGAAACAAACACACGTCCGGTGTTGAGGTCTTTAAAAAGTATGGATATTCTCGCCCATGTTTATGAGGGTGAATTACTGCTGTGTTAAACAATTGTCATAAAACTGTCAAGAGGATTATTTATTGACAGTTTTCCCTTCCATAATATTTCAGGTTTACAGGCCCGTTGTTGCGAACCACACAAAATTGGGATGTCCAACTTACTAGACCACGCGGAATTCCGCAAACACGGTTGCCAGATGGTCAACCTTGTGGTAGACTACTGGGAGAATATCGGCCGACGAAATGTGTTATCCAAGGTTAAACCAGGATACCTGGCCAGTTTAATACCACAAGAGGCTCCAGAAGACCCCGAACCTTGGGAAACGATTATGGAGGATATTGAACGTGTGATCATGCCCGGAGTGAGTTAGTTAATTTGAGTCTTGCTGAGAAGTTCCAGTGGATACATGCCGGAAAAATGGGAAATGAATGTTAATTTTTGTTTCTGCATTTTACTAGGTGACACACTGGCAGCACCCGAATTTCCATGCCTATTTCCCTACTGCAGCCTCGTACCCCTCGATGTGCGCCGAAATATTGGCCAACGGATTTGCGTGCATGGGATTCTCTTGGGTAGGTGGAGACTCAATACTTTGCGACCAACTGTTTCGCTGATTTCCTTACAATTTGTTCGAGGTCGTTTTCGCTAGTATCTTCAGGTCTGTCACATTATGCATATGGATAGGCACTATCAAATATCAGCACCTCAATAGCTGACCCGAAATGACAATACGACGTCCACCAGTTAGTTTTCAGGCTAAAAAAGTGATCAACGAACGAAACGAACTCGGAAGCCTGGGCTATCTGTGAGGATAAAACAGTGAGTGATTCTGGTCGCCAGATTTTTTCGGTAAACGGGCACTCTAGTTTATCACAACAAGCTTTCAATGAGCGCACCCAAGTAACGTGAGGATGATACGTCAAAAACTTATTTGTTCACCAGCCTCTTTTTTAAGCCATGGAAAATATCAGCGAATTGGAGACAGACTAGTCCTACTTGCCTCTAACCAAATGAAAGCTCTTCGACAGGTTTCGTCCTTCTTGCAGCCCACCAGGTAGGTGCAGTCTCGAGTCTCTGTCGACCTTATGTTCTACTTGGTTCCAACTTGGACAGATTTCGACAAATACTCTCATTTTCACGCAAATTTGGTTGTGGCAGTAAACTTAACCAAATCTAGCTGAATCTCTCTTTTGTGATGGTTTGCGAGATGGCTCAGTGGTGAGAGCACGAATTTACTGACCGAAAGTCCCGTGGTTTGAGCCCGACCTCTGCTTCTCGACTTCCCTTGTCTAGACTTGGACAACCTAACAATATCCCTTCTAGTGGCATGATACTTAGGCACCGAAAAGGTGCTACAGCTGAACGATGGTTTGATTCAACTAAATGTATTGCGTCGGACCATTCCATGTTTGTAAAAATGTTCCTGGGTCTCAATAGCGTAGGAGTTGTTGACCTCATTTACGATAACTGAACAACTTGAACAACTTTTCTTTGTCAAATTGATGAATGCACACAATCCACTTTTTCAACGATGCTTTATAAAATCCAGTTAGACGTTTTTCCCGCTTACATATGTATAGACGTAAGCCCACCAAAGATTTCTAGGACGCGCTTAAAGAAACAGGAGTTCATTCTACAGTGCAGTTGAGCCAAGAAGAAGAATATTTTGGAGGCACATTTATGTTGACAAACCTGTTTGGTACTACAATTTGTTTTCTGTTTTAAGGCTGCCAATCCTGCTTGTACAGAACTGGAAGTGGTCATGATGGATTGGTTAGCGAAAATGCTCCACTTACCGGAAGAGTTCCTGTCTGGAGGTAACGGAGGAGGAGTAATCCAAGTAAGTTCGGCTTTCAGAAATTTAGGTGAAATTTGCAAAACTATGTATTCATTGTTAACATAGAGGAACACCAAGGTGTGAGCCCTAGTAGTGAAGGCAATACTGCATTGCAAACAACGCATTCATGGTCGAATTTATCAAACATTCTGCGAATTCTTGCCGCTGTGATGAACCAATAAGCTTCAAATTTTCATCAACATCGCCGAAGCTACACAACATACAGACGATGGAATTCTACATAAATTGTTGCGGACTAAGGAAGAGAAAGTACGGTAAAACGGGGCCAGTGAGTGAAGAAAAAAACATCATAATTTGAAGGATATCCAAAGCTTAATAAAAGGGAAGATGAACGGCGTGGTGGTCCAGACCGAACTGAAAGAGTTGATTCGGAGGGTAATTATTCAGTGACAAGTCAGATAGGAGCGCCAGGTAAAGCAAGCACAAATCCCAGAAGCAAAGAGAAAAACAAAAACGGATCAACAAAACCCGAGAAAAAGCCACGAGAACACAAGAACAACAAAAACGCCAGCCAAAAAAGAACGCCAAATGGGTCCAAAAAGTGACAAAAGCTTAACGAGAGGGAAAAAAGGCAAGCAAAAAAAAGGAATAAGGAAAAAAGGGAGGAAAAACGAGGAAAAGGGAACGAAGAAATGCAATCGAAGGAAGGAAATAACGCCAAGGATCAGGTGCAAAACAGGGTCATTCACGGTGTGCCGCTCCCCGGCACACCGCAGTGTTGAATGCTTATTGGGAATGATGAGCAGTGCGCTCCTGACCGGACTGTGGACAGTTGGGAATGCTCGATCTACCGGCCACAACCATGGGGCCACAAACGGCCCAACAGCATTGTGATTATCTCGCTTTCAGACAGGACATGGCGTTACTCAGCTTTCGAGCACGGAACCCAAATCACGTGCTCACCAGATGTCGATAGCCCCGTGACTGACAGCTTCTCAGATGCAAGTTTCACTGATCGTGTGAATCGTTGTTTGTCTGAGCTACTTATCGATTGTTGGTAGTTTGAGAGATTTTCGACTAGTCGATTGGGATTTGGTCGTGTGAGTTGAGGCGATGTGTGCTGACGAGCGGCAGACCCCCGCACATCGGTTGGAAACCGGTTTTTCCCCTCGCTTTCGTTGCCCCTTTAAAAGATTTCGCTCGTGATTATGTTTTCTTGTGCGTTTAGTGCGTCCCTCACTGTGCGCCAAGTGCCAGTTTTTCGCTCGTTTGATCGGTGGATGCTTTTGCTTTTTTGTTTTTTTATTGTCTAATTTGGCTGGTTGCTTGTGATGTTCCGTATTGAAATTTTTGTAGTTTCCGGAATTTTGAATATTGGAAAAGAATGCCGCAGTTTGATGAGGGTTGCCATCGTTGTAGTCTCAGACATAGCAAATACTTCAGGCCACTTACTGAATGCATCAACAACGATGAGGAAGTTTTGCCCGTTAATTAGTCCGGCAAAAATCCACATGGATGCGCGACCGTGGTTTTTCTGACTGCGACCAAGGCTGCGGCGACTGTCACTTGGGTAACTTCTGGGCAGCTGCACATCGGGAATAACTCCGACATACCTGTCCCATGTACTCATCCACACCGGGCCAATGAACAGCTGCGAGCAAGGGTCTTCATGCAGCTTAGACCTGGATGCCCTTCGTGGAACTGTGCTTGTGGCAAAGTTTGGCGGGAACGACGATTCAGTCACCAAAGAGAAGACAGCCAATGACAACGGAGAATGAGCTCTGTCGTTGAAAAATTTGGCGAGTTTTCGTGATGGACTGGTTGTTTGCCAGGTGGTATGGTGGTGCTCTATTGCATTCTGTGCTACGTTGTCCTTGTTGGTGGCATCGCTGACCGTATCAAAAGTCAAGGGTAGTTGGTTCATGGTCTCCAACACCGCAGAATGGACTTCCGAATCGATGGCATCGGTCTCTGTCACGGTACGTTTTGGTCTCAACTCATTGAAATGAATTACGCGCGCAAGCGCATCCGTCTGTACAATTTTTCCGGATGGGGCATACTTTATGGTAAGGTTATAGCCAAGCAGAATCGTGCTTCGCCGTTTTAGGCCGTTGGCTGTGTAGACCGGGATACCTTTCTTGGAACCAAATATATTCAGCAGTGGTTTATGATCCGTCACAAGCGTGAATTGTCGGCTAGAAAGCATTTTGCGGAACTTCATTTCAAAAATGATGGCCAACGCTTCTTTCTTAATCTGACCATAGTTCCGTTCATCTGGTGCCAGCGTAAGGTGTGGGGGATCGTCTTTTGCCTACCATCAGAGAATGTGTGAGCTATGATTGCACCAACTCCACGGTTCGATGAGTCAGTTGTGAGAACGATAGGCAATTGGGGGTTGGAGTGCGTGAGTAGAAGTTCAGACTGCAACAGCCTCTTCACTTCTTCGAATGCAAGCTGACAGTCGCGGGACCAGTCCCACCGATATCCCTTGATCAAAATTTGGTTGAAGGGTTCGCGCAGGCGATGCATAATTGGCAGGAAGGCGCCATAGTAGCTAATCAACCCAAAAAAGACTTGAGTTCAGCAACATTCTATGGTGGGTGCATTCTTGCAATTGCGTCAATATTCGGCACGTCGGGTCTACGGCCATTTTTGTTGATTATAAAACCGAGGTACTTCACAGAACTCAAGAGGAATTCGCATTTTTTTCTTTAACCGGAACCCAAAGTCATTCATCCATTGAATGATGGCATCCAACCGGGACAGAAGGTCTACTTCAGTGTCCCCCACGACGATGGCGTCGTCCATGTATGTGACAGTTTTGGTCACATCACACAGCATCGTGCCCGTAATCTGCTGGAACATTGCTGGCACAGTTGTCACTCCGAATGGCAATTGAGTGTACTGGAATAGGTCACGGTGTGTACTAATCGTCGGCTGTCTGGATTCCTCCTCGACCTCAATTTGCAAATAAGCTTCTGACAGATCCAACTTTGCCAAATATGCACCGCGATTCATCTTGACAAATATATCGTCATGTAAAGACAATGGATACTGGTATCACTCAGACCTGTAGACTAATTGACACAGATACGCACGGCACCATTTTTTGACAACAACGATTTTTGGGGCCAATAAAGTTTACCTCACCGGTTTCAGGACTCCGACATCTTCAAGGCTTTTGAGTTCAGCGTCGAGGATTGATAAGGTCGCGTACGGCAGTGTCCTTTGGGTATGAAGAGTGGCTGGATATCCGGGCGCAGATGAAGCACTGCTTTCACTTTCAAGCAGCATCCAAGACCGTTACTGAAAACGTGGTCATATTTCTGTAGTAGTCGTGGAGTCGCGATATCGTATGGGTTACTGACCCCAGACACTAAAGATTTGAGTTGATTTTGATACGCATAAGTTGCCGATCGACAATGTTGAAAAACTTAAACGATGGATCCAGTCTGTATCCAGGAGTTTGAGCTCACAAGCATCAAGGTAGACAATACCGCGGTCACGGTGGCCCGTTATCACCATCTGACAATCAAATTCACTAAGCAGTTGAAGCGTTGAGGCGTTTCCGGCGGTTCTCTTTGTCGGTCTGAATTCCAGTGATTTAATCTTCCTCCAGGTGCGACGGGAAACAACCATAAAATCGGAAGCCGTATTGAGCTGCAATCGAATCTTACTTCCGTTTCCTCTGGTTGTAAAATACTTGCGACGAGCATCGACCTGGTTATCATATGGTGCAAATATTGCGTTAAACTGGGGTTCTGGAAGGCTCCTTTCGTGACATCCGGGTTTGGCTGCGACTTCGACTGGGTTTACTTGTCCATACTGGCTTTCCATGTGCCCACTTCGATTGCACACTGAACACCTTTGCTTTTTATAAGGACACAATCGCACAAAATGCCATTCCGCTTTGCTTCGATGGAAGTTGCTACCATGGGACGTCGCCTCGAAGTCGTCTTGGCAATACTGAAAGCAGAATTGAATTATCGTCTCTCCAACATGGCACTCGTCAGTAATGGACTGCAAAGTTATCTTGGGAAATTGTTCAATCTTGTTCAACAGCCTCGCTCTGATATCAGTTTGTGAATGTGACCAAAGGCCACGTGAAAATAAGACACTTGAAATGGTCTTCCGTCTTGGTAGACAACTTGAGTTGTTTACATTCAAGAATGACTCTACCGGCATAAGTGATCTAGTCTTCAGATCCCCTTTTCGCTAGTTTCATAGATTGGTAGTGAACAATAAACTACGAAGAACACTTACAGAAAATTGTTGAGAGTTACTGCACGGATTGCCAAAACTGAGATCTCGCGTGTTCTTTAGGAGGACAAATTTGGAGTACTGTGTGTGTTCCGTTATGCCAAACTTTCTGAGCAATAAACGCACTCTCCAGGCATCATTTTCCTGCTTCAGTTTAACTTTGAAAGTCTCTTCGTAACGTTTTGAATCAAAATTAAAAATTGGACCAGCATCGGGGGCATCATGGAACTGCGTGATAATGTTGGCGATCGAAACGACTAAATTTGTATCTAGAGCGAAATTTGCTAGTTGAATTTTAAGCTGTTGCGTCAATGTTGTTTCCACCAAACGTAATTGTGCCGCTTCAAACTGATTTTTTCGTTGCAGCAGAATTTCTTTTAACCCTTCAGTAGTTATTGTCACGGTTCGGTTGGTTCGGACGCCGGCAATTTGTTATATCTAACTGATCTCTCCAGCTCCAGAGCCTGGGTGTTAGAAGAAGACTCGCCAACCAGAACACAACAGCTTTGTTGATAGCAAGCAACTGCTGCAATAACAAGCGGGGCCGCACCATTTTCAAATGGCTTTTGTCCATTCAGGCTGTTGCTGAAGTCATTGCATGCTTGCATGCTTCCGTAATGAGATTTTGGTGGAGTTGGGGAATTTCACTGAATTCCGGCAATTCGGGATTATTTTCAGGAATCTGGTCTTCCTGACAAACTCACGAACTGTGAATAGTTGGGAACGCGCGATCTACAGGCCACAATCATTGGGCCACAAGCGGCTCAACAGCATTGTGATGAACTCGGACTCGGACGGAATACAGCGCTACTCACCCTTCGATTTTAAATTCCACGTCAATTGTTTGAGTGTTCTCCTCCATGTCAGCTGCGTTTAGCGGGTACTTTATATTTTTTTCTTGGCTGCGGGTATTCTCCTCTACCCGTTATATTCCTCCCGCAAAGGTTTTGCATATTTCGCCCGTGTTTATTTCTCATAGTTTCCATTTTTCTTATTTTATGCTCACTGTTTCGCGCAAATTTCCAGATAATACTGTCACATATTCAATTGGAGAGGAATGCTCTGTTGTACGGCATAATTAACATGAAATTGTATGCAACTACATAGATTGTTCGTGTAGTAAACCATATCGCTGAAATCACTTGGACACCATGTTGAATATATTAGATTTCGTCAGTTTAGCCTCTTACCCAAATTCTAATGGATAATATTTTACGCACAAACACCAATTTTTATCTGGGTGAAGATGAATATCGTTGTCAGAATGAAGATGCTGCTTGATAACAATTGAATATATCACCCATCATGTTCTTTAAACGGACTTGCTGAGGAAAGTGGATAACAGTACACGAAGCAAAAATTGACGGGGACTATTTCAATCATCCAACGTTCGCATCCACGACATACGAGCGACCCCATTATCCTGTTATGTTGCACGTATAACCGTCATTTTGAGGTGCAAAATGTGACTATGAGCCCATAGAATTTGATTTAGGAAGCACTATTCCCTTTCTCAGAGGGAATAATGAAAGTTCTAACAAAGACTGGTAGAATTACGGTATTAAGTTGGTCTTACGAGTCACATGATTGGAATTCAAGACCGGGTACTGATGAGGATTAGCTCTGAATGATTGAAACTACCATCTTGTGCCTTCATATTGGTAAGCACCAAATAGACTGGTCGCGTTGAAAGTGAAAGAATAATAAAGTACGAATGAACTTCAACTAGTAGCTGAACTCGGTAATCTCGCGTACTCTGAACCAGCCGGGTTCTGTGGAATCGCGTACGTCAGATGAATCCACGGACTTGATTGAATCACGAAACGTTTGTCCGACCCTTTGACTTATGCTTAATTACCAAATTCAGGTTGTGTAAAACTGTCGAGTTATATCATACCTCAGTCACGTTGCTACTTACGTGTTTCCGAACCGATCTCTGCTCCGTTACTGATGTAAAATTCATACCAGATCATGCAAACAATAGTTAGATTAGCCGGCTTGTATCACGTTGTTCTTTACGATGCAGGATCTACCTTCAGTTCTGACTCACTCTTTCCACAGAAACTTTTGTTAACCATGCTCTAATGAAAAATGAATGATGATGAACTGGATGTTCCTTCCGAAATGTCGGTGCTGGGCGCATTTTAAAGAAGTAGGGTTGAAGACAGATACCTCCAAATAATGGGGCTGGTTCGCTATGAAATCATTGGAGTCTCATCGAGCCGAAAAGGCCCGACTTTTACATTATGTTCGATTATTCACAGCCCTGTAAAAACAATCTAGGAAACAGCAGATTGTGTGAATTTTAGTAACAAGCTCTCAGAAAATATCTCTGCTAGAAGACAGGAGGAGATAAAAATGGCAATGATAGGTGTGAGGGTCTATACTATGAGAGAATCTGAAGATGAATTCACGCTGTTCTTCTCTATAAAAGAATAAAATGATTTGTATTTTCCCGGCTTGATCAGTCTGTTCTCAAGTAAGGGGACAGTGAGACTACATGTTCAGTCAGTAGCCTTAGTCATGATTTTCCTGACAAATTATAAAAATTGCTGCCTCGCAACTCAGGAGCTCAAGATGTGTCATTTTAGGAAACAGTTATTTGGGCTGGACATCAGCAAAGATTATCCCTCAAGCCAGATACGTTCTCGATTAACCCTACTGCTGGGTATATTTAGATCTTCTGCAGGAAGTCAGCTTACCACTGTCCCAATTCCACTGCCAGAATGTATGACCCAAATGCTTTGCTTGCAATGGCAACGCGGCAAAACCTTCATTTCCGATGCGTAGCGGTCGGCTCCGCGAAGCTATTGGGAATGTCTAACTATTCAACGCCAGTGAGGCAGTAAAACCAGTCCCTTCAAAGCATGGAGTTTCATCGTCACTCTTAATGTCCTTAGTGGAGAGCAACATAGCGGCAGGAATCAATTTAGCTTTGGTTTACCACAGACATCCGCTCCATTACTGATGTAAAGTTCATGCCAGATTACGTGAACAAAACTTACATCAACCGGTTTGTATTATGTTGTTACTTACGATGCAAGAACTGCCTTCAGTTTTGAGTCGCTCTTTCAACACACAAACATTAGTTAAACATGTTCTAGTAAACAACAATCAACAAAAATTTGGTATCACTTGAATTTACGCTGAACATTCCTCATATCGATTAGTTGAAAAAGCGATTGCGTAGTCATCGTTTTCGGAAAAACTTGGTAACAATCCGTAGATTTATTGCTTGGTCGAGATTTAAGGCGGAAGGAGAACCAATTAGCTGAGTCAAGTTAAATCTGTGTTAGGTGTTGACCAAGGGATATTGTGTGTTAGGGTGCGTCACATGTGTTAAGCTGATGAGGAAAACCATACACAGTCACTTGTCAACTCGGCTTATCTAAGACCACATGCTTTCCATGTGCTCGCCAGTTCCGTACCCTCGATTCTATTCACGCTGTGATGCTCGGTAATTTCCACCACCTCGGCTGCCAGCTGCTGTGGTATGAATCTCAGTCCCCCTTTTAAAACTTTTACGTTCTCCAGACTCGCCGCAGTGGTGGTCATTTTGTGTCCCTCATCAAAGACTTGTAGGTAAATCAAAGTTTTGGAGCCTGCCAGACTAACTAAATTTTGGTTGGAGTGCGTTGCTAAATGAAGCAGCTGATGGTAAACAAATCACTTGGTGTTATTTTGATTGCTACTTTCAAAGGAATTCATCATCGGGGATTATTATCTATCAGAAATAGGAAGTTTTGGCTTACGAGATACGGTCTTCTCAGTGGGCAATATGTTACAATGTTGGGTTGCTTATTTTTCGTGATACATTCGAACAGGAGGAGAAGGATACAGTTAAACAATTCGACATACCATGCATGTAGATGTTATTAGAGTACAACCATGTACTACATTATGCCCCAATGTTCAGATGTATTAATAAATTTGCGAGACTTCGTTTTCTCCAGACCAAAACTTGTTTGCCATTATTAGTGTTTCTCCTTGTCTCAACTCAAAACTTACGAGTCATTTGACACGTTACTTTTGAATTAGTTTTATGGAATTAAATGCGCAGGTGACTGTACTGTTTATTTATAAAACCTAGAGATTTAAACAAACTTTAATTCATTTATTCATCTCGTTTATTTCAGGGAAGTTGCAGTGAGGCCACACTTGTTGCCTTGTTTGGAGCGAGAAACCGAACCATCGAAAAATACCAGAAAGAGCACCCTGGGGCCACGATCTATGAAGCGGCTTCCAAACTGGTTGGATATTACTCAGACCAGGTAAGGTACGGGCAATTTTTCGAAAGGTTTGTCAGAGTAACTCGTTCTTTATGACAGGTTCTCAACTAGCATTTACAGGTTTGACCAGGGAAAAACCTTAGGGCTCAGCTCCAGATCCAAACGACTGATGCGTTTTTAAGTGTATTCCACAATGAACTTAAACAAACACCGTAATCATTATGCTATTATGCAAATTATCGTTTTAATTAATTACATTGGAAACGACTAATGAAGCTGGAGAAATGGGCATACGGAAGAATACACATTAGTTAACAAGCGCTCTACTCACCTTTCATGTGTTCTACCCCTTAGCACACCTAGAAAGAAATGTATATTCCCGCGACGATATCGTGCTGAAATTGTTCAAATTCTACAAACCACCGAGAATAGCGTTAGAAGTGACAAAAATATGGTCCATATATATGCCGCAACAGACAAAGCGGGTTCATCTCGTTCGTCCAGCCTAGATAGGAAATCATACAAAAAGCGAGTTCACTATCATTTCATACACATGTCCACAAGACTTTCGTTTGAACGAGGGATATAGATTAGGCGTACATCGTAAGATTAGTCTCTAATTTTTTTTTACATTTGTACTCATATTACACCTTTGGTACATCCAACGCGATCCGTACTCTCTATCCATCGGGCCACCATATGTCTGTCATACTCCAAAAGTTTCCTTGGGATTAGACGTCCGCTAATTGTGTTACCTTAGACCTGAGCAGGACGTCTTCACTAGACATTTTATACTGGTCATTGTCCAATTCGAATTTTTAATTCCACCGGTACCACAACAAAGCAGAAATGGTAACTGTCATTCTGAAAAAGGAAAAAGAAAAAGATCGATCAGCTGTAGAACCCTTTCGGCCACTTGAAGGAAGCACGAGGGCTGTGATACTGCCAGAGTGCTCAAGCCTAGACAGGGGAAGTCGAACTATGAGTCTTTCGGCAGGTAGTTTCTTACACTTGCCACCCGGTCAAAATCCCGCTTGATACTCATGGGTCAAGCGTTCGCCTGCCAGCACAATACGATGAAGAATCAGTGTCGCCAGAAGCTCTGTTACAATGGGAGTTAAACTCTGCGGCTGCCGCATTTATTACAAGTACCCAGATAGACGCAAAGAGGCTAGAGGGGCACTGAATGAGGAATTCACCGCCATCATTGAAGGAAGCCAGTGGAAGGTTGTCAGGGCCAGGAGCACGATGACGCTTTAGAAGAGACACACTCGCACATTTCTGAGGCTAATACTACTACTACTACTACTAATGGTAGTCGTTCAGCTGTAACATCCTTTAGGTGCCTCGCTGTCATGCCACCGGAAGAAAGCACGAGTGCTGCGATACTGCCAAGTTGCCCAAGCTTAGACAGGAGGAATCGTGAGGCAGAGGTCGGGTTCGAACGACGGACCTTCGGGTCAGTAAATTCGCGCTCTAGCCAGTGAGCCTTCTCGCCCAACATTCTGAATACTTGAAATTGACGCAGGTATCCGCCGTAGTATCCAGGTCAAGATCAGTCGCTATTCTTTATAATGAAGCCGTCGCATCAACATTCAGGATTTCCAAAAAATACCCCGGTCACGCACCCAAATTTTGTCCACCATGTAGAGTTAAGGAATAAGTTTCACACTACATTCACCTCCGGAGTTTCACTTGGGTTTTCCTTCGTCCCAGTATGGCATGCAAAGTTATTTGTTCCATACAGAGCCTCCATATTTCTGCCTCATTTTTGAACCGCACCATATTGTGTTGATACGACCATATTAGTGAACGTGCTCCATCCAAAGTGCAGTCTGTGAAGGACAGGATGTCACAAAGCAACAGCTTACTCCAGATGATTATGTCGCGGGTCAAAGTTGACAGCATGAAGTTGGAAGTAGTGAAAACAGAAAACAAGAAATTAGCGAAATACATTCATTTGCAAACAAATTTGGTTTTGCGAGAGACTCACCTGGAACCCAGCTGAATCTCCCGTTTGTGATGTTTCCAGGCAAGAAATCACTTTTTAACACTCCCAAGAGGTTTCTTATAATTATCAGGGATTATTAAAAAAAGTTGGCAAACACACTTCGGAAATTCCCATCAGAATCGCCTAGAAAATTAGGCCTCAATTTCGTCGACAGGGTTCACCAATCCTGAAGCTGTTCAGTTAATAATACGACCTCAACATTTGGATGTGTCACGTATGTGAGTGCAAAGGTTCAAGCTATCTCGTGAATTAGGTCCACCTTAGGTGTAAAATCATATCATTGTTTGAACCCCTAGACAATTGGATATTCCACAGTCAAGATGCGAAAACATTGAAAACTATTTACTTTCACCTAGCCTCCAGGCGAAAATACTCTCGTCCGGCAAAGATCATAGTAATTTACACTGAAGTGCCTCATTGAGCAATGGATTATTAGATATAGTATTTTTTTAATTTATTGAGTTTTCGGCTTTGAGTTCATTGTTACTGTTTGTTTTAATTTTAAGTTGATAAAAACCTGAATGTAGTGCGAAAATAGTCTTGACAGCTCATTTCTCACATGCGTCGGATGTGTGTGCAAAGTCACTGGTGACCTGTGGATACATATATTTACTACGGTCATGGTAGTGAACAAGCTACGAATGTTGCTTTCCTATTCTCCAACACCAGGCTCATAGTTCTGTGGAACGGGCCGGTCTGATCAGCATGATTCGTCTCCGCAAGCTTCGAACTGGGATTTCACGTGAACTGTGCGCCACGGATTTGGAGGAGGCAATCAAAGAGGATATAGCAAACGGGCTACTACCGTTCTTTGTAAGTGTATATTGGATACTCTTCAGTAGATTCAGATTATATTCGACGATCAACGCTTCATATTATGGTGTCGTCCATGTGTTCCCAAATGTAACAAGTGAGTATACACGTTTAAGTTTTGGAATGTTGTGTAAATCCATCAATCAGAATTTCAAATCCCTATGGCACTGTGTCTTAATATCAGTTGATTTTGATCAAGTGGCACTTGATTTGTTCGTCAAACTTGGCGCTTGCAAGCTTTTCAACAGCATACAAAGAGACAGTGCAAGTGCGCACACGTTTGAAAGCCAAGCGCTAAAACGGATTAGCTGCCACCTGGTAATCTTTGTGTCAAGTGAAATTAAGATGTTGCCGGATGCTCATGAAACTGTACGTGATGGACAGCAGAATATCCAGTATTGTGGGCTTTTCGGTATCTGACATCTGTCCAACGATCGACTTCAGTTCACTTTTTAACGAAGATGAACGCTGTGAAACCGGTGTGCATTTGTAACGTCTTACCCCCGTTTATTTGCTTGCATTTCGAAATGCACGTTCAGTCCAAGTCTCTGTCTTTTGTATAAAACATCAACCATGCGCACAACTCAAACGCCGCACAGTGACTGACTCTGCATGGCCCGAACACCAACGCATAGCCAGTTGGCAAGCCCATGTAAGCATGGAAACGCGGTGCCGTTTCTACATTCTCATGAGTGTAGAAATGTGGTAAGCTAGTTACAATAAACCCACTGCGGCGGGGTCTGCTGAAATTCGGTCGTGCGACGGCCAATGTTGTATGGACTGCATGAAGGCTGCACACCTGGAAAGCGCTCGTCGGTCTTGTCCAGTATGCCGACTAAATACGGGTGACACGATGGCCTCACTTGTGAGTCAAAATGACTTATCGCAGGCCTAACTCACACCTCATACGACACTGGGACCAGTAGCTGTTATTCCAGAACCTGCTGTCATCGATATTCTGATTAACTGATGAGAGCAGATACTAATGATGTATGGCTTGCAGATACAATGCAGAGAGGACTGCGCGGCCGTCCGATACAGTTACTGTTGATGTGCGGCCCGTAAAGGGTAGATATTCCAGAATCATGTGACGGAATGCCAGTTTACTGGCAGCGTAGACCACGGGAGTGGGACAAGTAGGCCAAGCGCTTCCTTCGACAATTTTTCTGAGTATGAAGTTATTTGAGAATTAGACAAAAATTCTGAACAGAGCTCAGCGAGGATTGCTCAGAGTTGCAGGATATATGACAATGAAGGAGTGCCGAATTTTTTCGGCAGTTCTAACTGTTGCAACTGGATAATTCAGGAGCGTTGGGCTATAAGCAACCCGCATTGTCAAGGACCTTGCTGCACCCAATAAAGCACCAATAAAGGTTCAGGTTGCTGACTTGGACTGGTAACCTTGGCACAATGACTGTCTGACCGATTTTCCTCTCGGTAACATGAATGGCGACTTTAGCATCCAGTTTTTGTTTGTTGCACAGCCTTATCACACAAGCTCCTGCTGCAAAAGCAAGCAGTTACACCACTGAAGAAAATTCAACAATCAGTGTTGTTTGGTTCCAACAGGATGGCTACAGTATGCTCAGAATGTACTTAGTTATCTCAAGGGGGCTTTGAGGGACAGGTGGATCAGTAGGGAAGAGTCGGTTGATTAGCCACACGGATCGCCGGGCATGGGCTCCAGTGTCTTTTTCTTTTGGAGCGTTTCGCTACAGTGTGTCTACAAGAATAGACCAAAATATCTTCAGTGGTTATACTCAAATGTCGTGGATGAGTGTAAAAATAAAACTTAGTCGACTCTAGAGAAAATGATGGCCAATTGTTATAGACAGATGCTCTTGTGCAAGCAAAACGATGGTGGAGATTTCGAATGTATGCTACACTGGCCTGTAAAGTGTTTGTACAGGCTTCATTATAGCAGTGGCTGTTTCATTTATCCAAACGACTTTTCAAGCGAATCGGTTTAAAAAATAGCTACAATGGGCCGAGATAATGTCAACATCACCGAAAGGTTGTCTGGTGTAGTGATACCTCAGCTGGATGGCTAGGACTTTTGGGCGTTAATTTAGCAATGAAACTGGGCGCTTCGCTGCCCCCCCAAATATGGTCGATCAATGCTACAATTGAAGGCTGTGTTAATGGATAATTATCTACAAGCTTTGTACTAATCCTACAAAGCGTTGGCAAAATTAACGGAGTGCTTACGTTCAATGAGAGGACACTTGTTTCCTTAGTACTGGTTTGCGAAAGTGCTCACAACGGACCCACTGAAAAAGTACTTTCCAACTAAATTTGCACAAAGATTTCTGTTTGCTTTCTCAAATAATTTCGGGCCATGCTTGATTTGAAACAAGGACGCGCTTACACACTAAAAATATAAAGTCTCTTATGAATGGAAAGTCTAAATTCAGAGCATTACAACATTAAGATTAATACGGTGCCCTCAATCAGCTAAAAGTTTTTTTATCTAATCTAATCAAAGGACCACCAATTAGTAGTCTTCAGAGAGTATTTGTGTTAACTTGTGGATGTATCTTCATAAGCAGGATTGGAATTGTGGAATACCGGTACTCTCATCCTGCGTCCGTCGTCAACGGGTAATTCACAAACACTAAAACTGAAAGTAGGTCGGTGCTGCATCTGTGCCGCCTAGTTCTTTATTACAACCAGAGTGGTTCATCCTGGCGGCTCCTGGCACTTGGGGTTTTATGGCACTGTGCGGGGGATTTGTGTATATAAATTGACGCATAAAACGAGTACCTTTTTACTGCAGTGCTGTAAGGTCGTCGTGCTTAGGCCAGCTGATGGATATCAATTATCCTCTACGATTTTGCCCATTGACCTTATTCTTTTGGATTTTCATCAGATTCACATCTCATGGACAGTGGCACATGAGGTTGCGTCCAATATCCATAATGAATACGAGTCAATTTCATGTAAGGCTCTTAAATCGCAAGTGGCATTCAGTGCACTCAGTCCATTAGGCATTTCAAGCCAGTTCCGACTCGAAAATCTGTTGCGGTAAACTGTGCCTAGAATAGGCAAGTTGAATGTGTCCATCAAAACTGCACAATTGCAGAACATTCAAAAAATTTCAGAGCTTTTCGGATGAGGTGTGAATATGGATAAAGTCGTTTGAAATGTCCAAATAATAAAAAAAGTCTGTTCTGAATTCGGTTACTGTGCGTTCTCCCATATTGTGCAAATAGCAAATCTAGACACAGTGATCTTTCAGCTAACCTTTTTTGCCATCACTGGAAATCGATTTCTTCCATCTGATGTGCCACTTAGTCAGCTAGAAGTTCTGCTCATTTTCCGGAGTTTATAATTCGGAGGATCTCGATTAACTCGTTTAAAATGCCAGCATTCGGATTCGAATTTTGTTTTCTCACATTAGACTTCCTTGTTGGTGCCCTAGAAGTCCTTTGTTTACATGCTCCACACAGAGTTCGTAATGATGCTTTGATCAAAGTGAAATCCGACTAGAAGATATTAGAAAGAAAAGTGATGGTGCAACGTACGCTGCAATGCATCTTGTGGTCATTCCAACTTCTCTGTCGATAAAAAGAGCTTTTTCACCTGTCAACGGGAACAAGGATGGGATTACTACTCCTCAGAAGATTCAAGTGCATCAGTGTAGTGTGCATAAATAGAACACTGCTCGTCAGCGATTAATCAATAACGTAGGTACATCGGCCGGGAATATACCGCATCTTGCATTCCACATATAGCCCAATTGCTGTTATCGCTCGGATCAACGAAGTGGCTAAGTGACCACTGTTTAGTTCCCAGCATGGATGTATGTTATATGTATGCAGAATCGATCCTAACCCTAAAATCAGTGGGTATAATTTCCTTAGGTATTGTCTTGGAAATTGCATGTGTTAAGTGGAATTGGACAGAAAAACAAAAAAAAGGATTTTGTCAGCATTTTACACTGCAATCAAGAGAAAGCCAAAAGTCGGGGTGTGACTCTCTAGTCACACTCTGGATCTTGGAAACTACTGGAGATTTCGACTTCATTCGGCATCGACGGAGGGGAAACTGGTATAGATTGTAGTCACTCAGGATGACAATCCTGTCACACCTAAACAGCTCGCTCGAGTCCTCTGTTGCGCGGGCGATGTCCGGCTACTAGGAATCATGTTGTTAACACTCAAAGAGAAGCTCGTTCAGTTGACACATGAGATAACCACAGAATTGACGATCCTTAGTTCATTGCGGAACCAAACTTCACGTATTTCATCCTAAAACTTGTAAGTTCACACTAGGTGAATGAAAGACAACAATAATGTCTCTTAAAGCCATTTTTTAGATGCATTTTTCCGGACCTCTTGTTAAAAAGGAACATACTAGTGATGTGATGTATGATGTCTTAGTGCTCTACAGAATACTATCCGCACAAATCCATGAAACTAGATCAAATGGCCAACATTTTCCAAGGATCATTTGGATGACCTGAGGAGTTTTCATGATATAGTCTTGTAGTCACAGTGCTTTAGATGTCTTAACAAAACTAGTCCATGGGATTTCATTTCGGCCAGGCAAAGGATCCTTTTTTCCTAATCCACCAATCTCCTGAAAGCTTCGTTCCGACGTACATCCTTTCGGATCTGAAACCAAAAGGCATTAACTGAATTTATCTCTATGGAGTTAGCTCGCACCGTACCAGGTGCTTCTATGAAAGGATCGCAAGGGGTAGCATTTAAAACACCAGTGGAGATACCGACCGGTTACTTCATCCGAAAAAATGTCCCATAGTTTTGATACAGGAATATCTGCTCAAATAGCGAACTTAGCTTTATGTTAGAAGCGGAAAGACGCGTAACGTCATTGTTTCGGTGTGGTACAAAGCCTACTTTGAAACCATCGCTATTCCAATGTAAACTGGTCTGGGTCAACGGGCTTAATAACCAGCGTACAAAATTTGTCAAATGTTCAAATTTTTTCCATTGCCATTGTTGTAATGGATGCAGATTAGCAAACATGCGACTCGGTTTTTCTTCAGCATGTTGCAGTGGATATCGGTGGGTGTTAAACTTCTGGGAAATTTCACTGTGATCCCTTTCCAGAGTTTTAACTCACGTGGAAAAAGTTCGTCTATGAGCATCTTTTATATATCGTCTATCTCGTCAGTGTTACAGGAGTTCACCGGAGAGTCCATAACCTGCCTTTCTGTTACTGGTCTCGTCTAGTTGGTAGTTGCATTCAACTAATGCGCAGCCTCATTGCCACCATAACAGTACTACCCGTACATCCACTACCGTACGGCACCACTGGTTGTGCAGTGCTCGGGCAAGAGCTTCTGTCGTTTCCAGTGTCGAGTTGTGTGAGCACTGTGCTAGCTTGCCTTGAGGCGCTTACAAGCGCGCTACTCGTGTCACTCTGTTCTGTTGGCACATTGCACATGGCCGCAGAGCGCTGTCCGGGTTCGCAGTCGTCATGCTAGCTGGAGTACATTGGCCATGCCCCAGCCGAACTTCAGCAGGCCTCGCCGCAGTGGGTTTATTGCAGTCAGCTTACCACATTTCTGGACTTGTGATAATGTGAGCACGACGCTGCGTTCCCATGCTTGCATTAAAGGGGCTTACCAACAGGTGATGTGTTGGTGCTCCTTGAGGGCCTTGAGGATGACGTAGTAACATGAAGTGGATTTTCCATTGGCTGCGCTGGTAACTTTTCCGTATTCATACACCGTACTCGAGTGAAGAGAGCTGAACGCGGGCGATTACGGTGTCAAAAACGACTGTGGAAATTCAACTCATACAGGACTTCAATATCTGTTTTTCAAATTGGTTTCGGGATTACTGGAATGAACGTTCATGAATGTCGCCACGGAAGACCCAGTGATCACTTTACATGCCAGAAAACATTCTGTTGAACGACGTCCAAGTTGAAATCGATTGTCTTCTTAAGCAAGGCGGTTCTCAAAATTGGTTTTCAGTACTAGCCTTGTTGGGCGTGAGAACTCCGATGGACCGTTTATCAATCTGGTGACTGAGTTTTGATGGAGCTTGCTACCTCTCTCCCCTGAAAGCTGGTTCAATGCTAACCCATTACGGTAGCAAATGTGTAGACTAAACGGCATAACACCAGGGGAACAAAGCAAATCGCGCTACTAAGAAACGAAATAAACTATTCAAGCCTACTTTGGCTATTTGATACTGGTTATAAATCCGGTTCAACAGTGGATGGCAGACGGCTGCCCATTTTTGATGAGCAGAAATCATATGGGAGTATATTTACCCTTTTCCACACCTAGTGACTAGATGAGCAACTAATCCAAGTGTTTCTCATGAATTGATTAATCCAATTATTCGGTTTGTTGAATCACCCGATGCCAGTGCATCAGCTTATTCTCATTTATTTACAAAAACGTTGATATTCGCTAATATTAATCTTTGCGCGATTAGTATTAGCAACCGTGCGTGTCCTTTCTTCTGATGACGTCAGACGATTGCACTGGAATGTCACCTGGTCCACCAAAGTCCACCAATAGTGAGCACTTAGAAACGGAGCAAAGCTACATGTCTCGCTAGCAAATTTGCCCATGTCCGGCCTTGAATGAGTACGACGAGCACCTGGTAAAAATGGTCTCAGTCTTTTTGCAAGAAAACCGATTAGCAACACATATAGTTCCGCTGACAGTTTGGAACCGGGTGTGAAGATTATTTAGTATTCGGGTGAGAGCGTGGAATACGTGTGGTTTCGTTACATCATGTACTAGCGCCTACTGCCTTCACAGGGAACTGTCAAACATTTTGAGTACGAGAGGCATCCTAAAAATCAGGCAACATGGAACCAAATAGCACGTACTGTTACAAACGGGAGTTGGAGTTATTAGGCCGCGAAAGGGAACATATGGATATCAGGAAGGTCAGATTCCTGAGAGTGTCCCTAGGACGCTTGGAACCTACTGAGGCCCTAAAACTCCACCAAAATCTCAATAGAAAAGCCTGCAAACATTCAGGACAGTCAATCATTCAATCAATTCAGCAAAAGCCGGTGAGTGTTCAGACACGCCACAGAAGCACGACCGAATGTGATCGGCTTTCAGGCATTTCATAAAAGCACGGTCGATGTTCATGGGTATTCACTAAATGCCTACCATAGAGCCTGGATCAGTGTCAAAAAGTGCCCTTTAAATAGCGCGGGGCCGTTGTAACTTTTGCACTCGCACGCACTCGCTTGTTTGGGATAAAGCTGTTGTGCACCCTTGTCGGTGAGTTCTTTCTGGCACCAGGCACTGAAGTCGGAACAGCAGTTAGATATAACAAAGGATCAGGCCTGAAACCGAAAAGACCTGAAGATGATAAAGGGATGCAAATAAAGAGGCAAGGAAACACAATGGATATGTTTATATGCTTGTAAAAATTCATTAGTTTATCAAAACAAAGTTATGATCAAAACCGCTCCTTTTTGAATGGAAAGTGTGATTTTATTTGTCTCATGATCATTGTCACCACACACTGAAGAACACCGAGTCTATTTTGAGACCAACGATTCTAAACGCATGTACCTTTCTTATCAACAGGTGTCTAGGAGACGTTTTATTGGGTCTCGGGTTGTTTGTCATTTCTTCTAAACAGCGGTTTTGGTGAGCGTTGCGATATGCGTATGGATAGCTCTCCCTCCCCTCTACTTACACATGGGCTTCTGCAGAAACCAACGATAAGCCGTTTAGACACATCCGAGACAGTAGAGATCAGTTGACTGAAACCAAACCTGGTATAAAAAAGGAGAAATAGTGAATAATTTTTGGAAGCCCACCCGTCTCTTATTGATATACGTGGTTTCCTGTTTACAATCGCCCCTTTATTTCGGACGGCTTTTATCCTCGGTATGTTCCTTGCTTGTTTAGGTTTTGCTCACTCCAACGATCGCAATTTCTGTTTTAACTCGCTGTGTGATATCCATTTACATGATCTCAGATTTTTATACGATATTCTGATCGTTTGAAAATAGGAATATTGATTGTGATGACGATATACAATATATTCCACATCCCCAAGTGAGAGCTAACCGCACTGCTGTTCAGCCGCTCATGACCAAACGTTTAACTGTTCAAGTGCTGGCCGGAAGTTCGCGGGTTCGAAACTCTCTGAGTTCCGTGAGATGCACATTGCCGACGATTCCCAATAAGGATGAAACAGCTGTGAAGTGCTTGTCGGTTTTTCAGCATAGATAAATCTCACTGACATGATGAAATCTCAAATGAAAACTACCAGATCACATCATTATCAGTTTAGTATTTCTGCCAGCATGTCGACTGTTCTTCCTCGGAGGTGTGAAACAAAATTGCTTCAGAGTAGGACAGAACAAACACTAAGGTCAAAAATGTGTCCACCTCACAAATACTGCGTCCTTATGGGATGAGTATGTGATATGTTTTTGTTGGGGACTGAATAAGACGACTTTACTGACCCGTTAGCTATTTGTTATAATAATGGAGAAATTTACTGACATCCCACAATTCGCGTCTGTATTTAGTGCCTTCACAAGGCTTATTCCGGCTAGTAACTGGACTTGTTCTTTGTGGTTGTGCTAAATTCCTCAACTACATGTCGTTCCACATCGATATTCGATATTCGACTGGCCGTTGAACTTGGCCCTTCAATTGCCCTTTCTAAAGTTCATCTTATTTCCATCCAAAGTTAGATGGGAACAAAATATGCCAAACGCAATACGGATTTGACCCATCTGACTGATTTTTGTAGGCATCCCATCCAAACTTGTGTATAGCACTAAATGCTTAGATGATCTTCATAAGTTGTTACGCACTAAAGACTGAAAATGAACAATTCGGTCCTCACAAGGGAGAATTTCGGAGCTGTTGTGTTGAACATTCGATTTTTATCGTTAATTTCGTAGTGGGTTATCCGAAATGGAAGAATCCGATATGCAAGATGCATTGTGTGAATAATGAGACGTAGCAAACACATTTAGACGCAGATGGCTTGGAGGAGGAGCAATCACTCATTTCGTTTAGTGAGAATAAAGCAGACTCGTAAGGTTTTCTTAAACCGTTTTGGTGATGGTACTTACTTCAAACTTCAGCTATCTTCAGTTGAAAGACAATTTAATTAGCTACATTTTCTATGGCAGCTCTTCGATTTCTTCACTTTTCAGTGCGTGACAACTCTTGGAACAACGGGTTGCTGTGCATTTGATAACTTGAAGGAAATTGGCCCGGTTTGTGAACAGTATGACATATGGCTCCACGTGGATGCCGCATATGCAGGAGCAGCGTTTATCTGTCCCGAATTTCGTCCATTGTTGGAGGGTATCGAGGTGAGCCTGTTATTAAAACTAGCTTTCATTTGTGGTGTAAGCATGAAAGAAGAACGAGACGCAGTGTATCTCATATGGCAGTATAGCTGAGCCTGTGGGGTCGGTAAAATCATGAAGTTGGTCAAATAGATTTCTTTTTGAGATTTAATTACCACTGGGAATTGAAAACCGTCCACTGGACCTGGGTAAGGTTGTCCTTCCGGAGGATGTTCTCATGGAAGGAGCTACCCTGCGTCCCTGGTTATTTGCGATCACCCCAAAGTAGTCTGCTATCATACTATTTCCATCGAGGCAGTTTAATAACCTCCTTGAATATCACTTATGATAGTTCTACTGCCTTCCCTCTAAGATATAGCTACCCCACTTTTACGGTCGCATCCGCTCGTTTTGATGAAAATCACACCGTTTATAGCGTTGTTCCTAGACTTGGTGCACTGCTCGTCAGGGCATATCTACCCAGCAAATAAATCGGCATTGCCTCAGATAGTTCCCGCCTTTAAAACAGAAAACTATCAAACTGCAATCAAATATGAACTGCGAAGCTTGCCTTATGATATACTGTAATATACACAGTCGAACAGAACCCCCTGTTTGCGATATGTAAAAATAACTTGAACCTATTTGTAGGTCGCAGTGACGTATCAGCTGATAGGGTCTAGCTAATCGTTAGGGCTTCGCAAATCTTATTCTAGGCAGACCATGGCTTCCACGTAACTTGTTTCGTTATTTTCTAATTTTAATCAATAAATTACCAATGATAGAAGGACCAGTGTTTCCCATTTCCCGTTGAGGGATTGGTGTAGAAAGCCTTTGGAAACTCGATAAATTGGACGCTCTACAGGGCACTTCCTATTCAAACGGAAATTAACAAAGTGCCTTGTTTATCCAGGATCGATTGGTACCTCGTAGATCAAAGACCAACTCTGTGAATAGTGTGAACACAATGGAACCCTCATCAAAGATCGCTAAGCTTCTAATAGAAGGTCAAAAGTCGTCGAGCGTTCCAGTACAAACAGACTCTGAACAATCCATTGATTCACAAGTGAAATGTTTCACAGTGAGCCGACGAATGCGTGTAAGATCCATGTTTTTGAAGATTCCGATAAATATCCGGATAAACACTGACGCTTATGTGAACCCTGACGGAAATCATTGAAGTAGCTAGTCCATGCGCTGGTTGAATAATCTGGCATTAAAAAATTACCTGACACATACAACATTACTGGAACTGTTTGCCTAAAGGCAGTGTTGAAACCTGCGCGAAGTAGCAATATTTTACATTAACGATCGCTCTGGGGCTCCGATAATGAATGTGTTTTCAAGGTTAGATATCTGGTTTGCATACTGACCAAGGGTTTCAGCCACATTCAACCCCATACTATAAACCCAACGCCGAGGCACTAGCGGTCTGTTTTAGTGCACAGGAGGTCCTGAGTGTATTTAGTTTCTTAAAATACTCCTATATTTCTTTGTACCAGACACAAGCCGTGGGTGGCATAAGCCGGACAATCGGTTTTGCCAGTATCATCCATAAATTTGTATAATAAATTTGTGGAAGGATTTCACCCCGTTGTACTAAAGCGGATCAGCACCTCGTTCAGTGTGGTTCCAACTATGAACTGACGTGCTCCTGAAGATGACTAGCGAGAGATGGTTTGATGCGCAGAAAGCTATTTAGGTGCTTAATTTTATGACCAAGTTCTGCTATGTACGATCATATGACACCAGTTTACTCTATATCAGTGGTATTCATTAGGGATGACTTTGTTCCTATGAGGACACTTTAGTCCAAAAGCAGCATCTTAGCTCAAATGGGTGTTGTGGCGGCACATATCCGTGCCCCCCCCCGCGCAAAATGAAGGGTATGATGAGGATGATTTTGTGCACTTTGGTGACCAGCTAACTCTTTACTGTCACTTGACTTTATGTCTATTGTGACGTAACCGTCAATTCTACACATTGTACTAAATTTATTCTATACTTTACATACCTAAACGATGACCATACCACCTTACTGATGGATAATCCAAACGTGAAGGCGATTTTGAAACTACTGTTTCATTTGTGTTACTCATTTCTTGGCTATAATCACCGAATTGCCAGTGGGTCTGCGTGAATGAAAAAAATGGTGGGAACGAGACTGTCTAACAGCAAGTGTACTGAGCAGATGAACGTTTTTTCACTGCGTAACTTGCTATTCCAAGGTGGAAAAGGTGAAAAAATCATCATGTAACAAGGCATTTTATATGAAAGCACTAATAAGTGACAAGCAAGAATCTTGGATCGTTTGCAATGAAGCCAATCAATGACTGATCAGACGTACATTTTCACGTTTTCAGCATGCGATGTCTTTCGTATTTAATCCGCACAAGTGGTTGCTGACAAACTTCGACTGTACATGCATGTGGTAAGTTTGTACCAACCCCGATTGTTATGTATGTCGCAACACAGCTGAATTAAGGTTTTCGTAAGTACCCCCATTCTGTTCAGCACGAATGTGGTCGGGCGATTTGAGTGCCGTATGTTTCGTGTTGGATGGTTTTATACTCGGGAAAGAATACAGCGGCCTGACGGAAACTTTTGCTGCTCAACGTCTCGGTTCACTCGGGTACCTTTTACCAGGAACAAAATAGCCAAAATCACATAAAAAAGATAACGTTTGCCAGCTGGCGTCCGCACTGAGCAGTCTACATTCTATTATGTTATTCTGACTAGCCAGGTTTATGTTCGATATGTCAGTTGTGGTGTGGTTAACTGATTAACCAAATTCCGGTCGAAACAGTTGTATGCCTTCCCAATTATCGCGATATTTATGCTCCCTCCTTACAAGGACGCAGCCCTGGTTTTGCCAGGACTTCTTCGTGTTTCCTAAGCTGACTAATATCATATGGTAAATTCCATCAACAGTGTACACTTTAGGGTGATAACTTCAGGCCGACCCTAATAAGGGCCACCGTAAAGAGGTTTGTGGCCGGACTACCATAAAATTCACTTCCCGCGTTATTAAAACTTATAGCCTTTTTGCTGAGCAAGCCATGTGGAATTGATTGTCGTCTCAATGATCTACATATTAGGATCTCAAAAGAACTGATGCGGTAAGCTGCATTAGGGAGCTGATTGTATTCTGAAGGAACAAATGGCCCGCTACCGTCTCCTACATACACAGCGGTATTGGAGAAGGCTGGTTGCCAAGTAACACTTTAGATGGAAGTGAAGCCTAAATTTGTCAAATTAACAGGATTTGGATGTGAGCGAAAGTGCAAAGACATAAAATTTCTTCCCTTATGGTGACTTTTTCTTGTGTGAGGATGAGTTGGCTTCAGTAATAGTCCAGACAGCTGCCGTCCACGGTAGCGTCGACAATACAGTGGAAAGATGTGCTAAAAATACTGTCCCAGATGTTATATTACGGCTTTAATTTTACCTAACAACTTTTCACTTTCACTCCAGTACAAAGGACATTATTAGTTAGTTAGCACAAAAATGTGGATAGTCGATCTCAGCTCGTCATTTCATGTCACCGTGAGTTTAAATCGGTTAAAAAAGTTAAGCGTTTTCCAGCTGCTATTGATTAATCATCACCATTGTGCGTGGAGTTGGTTTGAGGTTGTACTTTTTCTCGAACCCTGGATATCGACGAGCAGTCTAATAATGTTGGTTTGTTTCCTGCCTCTATCCTGTTTCATACATTTTGCGACTGAAAACAAAACACCCGAAAGTTTCATCCTACTTTATATGCAAGCGATACGAGTAAATCGAAAACTTTACTACACTTTAAAATTCTGTTCTTACGGGAAACACCTTGGCTGTTTTCTCTGTTCTGCAGGTACAAAAACATGGACTGGATCATTAAATCCTTTTGCGTGGACCCCAGTTACCTCAAGCACACACATCAAGGCCGCGCACCTGATTTTAGAGTAGGTATTTTAAGTTCCCAACCTCAGTTTCGTTTCAAGCACCTACACATTCCTTTGGGAAGGAAATTCCGCTCGCTCAAGTTATGGTTTGTGATGCGCCGATATGGTGTTTACGGGCTTCAACAATACATTCGAAATGCAAGTCCTCATATTTTTTCTATATTGCCTACACCATCCAGCATGTTCATTTGGCTCGGCATTTTAAGCAGCTTCTTCTGTCAGATCAGCGATTTGAGATCGTCTACAAAGTAACTTTGGGCCTCGTCTGCTTCAGAATCAAGGTGAGTTTGAACTCGTCTTCCCAAAGGCTTAAACTCGAAAAGGGTCCTTTCAATATAGTATAGTACGTCAGTGGCAAAAACCATGTATTTGTCGTCACTCTTCCATACATCGAAAGGATGTTGGTCCTGCACATCCAAAAGTTCACTGCTCATCATCATCAAAGACAGACGGCCTTAAATTGAAAAGAAGACAAAAGAGTGGGTTGGGAAGGGATCTCGTGCTGGTCTAGTGCAAGCCTTCTGAAGTGCTTACAACTGTGTGCGCTCAATCAGACAGTATGGAAAGAGAACGACAGCGCAAAAGCCACCATTCGTTACAATGTTTTCAACCAAATACAAGTGGGTTATGGTGACCCTACCCTGGAAGGCGGACAGCACCAACAACACTGAAACTCTTCGTAAGCTAGTTCACCCCCTTCTTCTGAATCAGCCGTTGTCCATATCTAAAGGAGGCACGGAGAACAGCACTCGTCTCGGTAGACCCTGTTTTGGCAAGTGTTGCACATGAGTGAACCACCGCAGTTGATGGTGCTGCAGGCACTCCGCGACCGAAGCACCGGCTGTAAAACTAAATAACCGTTTTCCAGTTACATCGCTAGAATTCGCTGATGGCTTCTGAGTGCCACCGATTCGTGGCAAAAAACTTGAGATATCGCACATCTGTGTCTGTAGGGCCCATGTCTCGCATTCACAACAATACAGCCCATGATGGAGCCTGCTACGCGCCACCCTTGTGACTCAGCAGTATACGCCACAAGTGACGCAGATTAGTAAGCACAATTTGGGCCTTTAAGATTTGCGCACCGACTTCGTCAGACACACTTTTATCAGAGCAAGCACAACTACGAAGTTATATGAGATTCTCCACACCCTCAAGTGCTCCTCCTTGAATTGCAAGGGAAAAGCCCACAGACCGCACGCTCTGAAGCATGACTTTGCACTTTGAACATGGAACGCGCATTCAGCTTACACATGGCTCATTTGAGGGAAATAAGAAAAAAAGTAGTTAAATCAGCGAGAGAAGTAAGTGTTTGGAAAGTGGTTACTGGTGCGTAGTTCTCCAAAGGTAATATTACCCCACTAGGCGGAATGACTTTGAGTTAACGCAGATGCGATACCCTGTGTCCCAGCCCATGCGTGTTTCCTGTTGGACGTAACTATTCAACACCAGTGATTCAAGGCAACCGATCGAGAGAGACTAATACCCTTTTGTTCATAACACACCACGGGATACTGCAAACAAGTATACTGACTACGTGCATAGCAAATATACCATCAAGTAGTTTTTGTTTAATATGCACACAAACAAATTCTTTAACTACTATTTCATAGAGTTCTGCTAACACACTAAAGCACAGGATCATGGACCGAACCAGCAATTTCCTTGCTCCCTGTCATTCAGTTTTCGCCCGAATATATCCTATGATGTGTGGAGTAAAACATGCACTTTTCGGGGCTGTACGAGTTAGACTGGATCAACGATTTTGCAGACGACTGATGACTCGTGTGCTCTCATAGGTGGTTATACTGTTGCTGAGCTTTGAGATTGGTTTGCGAACGTTTTGTCACCACTCGAGCAGGCATCATCAATAGTTTGATCCGCAGCGACTCAGTACGTTAAGTCTAGTATGGCGCCGTGTTCAACTGTTGAGCGTCTCGTAGTAGGATCCAGTAAGCGCAGCAGCAATAGAAGAGAATATGTTAAACCGAGTGGAGCCACGACAAAGTCCCCGTCAGTTTTTGGAAATTAAAAGACCTTTCCTTAGTCAGCAGTTTCTCAAGATAATGTTAGTACTCTGTGTAGCAAACCCAGTTTGCTTAAAGTGTCGGAAAAGTCAATCTAAAGAATACAACAAGATGGCGAAAAGTGCAGAGTGTTAACGTTCTACTATTGCCTCATTGTTCACATGATAAAAAACGCATGGTTCGCAGGCCAAGAAACAACACAATAGGGAAAAAACTGGCCAATAGGCTAACTCCTCAACCATTCAAGTAAGCCAGCAGTGTAGGTCGGCAGGATATATGTACATGGGTTTGCCCGAAATTGACCAGTCACTTTGGACTCATTCGTATTTTACACAAATGGTCACCATCCTTCAAAAGAACTTCTAAATCTAGCAGAATTCTGATAGACCTGACAACAGCAAACAACGCGCGCAACCATCGACAAGGTATACAACCTATTTGTGAGAGTACCATCCTCAGGACGATTGTATCAGTCGTGCAAGTATATTCCCAAATGACCGATATCCTTTTATTCATATTGCAGGGTCAGCCTTTTGCCACAGGTTGACTTCAATTTGTGTGCAGCGACTTTTATGTCTCGATTGACTTAGCTGGCAGAATTTTTTTTGGAATGTATTCTTTTTTCCTAACACGATGCCGAATTGGTCAAACGAGGCATCCAAACTGGATGTGAGCTGTACAAGAAGAGGCAATTCAAATGGTGTATCATGTGGACAATGTGTCTTAGTGATAGCTAAGTAATCCTCCTTAAAACACGGAATTTTAGGATGATGGTGATTGGTGTAAGATGGAATCCGAGTGTGCACGTGAGGCATCAGTGGTATGATGGTTGTGCCCACTCATATCGCCAAAAGCTTCTCCAGGTGTCTCAAGGTTTGTTCGATGTATCTTGTTCAGCACATGTTTATTCCTTTTTTACTGCCTCATGAATGTTATTTTATTTAAAAAAAATGGGTTATTTAGATTAGAATTAGCAGAGGAAAACTTACAGAAAATGAATTTCGGAAGCTCCCCCACAAGCTGTATTCAGATGTATTAACTCACAACGTCGCATTTTTGAGTGACCATGGCCTAAAGATAGAAACGTTAGTTGTTGTCCCTTACTCGGGAAGTGCCTAACAGTTCTTAGTCTAGTTTAACAGAACAAACTTCAGTTTGGGTAAATACACACAATGATTTTAAATATCCAAAAAGCTTTTCTTGTTACGCGCAGCTTTTTTCACCAGAGGTAAATACCTTTATGCTGATACTGACTCTCACAGAATAACAACAAACTTACGCAGAAGCTCTACGAGGACATTGAAGCTGATGGACGAATCCACCTGGTTTCATCGGAATTTCATCATCCCGAAGAAATCTATTTTATTCGTTTCGTCATTTGCTATCCTGGGGCTGAAGAAGTCCACAACATCTATGCATTTCAAGTGATTAAGGAGCTGACAGAGCGCTTATTGCCAAGACAAGAGGGAACCCATCAAGATCACCCCAAAATAGAACAAGCGCAGGAAACTGTGATACCACGCTGAATGATCATGAATGCACCCCTGCCAAAGTCGACAATCACCGAGATGAGGGATTTTCGTCTTCTGTGTGCCAGTGCTTTCTGTGACCAGATAAGTCACTTTTTCTATCAAAATGTGTCACAAATTTAGAGTTAAATCTTTACGGATCTTAGTACTTTGCTATCACTTGCTATCATACCACACAGCATGCTTAATTGACATTGCTTTTATTTGTCGCTCAATATGTTGGCTGGCTTTAGGAAACAGCCTTTTTTGTGCTCGATATGCTATCGTTTTTCTGTTCTGATATAATGCAGACAAACTACAATCCCCTCTTAATTTGTTATGATTTCATTATGTGCAATAACGAAACATATCTTCGAACCTTTGGAATTTGGGTGTGGATATCAGTTAGGTGACGAAGTTATGTCAAACCGTTCGTTCCGCTCTTGACCGAGAACACAGAGTCTTTACACAATCGTCGTTAAATACTACTAGTGAGAAACAAAGATAGTATGATGCCTTGTTTAGTATACGAGGTGGAGTAGTGCATGAAAAGCAGTCGGACTAGCGATTACGTGTCTGCTGGTATGGCGAACAGTTTGTGTTAAGATCGATGTACTAAGGTGTGTGGGAATTTGGATACCCCAAAGAATTAGGGGAAGGCAAAAGCAGACTTGATCGGGGGCATCCACGGTCGATAACGGCATGCACTGCGTATACCATATAAATGACGTACAAATAAAACTGCTGCCTTGTTCTTATGGTACGGCCTGTTTGTTGTGGTGATCCTGGGACTACGCTGGCTAGGACATGTGTTGCTTCGGCAACCGGGCAGGCAAAGAGTAGCGAGCCTTCGTGGTATAGGTAATCCTATCATAAGGCGGTCTGAAGCTAAAGTCGTACTGTCCGCTGAGACAAAAATTTGTGAACAATGAGATATTTTCTGCAAGCAACCAGAATTTCCACATTGACGGAGGCAGAGATCCAGCCTTCTCCCGAGTAAGAACGGATTGGACGTTGGAAATAGAACTGCACCATCTGATCACCAAAAGACTGATCTTAATGCCCATCTTATTCATTAACAGGGTCGAAAACCCAAGAGGTCGATATGGCTTAGAAGGCACCTACTCTGTAGAGCGACGTTGGAAGTGAGAAATTCATGTCCTATTTACTACAGCACTCAACAGCTGGGATGGTCGGTTGTTAATTGGCTTCTAAAAGGTCCCGCCAACACAAATTTATCACAAGCTGGTCAGAGCAATGTTGGAAGCTCAAAGTGGATTACTCAAAACCAATACAGATGCACAACCCAGACAACCTATCTGAAAAAGTGGGATCCAACGTAAAGGTGTCTGGTGTCTGGTCAGAAAAAATACTAGACAAATTAGGCCTGATAAATCACAGTTTGAAAATCTTCGTAATTTGTTGCGAGCGCACTCAATCACTACATATCAAATTTGGTAACTTCACAGTGGCCTTTGATTCAGTAAATCGAGGAGTATTGTATCTAATGAGGATACAACTTCCCTGTTCTTGTCATCACCGTGACAGTGGCCTTTGATTCAGTAAATCGAGGAATATTGTATCTAATGAGGATACAACTTCCATGTTCTTGTCATCACCGTAGATCTCACCATCTCTGAACTGAGTAGCACACAATATCCGATAGCTACCAAATAACGCTGAATCAACAACCCAAATGAGACGCGGCCACAATAGATGAACTGTAAGAATTCACAAGATGTTTCGACGGAACCATCTTATTCTCGGATGCAGAACTGATTGTTGGTTACACATCTCTTCTATTGTGTGCCGAGTCGAAAGTATTGACATACGTGAATATTCTGTGAGGACTAGCCGAGTCCAGCTTCTCACAATTCGGTCTACACATGTGTCCCACCTGAGTCCAAGTAACCCCTGCTGAAAGCCTTTAGAAATTGGAAGGCGGCTGCTGTGTTCAAAATGAAAAAGCATGTTTTGTTTCGAATGAAGCCAGTGTACGTCAAGAGGCCAAAGAACGCTACACGGGTGCTTCATACCTATTGTGAGTCACAAGCACTGCACTTCGCACGGATCATCAAGGAGATTTGAACTCGAAACCTGCCGGATAAGGATTGGAGGCTAAACGGTGCGGTCAGGATCAGTTAATCTGCAGCGTGATTACCCCCGGGCTTACACAAGCTAAGTGTCACTGAATGCAAGTGCTTAGGATTTGTTGTTCGAAAAGCCGTTCCGGATACCGAACGGTTGAGACTGGTAACGTGGGATTAACACCCAAAGGTTCGAGATGATTTAAAGCCCACTCCCGTCCCTTCCCAGTATTTCTCCCATTATCTAGTACACTGTCATTCATGCCTAACCGCTTTTAACAAAACACCCTTAAAATCATTTCCGCCTGGTCAGTCAATCTGTGAACGCTTCGAGATTTCCGAGAAAAATTTCAGCTTAAATCTGATAGAATCCAAAGCCAAGTCATTGATCAGCATCCACTAAGTGATACAAAATATCGAATCGTGATCCATTGATCGTTTCAGGTATTAGCACAAATCAGGTTATCACGAAGGTAGGAGTTTTTGTGGCCGATTTAGACCCATCCTGACTTCTACTGATTATTGAAATGCGTGGAAATCTTGCTCATAACATCCTGCACGTTTTACCGTGAAATAGTGTGTGAAATGATTTCATTCCACAGCGTTTCTGTTCTGATCACAGTCAATACTTGCCTCGTCGCCAAAACAGTGAGAAACTACTATATTTACTGACACGTTTCCCTGGTAGTATCAGAGACTCTTTGGAACAGGCGTTCTGAAACATCACTGTGATAGGAACCGAGCAGAAAGACAGTAGACAGCGAGCAAAACTTCCTGTTTGCAGGTCACAGTCATTGAATTCCGTATTCGACCAAATCAGTTTCGATAGATCTGTTCCAAAGCTGACTGCAAAAACGATTCAGCAGTCGAGTGTGATTCTTGCTTCCTCTGACTATGACATAAAGTACAGGCCTGGCAAGAAGATAGGTCAACCTCACCAATCGATAAGATGCTCTCCTGAAGAACCAGTGTAATCTAATCATTTTGTATCTCAGGCTGTCTCCAATTCCAGAGCTGTTTCAATTCACTGAACCCAAGAGCATTACGCTGCATCTTTTCAGCTCTCCGCAAACGCTGGAAGGATGTATACTTCATTATTCCAACCAGAATATGAACTGTAAAAACAACTGGATGGTGTGCCACAATAAACAGCTGGAGCTTCTACCGCAGCTGAGAAAATCGGTCCATGACAGCTTCCATCTCAAACATATATGGGTAGGAAAATACCCCCCATCCATACCTCTGTGATACTGACCGAACATTGTTGACGATATCAAGTCTTTGGATGAAAACCATAAGACATCACAAAACATTCTCTAAACGACCACAGAAATAAACATCCTGGTTAGAAGGCTTTTCAGTTTGCTGGCAGACAAACTTTGACTCCTGTGGATGATTCCTTAGGTCTTGATTGAGTGTGACTCTCGGCCATGAGACTTTGTAGACGTAATCTGATAGGCGTTCTTGTATCGAAGAAATTGATAAGCTGTTGCCCTGGTGAGGCATACGGTGCCACAGAACAGATGCCATCCTGTAAGGTCTTTATCCAAACAAATTTGCAAATTAGCATTCTAAAATATTGGGGCATATAATGAGCATATTCAGTATCGTATCCAGTAGGTTATGTAGATTTGTCCGGAATTTACGGCTACAAAATTTAGGCACTGCTTTTGCTGATATCAAAATGTAATCGTCTATTTTGTGTTGAGTGGAGTGGCGTGGTGCGTTATCCTAATTGTAATAAGATGTGAAGTTTTCCAAGTGTTGCTGCTGTAATTTTATCACTAATGAACTCGATAACAAAGGTGGCAGGTAGGGGATGAAATGAATGTTCCACTCATGTTACAGTCCATTGGTTTCAGCTCATTTTCACACAATAAGAGCCCTATTTATCCCGACCTAGTTCATCTTATGCAGCCAGTTTGATCCGCCTGCTTCTGCTGTCCGCCATTTCGATCGATCTTTGTGGTCACAACGGGAGCCGCGCAACTTTGGAAGCTGCGACTGGCGCTTTAAAATTTGTTGACAGAACTTTTCCCTTCTCTTGTTTACATACGGGACAACTTAAACCTCGTTCACAGTTTGTGGGAAATCTAATTTTGACTGGGCTATCAGAAGCGCTTTATAATGCCTGTGTCTTAATCTTTCCATATTCGGACAAGGCATAGGTTGAATGGAGTACAATTCCCAGGTTTTCGCGGTTTACCGGATACACACTTACTCCTTCTGCGTGACTTGAAGAAACTGAATCGAAGAAAGGTTGCGCTAACGCTATTTTGGCGTTAAGTCTCTACTCTGTGACCCATCACCCAGCCCATAGAATGCAGGCAAAAGTCGGATGGCCAGAATTTACATTTGACCAGTTCTACTTAGGTTTATGCCTGTCGTCATTTTGACTCAGTTGGGATAAATCTTAGCTACACTTCAGGACAACCATCTCACTAATATATTCGTCAATTCAATTATGTCTCAACTTTTGGTTTATGATGCTAGGCAACCACTGAGACCTCTTTTGGTCAACAGAAACAGTATCCAAAATGTAACATGATATATATCCTGGGTACTGTTGAATCCTGTGCACCCATGTTAAGAAGCAAGTGTTGGGTCACCGTTCTACCTCAGACCATCCTTATTGGGTTTATTCATTCAAATTAAATTTGACCTGGATGTTGAAAAAATCAAAGAGATTACCTACGTTCATAACACGTTGAGGTGAGTGAACCCTTTCAGAACCCTATGAATATAGACTCCACAGTGTCTTTGTGGTCACATCATATGCCTCACTGCGCCAACAATAGCTCAAAATTGAGGCGCTAATTTGTGTTCTTTACTAATTTAGGTTTCATCGTTTGTATCTCATATGACACGTATAACATCGAGTCTTTTTTGCACAGTTTCTTCCAAAGATGGTTAATCATCTTTCCTCAAATCCCATCCAAACTCATCCTACGTTTTGGTAAGAAGCCTATTAGATCCATTTACCTTGAAGTCACTTCACGTATGATCCCATTATGGTTCTCGCTCATCTCTAAGATAGAACCTAAGATCGTGATGCAACACTGCATGACTCAACTGCATAAGCATTGTTCTATTGTTCCGGTAATTGGTATAAACTATACAGGGAGCGATAATAAACTTAATAATAATAAACTTACTATCTGTTCACTTTGCAAAGCGGACTCCGCACGAAACTCAACGTTCATCGTTTCTAGAAACTGTGATCGGGAAGTTGAAGTCGCTTAAAGAGCGCGTGGAGTACAGATTCGGCGATTGTGTCGTCGCACCCTTTTTTCAAACAGGCCATTAGTTTCTCTTGCGGCAACACACCTAACTGAGCCGTAGACACAAATCCGTGGTATGCAACACAGTTGAGTCAGCAACACAAACTACGCTACCGGAATTAGTGCTATTCAACCAATGGAAATAGACTCATCTCACCATGGGCGGAGCTGATGAATAAATCTTAGCCACCATAAAATTTCATCCTACTGGTCATTCTTCCTCATATATCGTCGGTACTCTGACGATAAAAGTCAAAGAGAAAACTGAAAACCATTCAAAAAAGATGTTGACATTTAAACAGCAATCATAAAATGTAGTTTGTACGCTGCGGAAACACCGTGTGATAGTGAGTTCCGAATGTAGGGGCTCAAGACAATCTGCAGATACGGTAGAGAAAGACTTCACGACCCGGAGCAGAGTAAGTAACGTTTATACAGAAAATACCCGAACCGGAGCTGCAGAAAACGCCTGCAGTTGAAGACAACAAATAAATTTAATGAGGGAGGAAGACGACGATAATCGAGTAGCAAACAGGTATGCACGTACAAAGTTTTGGAACATCAAGCGTGCGGATATTTTTGTACGGTACGAGCAAAATGCTTCACTATCGCAGGTGACCTTGTGAAAGAAAGGCATTAGAAGTTTTTGGTGAACTCCGACTTCATTGATTTTATGCGCCAAATGCCAGAAAAGATATGACTTAAGTTATCAAACCTGAAAGGCCATACTGCATGTGACAGTTAAAATAATCTCTCTGACTGACACAAATTAGCAGTTGTGTGATGGATAATTTCAAGAGGACATATGGAATTCTAATGAAGTATTCCTCTAATTTACTGCGCTCCCGTCAAAACCTGTGTGACAGAATGGGACGAATCTAAGCACCGTGTTGCACCATTAAATGTATCCTTGTAGAAGAAAAGTCGATTATCCTTATTGTTGGAGTCGGTCGGAATACAAAGAAGTTAAGGAGGAGTCGACAACTTTTAACCAAATACAAGGCTATGAGGATTGCTCGGGTGACTTCAAAAACTACTAACAAACATGATGACAAATCTAGGGTCTTGGACAATTGCTTAACACATCCATCGTTGGAATCTATGACTGTCATACTGGTCTCAAACTGCCATCGCGGAAGAGTTCTACAACGCGTGTTACTCGAAACCGAAGATCATGCGAGGAAATCCACGTCAGGTCTTTGTGCCATCAGCGTGAATGTTGGATGCATTGTCGTAGGTGAAAAAGATTGGCCGACTATATTGCATCTTAAGGTACCACAACGCCATGCTGAACGCGGTCTCACGGCAGCTTATTTGGATAAGCGCTTGTACGAAGTCTTGTTTATTTTGGGTAACATCAGTTTTTTCGTTTATTCTAGAACAAAAAAATTCTTGGCATACCATTCCGTTCTTCACTATCTTGAAAAATAGCGAGACTGTTTGTGAACTAACTATGAAGAATAACTGGTAACAGACTGTAGACTGTGTGTAACCTCATAGTGGTACAGGAATTGTGGACGAGTAAGTTTTTTGCAGTGAGTTGGAGACATGCTCTCCGTTTAGAACATCTTCATGTGTGGCACAAATACTGACCAGAATCCTAAAGTGTCCAGTGACCCAAACGACTTTGAAGAAAGATGGCAGCTGTACAATTCCAGCTAACGGTAAAATTCGCTGAGGAGCACAAGCCAATTGGTTATGTTAACAACTCCTCAATAACGTTTGATGTGAAGATCCTTACTGCCACAAAAATTCAGAACTAATTTCTTCGTAGGATGCTGACATGAACAGCAGCTGATACAATTTATTAAAGCAGTAAAAAGCGAGCATTACTCCACTTCTTAAATCTTATGCTTTAAATAGCGCTGTTTTGTAAGATCACAATCAACGACTGTTAATCATAGAACATAAACTTGTTTTCTAATCCTGCGTTGTAACAATCCCCAATTAGGAAGCCATTTTCTTTAGATAAGAAACTTAACTAAAACCCTACTAGGATGGTGTTTGTGGTAATTTTAAGATTGGTGTGACACAACAAGACAGCCTCATCTTTCAGTCGGAGTAACACCTGTCTACACCAAACACATTACCCAGAAGGTTACTGAAAACTCTACCAGTCCAAGAACGGTTTCCTCCTTCTTGGGATGAACAGAGTGTTTGGTCTGGGCAATTTACCGCGGTACCGAATATGTCGTCCGAACTGAGAAGTGAGGTGGATTTTGTGCAGCATATTTATTTGAAGCCTTCCTTGAAAGCCACACTGCTTTTCCAAAGAATGTATTTCTCAAATTGCTTGCAATTTGGGTTCAGTTGTGGCTCGTTTTATTAATATAAATAATCCATTTCAATGATGTAAACATTTCTTAGAAACCAGCGACGTATTTCAGTTGATAGGTTCCAAAACCATCTACTTGTCAGGCATTTTCCACACACATCTACAGTTAATATTCTCGTTTGGACATTTACTTATACTTGTAAATAGTAATCGCGATAGGTGGACCATTCCGTGACCGTTATAACATGGGGATGCTACAGTATACGACCAAACTCCTAATGAGACCACACGTGCTTTGTACGGAATAAGGGAAACCGTGCCAGATTATACATCTTCCTATGAAATATAGCTTGATATTTATGAGGTTCTTTGCAAAGATGGATGACAGATCAGACAAAAGTTGTTTACAAGTAGTCGGACGATTGATTGAACAGGTCAGCATTTGGTTCGACCAAGAATCACATATTATTTTTCTCTTGTTTACCAGGGAGTTTGCTGCACTCTAAGCTGGTGTGCTGGTAATTAATCAGAGTGTGTGGTTTTCCTTTTTTGGTGCAGCAGAATAGTAAAGAGTAATTCAGGCTTGTGGTGCAATGAGTGCTTTCAGCACTGGTCTGGTACACCCTGTAAAACACAGCCAAAACATGTCGGTGTAGGGAACAGGTATGTGGATTTGGTTATGTTTCTCAACTCGGATCCTCAGCACGAACCGACCATCTGTGCAACCCAGATAATAAAATCCGTGCCCCAGTAAACTCACTGAAGTGAATCACGCAACGAATATAATCAGCTTTTGCAGTTCTCTTCAAGTTGGCGACTTTGGCAGTAACTCGTCGACATACCTAAACGCTTTGCCATTAAAACGTCGTCAGCATTCGGCGGAAAAGAAATGGCAACCTAAATACACCTCAAGAAAAAAAACACCCAAAGGCAAGGCACATCGATGGATAATATTTTGTACCAGAGAGTATTTAAAGCCTTTGTGATACATTTGTAGAGGGGCGGTAACGAAGTAAACAAGGGAGGCAATAACATTAGCAGTGCTTCTGCTTAAAAACTATCGAGGTTGGTCAGGGGGGAACGGGTCAGAACTGGGTAGCACTTGTCACGTACCCAGTTGACAGTTTAATTAAAGTGGCCTATCAGAGATGGCGCTTACACATGCAGAAATTGCATCAAACGAAGCCCTAATAAACCTTTCGGAGGTAGATATTTAGGCGAATGAAGAGTCTAGAGGGAGTGTTAAGCAGCAGAATTGAGATAAATGCATCAAAACACTAGTGGATTGTCCAGCACAACTTGTTCTTTTTTCAGGCCGTATTGCTTGGAAGATTGTCAGCTTGACTCATTGCACTCTTTACGACCGAGGAGATGAGTATTTTTACCGAAGAAATTAAGTCTGTGAGTCACTTGGCTTTTGTTTTCCAAGCCATTCGTTTTGATGGTAATACTGGAAATTTTACGGAAGTTACTTACTCTGAATACCTGCTAAAGATCGCAGAAAACTTGCCAGAAATTTCCAACTTTTGGAATCCACTAAATCGTCCTTGAATTTGCAGCATTCCAAGCTTGAACAAAAAATTCGATTTATATGATATGAAAACCCATCTCGAGTTTCGGTTTATTTGATGAAAAAAGCGTAAAAAGCAGGTTTGGAGCTGGAGGCTCCCCGAGCAGACAAAATACGAAAGATTTCCCCCACGTAGCCGAAAACTTTAATTCGAAAGCCATCATTTTTCGATGTGTTCATTTCGGACAGCCCTACTTCCACTTACCGAAATGGGCGATTCACCCACTGACTGTTTATGCGTTTACTGTGGGCTTATGTGGGTGAGGCATCAGACTACTGATAGTCCTTTCTCTGATTCTCGAAAAGTAAAAAATGTCGTCACCGCGCTTTTCACACACTCACAGCCTTTTATCCTGACACGAGGAAGAAACTAGAAATGAACCAATTTCGCTTTACGAAATGGTTAACCTGAAGGTGACTAAAACACAATGATATCTCGAATATCGTACTGAAACATGAGGCGGCCTGGTGCAACACATTCAGTTGCTTAGAAACATGATAAACGAGAGATTCAGCTGGGTTCCAGGTGAGTCAATCGCAAGACCAAATTTGTTTGCAAATGAGTGTACTTCGCTAATTTCGTGCAATTTGGGTTCAAGTAAAACCTAAGGTTGATGGAAATTCAGGAACTGCGCCTAACTGATGAGCCCCAAGAAAAGCAAAACCGGTCGTGGACTGTTGAAGAATTTTCAGCAACTTTATGATTAGTGTATTAAGTCTAGACATTTCTCTCATTCTTGAATTTTCTGACTTCAGAGCTCAGCGGAAACCGTAGTGTATAGATACTAAGGCTATAGCGCCTACAATGTCTTCTCCTTGTTGGTGCAACTTGCATATTCCCTCAATATATCTGACACTGTGGGAAACTGAGTGTCGGTCCTCAAGTTTTTTGCTCTGTTATGGCGCTGCTCTATGTTGTGTAAAGTGCTGTTGCAAGGAAATGTGCAACAAAGACAATCTACAAGATGGATACTTTGATGCGCCTACCGCTGTGGTGAACTGGCAGCAAGCTGGCTACGATGAAATCCATCATAGAAACAGGACCTACCATGGTGGCTTGAGCTGACCCTCGATATCTGTGGCATGATATTAGTTTTCCTATCAATTGTATGGTATACGCTGCACAGTTACAACCCCGTTACTCAACCACCAAAAGATGTTCTTGCACTAAACAAGATAAAGGGGCAAACTTAACAGCTGCTGTCCCAAAAACAATGATAATTTCTCGTGAGAAAATGCGGTCAACAGTGCTTATCCCCGCTAGACGGTATTCGAAATAAACAGTCCACCTGCCATAGACCAACTGATCATCTCGCATAGATTACGCCGGTTGGGACACACATATCCTATAAAACATTTCTTCATGGAAATCACGGTTTAAAAACGACGTATGTATGAGCAAAGAGGTATGAAATTCGTTGTAGGCTATTTCAGTCGAATCAAGAACCGTTCCTTCCCTGAATTAATTTGGCGGATCAGGTTAAAAAACTGATAAAACTGAGATCTCTCTAAAAATTTACCTTTTAATACAAAAAGCTTCAAGTGACTTGGCTTGACCATCATCTCCAGTGGGTATACGTTCCAACTGCGCTGGAAATTTAGGAAATATCAACTTCAGAGTCTGAGTGAACGAGCTCCTCGGTTACTTACCCATCTGATTCTTATTCGTCCTTGTCCGCTAAACAACCGTACTTCACGCCGTGCTGTCAGGCCGCATGTATCGTTCCAAAATACTCCACATCTACGTTTAAAGAAAGAAATAGTAGCATCCGAAAATCACACTTTGCTGTCTTCCAAGGTGAGAGCAACGTGTGGCAACAGTATTTTATTTCAAATACAAAATTACATTATTGTGCGCAGCACAAATTAACTATATACCCTTGGATGCAAATTGATCAATCGGCGTCTATGCTTACAACTGTGATGCTACGGTTGCTGAAGACGATGATAAGGTGATGATGATAGCGATGAATATCGCAATTATGACGGTGTCGACGATGGTGACAGTTATGACAATAATGAAGATGTCGACTATTACTAATATGAATAGGTGTTAAAGCTTTTATGACTTACTGAATCTGAGGAATAAATTCAATTGTTCTGACTATTTGGCGACTACCGTTAGTAATCAGGATTCACCAAAACTTACTATATGAAAAGCATTCAAACTTTGGGGACTTGGAACAGATCACCTGCCTTTCGAAACTTTTGAAAAGACATTCGGGATATAAACATGGATAAGAGTGAGGTGGCGATATATAGGTAGTTCTGTGGAGGGGAATCAAGTGGAGCTTTGCTCTTTCTACGAACACCCTGAGTCTGTTTTTTGGGCATTCAAGGTAAGCAATAAAAGTTTGCCTCTATTCCGGAATCGACAGAATTTCAAAAGAGACGAAAGCAAAACCCGTCATCTAAACTAAGCAGGTCGAGCTGAACAGCGGGAACATTTCGCAAATGCATGGAGTTTTACAAGCGGTAAAGTTGGCGCTATCTGTTTATCACCGTTCCGTCAAGCTAGCTGAGTTCATGAAACCGGATAGTACTGACACGTCTTGGTAACATGGCTAACGTTGGTCTTGGCAACAAAGTCCAAAAAATTGAACTCAGTCATCATCATCATCACTGTCAGTTGTAAGAACCGCGTACTTGTCGTACAATGGTTGTAGCTGCCACAGTTTCGTTCACCGATGATTTGGGAAGGTGGGCTAGGTAGCTGCGCACTGGAGGCGGCAGCTGATAAATTGGTGCGTAACTACACCACTGTCAGTGGACTATTAAGTGGGGGAATTTTGAAGGGAGCTATGAGTTGAAGGCAATAGCTTGGATGCACGAGCGCCATTCAGAGCGCGACTGGGCCATGTCTGACAATGTCCCTAACCATTGATGTAGCCCCTCTCGGTGTCCTCATCCAGGAAGACGATAGTGACCAGCGCAGCTGAGTTTTCTGGTACTGGCTTTTATACTTCGCTGCCAGGTCATTGTTTGACCGCCTCTGGCTTGATTCCACTCTTCACGTGGTTGTGCGAAAAGAGCCCTTCGAGGAAGTCGGTCAACTGGCATACGGAGCACGTGGTCAAGCCAGCGCAACCTATGCAGTGTGATCAGTTCATCTATCGAGAGTGAGTTATTTCTTCCGAATACCATTCGACGAATTTCAGCATTGCTTAGCTGGTGTTCCCACCAGATTCGGGTAATGCTCCGAAGGCATGGATGATCAAACGCTGAAAGACTTTTGACGTCCTCAGCGCGCAGCGGCCAGGTTTCTGATACCTATAGTAATATGGAGCGCACCGTAGCATTGTAAACTCGACCCTTGACGGATAAGCTGATGTCACGCCTACGCCACAGGTGGCACAGGTTCTCAAAAGCTACTCTGGCCTTCCCAATTCGTATGAAAATATAATCTTTTGCAAGACCACCGGGACTGATATAGCTGCCCAGGTAAACATATTTGTCTACTACCTCAATCGGTTCATCCTCAAGCATGAGGCTAGGGTTCGAGCCAATCCAGTCTTGCAGTAGCACTTTACACTTTGCAGGTGTAAAGCACATGCCAAACCGTGTTGCGGAATTATCTAGATTCTTTATTATTGTTTCCATTACCCCGGCGTCAGATCCAAGAAGGGCTTTGTTGCCTGCATGTCGTTCTATGGAAAAGATTATTTGAGTGCTACGTTAGAAACTGGACGAATCGAGCTGCCAGGTATGGCAGCATCAAGTATCCCCCTCCCCATATTTGAGGTTAAATGAATCATGCACACACGGAAAATCACGCATTTCCCTCTGTAAAGAGGAAATCTGGAATCGGACAACAGTTCGCATCCCATAAGCATTCCGGTCAGCTTCCTATAAGATTTTCTACCTTCAGTCAGTGTTGGAACTGCTTCGAAATCAGTACGACAACAAAACAGTACTATTCCTTACGATAACCCCGGAATTTTCACTTCCTGAACGAAAAATATTGTAAACAAGTGTTTTGATTGGGTTATCCCTTCACTATACTCTGCAACCTACTCTCTTCGTTGACTGCAAAGGGGAAAATCACATGTGGAATACTGATCAGAATCACTGTAGCAGGACGAACGAATTACCTGTGATCTGAAGGTCTCGCGAATTTTTCACGCTGCTAACAGAAATGCATAGGCCAGAAACATCCACTCCAAGGGCGGCGATTATGATTGCTCTAGGATTCACTTAAGATCCATCTGCCACATAAGAGTTCAAACTAGCACCGGGAAATGCTTACAAGTAACATGGTTATCTACGCCACACAACCGCAAGTGTAACTACCATGAATTGAAGTGTAGTATGTATAACTTCACGAGTGTCTGACACTAATTTGAGTGTTCGAGAGTTCCAGGCTTTTGGTTAGTAGTCAACTTAAATAATGGATGGTGAATAACAGCTGATTATTGTTGCGCTGACCGTTGCTTTTCTGGGACCAGTCAATCGCATCAATTGATATAGGGCACGGCTGTTTCCCGTAGCAAAAGCCTTCTCCATCTCTCGAGCCTTCGATGTCCACCAGACTACTCGGTCTTTCCTTAGACCCTTTACTATTTGGCGTTTGATGGATTTGCGTGCACGGTCGTGCTCGTTGCCCGCTGGTATGGCTTTCCTGGCATCGATCATGGATAGCGATCTCAACGACATCCAGTGATCTTGTGGTCGAATTGGAGAAGTCAGACAGACAGCAATGAACGCTGCTAACATAGGTCCTTTTACACTTCGCCACGCTTCGTCCACGTGGTCACGGTATTGGTTTACTGTGAAGAGGTGTTGGGCTTACTCAGATCGATACTGTTGAGCGGACGGCGCAAAGACGACTGTTCACTGGGATCCAATTCAGCAAAGCACGTTCAGCTCTGGGGCTAAGTGTAACTCCCACGCCATATATTCCACGAGTCATGGCCCTTGGTTAACCAGACACATGGAGGGAGAAATGTGAAAGAGCTGATTGAGTTCACCCTTGGTGTTCTAAGATGCATAATCACGCTTGGTTCTTTTATGCGTGTTTCAGAGACACAGCGTACATCAATTTTAAGGGAGCATGAGGTTCCAGAAAGCATTGCCTGTTTGCCAATTTGACATAGAGTGCGGACATTACAAGCTCCTACATAGAAAGTACCTCGTGGATTTAGAAGGGTGTTATTTTATTTACTGTTAATAGGCAGCGGGAAGCAAAAGGCCCTTTTGTCAGATAACTGAGAGTCGAGTGACCCAGTGACGGTTGCTTGTGTGGTCGGAAGAGGTTAGGGAGTGACATCGGTGGTTGAGGTACCCCACCTTGAGCCTTTGACTCAAAAGTCTGACCCACAAGGCAGTGGGATGATGTAGGGTTTTGTTCGGGGACCCTGCTTCTGGCCTCTGACTCAAAGATCTGATACACGAGGCAGCGGAGAGTAGGGTTTTCTTTGGGGACCCTGCCCGGAGCCGATGACTCAATAGTCTAGCTTGCTCAATACAGGGGGTTGGCCTAACCCGAGGGCTCTGGGAATAAGGCATTACTGTCTCATTCCTGATGCGGATGCGCACAGCAGGTGCCTTTTGAGCAGCACCGGACTCTTTGGTTTTAAAAGTATTTCGACCTTATTGGATATTGCGCAGGCGGTCACCGTCAACTGTTGGGTGATCGGTGTGTGTAGTTTTGGGGGCTGGCCTTTTCTAACGCTTCCTTCCTCGGACGAAGGCAGCATCGCTGCTTCCATAATCATGGACATGCTGGTGGCCTGGGGGAAACACATTAGTGCCTTCACATTCCTGTCGCACAGGACAGTACGACTTTACCCCCAGACCACCTCGTAGCACGAATACTCGTAGTACGGGATCTCGCTGCTCTTAGTCGGACTGCTCTCATTTGGCCTTCCTGACATGGTTGCATCTTGTGGAATGACGTTCCAGCCAGTGTAGACCACGGGATCATTATAACACTCAAGCCCGACCACGAAGTCAAGGTGGCAGCTTTAGGTCGGATGAAATCAATCATTTTGCCGGTCTACGTAGCGAGTATTCTAGCTGTGAATATGGTAGTCTCAGGAGGTAGTGTTATTCTCCTAAGACGTTTACTACAATTATCTCAAGCTTTGTCACTTAACAATAATTTTTCAATATGTAAACTCGCAGAAGTCGAAATAGTGTTAAAGCGTTGCCCACTATTGAAGACAATTTCACAGTCCTTTTTTGAAGGCTTATGTAGCAAACAACTGTTTAAAAAAATCAGCCAGGTCTGAAATCGCCTGCTTTGAGGTGTAGTACGAGGACCACCAGATGTTTCGAACAACCAGGTTAAATATTTTAGGAAAATCAATTTCCTTCTAACAGTCGAGTTTGGATGCTTTGGTGGAAAATAAATCGCAGCAGACCCCCCATCTATTTCACCATTATATTTGTTTTTCGGAAAGTATACAAAGTGAATGGCAAGTTTATATCGTTCGGAGCTGTTTAAGTCATGGAAACCCTTGAGTGGTTTTTAAACATACGTTGTTCATTTGTTTCTCTTTTCTTAGCCTGATCTCCAGATACCTGATCAAAGTAGGTCAGTTACTCCAAAAATGAATCCGGTTCCGTCTGTGTGACATCCATCTTAAAGTGTGAGGAAGGTAAATCTATGCAAAATGTCCACATTTAAGGGAACAGTATCATTGAGGGATTCTTTCTGTGTGGATAATCAGATGAAATTTAGGAAATGAGATGAGGTTAAAAAATTACTTGCTGGCATAAGTTGGGGTTTATGCAGTCTTATTAAGACTGACGTTCAAAGTAGATGTCTTTAACCAAGAATGATGAAGCTGGAGGGATCCCGTATTGACATCAAATGCCCGTGTTTCTTTAACCCTGTTATGTTTGGTTTTTTACAACGATATGGACATAACGTCGTTTCTGAAATTAATTCATCTAGAGTATCTTTCTGACGACACTGATGCCAGACAAAATTTCATCGGTTGACTAAACGAAAATGAGCAACTATTCCCTGGGAGGATCCTGTAAAGTTTGTGGTTAATGAATAAGAATTGTTTCTCTCGTGCCCGAAATAGTTTCAATTTTCAGTAACACTTGTCATCAAATACATCTTTAAAGGTTATCCATAAAATGCCAACCGTACATGGCAACCCGATACTCAACCCGATACCCATAAGCGGTTCCACACAAACACGTAATTAATGGCAATAACTTGAAAAAATTTGCTTAGATTGCTAAGCGGCACCTTAAGTTCAGTATTGCATTAAAAAGCGCTCCAATAATCTGCATCCGGGTGTAGCTCGTATGATATGGGGGTGCAGAAGCCTGACTAAACAATTCTTTATAATGAATGGTTTACTGGTGTTCGTGACAGTCTATTGGTTTATTAGTCGTGGTTCTAAAAGTGGACGAAGTCTGCGAGATACGCTGCAGATGGTGCGGATGGAGAGGATAACTAAGAAGCAATGCCATATTGGGTTTATCGCTGATGGGGTAGTCTGACCAATCGGACGTCAAATAAAGAGTTTTTTCTCATCCAACGCAAGGAATTTACAGCTAAGTCTGCTGAAGTTATTTTCAGGGTTCATTATCCGTTGCATCTTTTCTGAGCAATCTATATATATGTTGATGGATGATACAAGATTGTATTGCTGATTAAAATAAGTTTTTTCCCCTTAAGGTCTTGTTCTATTCCTCATTAAGATGGTCAGGAAAGTTTCACGTCTGCTACGCGGACTCGATTGCGATAACCCTGATGTTTGTAAAGTGACCTTGGATTTGAGTACGAAACAGGTCATACTTATCTTTAGGAAAAGCAACGCATAAAACATGGTGCGAAATTCGACGAAAACTGTCACGGTAAATGCACACACTCGCAAGCAAACGAGCTCAGACTCAGGCGTTTGCACTCACCCACTATTGGCTGAAACCAGCACAGGATCAGTGTCTCAAGACACGTGTAGCCTAGCGAGACATGTAGACAGGCCAACTGGCCTTCAGAAGACTGCCGATGAAACCGGATCCCGTTTCGAGTTTGAGTATATAAGGCAGAGACTTCGAGCATCACGCCACAAGAATGGGAAACCTAACGGCTGGATTCTCACGGCCCGAATCACCCAACCTTCGAGATTTTTGCGTCAAAGTGAAAAGTGAGTCTTTCAGCCCCAACACTTTGCTGTAAAAATGTCCCATCCCTTATTTTAACTTGCAGACCACCCTACTTTTATGCTGAAATGTCCAACGCATGTAGTACCGAGCATATTTGGTCAACAATAAACTGTCGTTAAAGTGTTAAGCAAGAATCAACCTTGAAACGGGTAGACCGGAACGAACGAATTTTTCACAAGGTTATTCGCAGGGCTGTGAGTTTGTGCCCTCTTATTGAACGGTTCGCCTTCATCACAGTTGTCATGGAGGACGCTAACATAACTACCAAAAAGCATGAGAACAGCCATAAGAAGGGTACGAATAATCCATACCAAGTTACGGTCGACCATAGGTAAAAAGCCAGAGCACATCGAATTGACTGAGATATGAAAAAAACTAACTAGAAGAGCAAACGTTCGATAGGCCAAGCACAGGACACCGGAGAACTGTTTGAGAGCCATGAAAGCTGGAAGTTCATCGTGTAAATTTTTGTTCTGTACTAGGTACTGCGACATTGTAGTATCATTAAATTTTTGCGCATTTTCCTGCAATCCTCAAAAGCCGTCTCCTTTCCAACCCAGGTAAACATTTTTATGAGCACTTCTCTGGTTAAATGCATCCACCTCTCCCGCTTCATTCTGACCACCAAAAACGTAGTCTTGTTTGTTGGTGTGGCGTGTGTTGTCGACACTCGTTTGCAATGAGGTTCATGGCCCTTTATTAATCGGAATACATACTCATTTAGACAGCCGTTCTTTTCCTGTTACTTTTCATTTATTTCAAATCACTATCTCTCCACTCCATAAACTCAACTTAGTGTGTCCAAAACTTCACAGACGTCTGAAATTTGGTCGCATCATATCCTAACTGTCGACTGCTTCATTGCCTTTCATAACTTGTTCCGTGACGTTTAGTTGTTTCATCTACGGCTTTTGCTTTATCCTTCTCTTACTGAAAAAGCTGATAGTAGAATATAACCTGCTTAATGCGCTTACAGCGTTGGTTACTCACCTGATTCAGGTGGGAATCGTTGTTCTGCATTCTTGAAGATGTAAGTGTTTTTTGGATTCTCTGAGTAAATGTTAACCCTCAAAAAACCGGCTCATGCCGGTCCCTGCGTAGTCACCCTAATAAACAGCAATGGTAATTTTACAGCCGTAAGTGGAACATTATCTGTGTTGCTAACTTTCTGACTCTACATCGTGGGCGAATAATTCAGATCGACACTAGAAGAATGAAAGTTCTTCCGCGGGAGCGTTATATCCATCACACCATAGTGTATCTAATCCGTAAACATTTTAATCTTGTCATCGAATTTGAACCATCTCCGTTGCTGGTATTAAGTTACAGGGTATTTTGTTCAACGGAAGTGGTATTGAACCCAAATTTATTTGAACCAGCTACACATATGTACTCCATCCAGGTCCCGAAATGTAGACGCTTTTCGTTTGATCTAATATTGTCGGGTAGTCGCTATGAGACCAAGCATTACTTCACAGCTTTGGTATTTCCTCAAACAGATGAGGCTAGCTCAGCTTTCACATTGAACATACTAAAAACAATTATCGCTTGTCTACTGCAAGCCACTGTTGTCACATAATGATCTTAGTATCCAGTGGGACATATTTCAACAAGACAGGGCAGTAAATTACATTTCGTATCTCTTGTAGCTGTTAGACTGGTTAGCCTTCACTCACACGACCTAACCTATTGTATGACACTGTCCTGGTTTCCCGGCTAATGTACACAAATACAGACGTCAGCGACTCCAAAAACCGAATAGGCTGATGAAGTATGACGAAAACGGACCAACTTCAGTCAAAATGACATGCAGTCGCACAATAAAAACCACCGAAAGTCCACTGTAAAGGTCTTGAGACGAAGCACCCAGTAGGCATCACTGAAGGCGTCTGTAATTTCCTGGGACAGCTCATCATACAAAGTTGGTGATTCTGGGTCGCCTTCCTCATGGTATATTTCTTGGTTTTGTTCGTAATCTTACTCACCATCTGATGACGGGACTTTACCCCCGTAAAAACAGTAAAAAAGGTTGGTTCTATGATATTTCGCTAGATGTATAAATGGGGTGAAAAAAATTTGACGCATTTTTTGGGAACTCAATCTCTGAGCTGCAAGTCACCGATGGAGCGTCCACTATCGCTCGCCTTCAATTCAGTGGCTAAGCTTTACGCTCGCAAATTCATGAGTGTGGGCTTGATTCCCTCCGAAGATGTTAGACATCCTCCTGCCGAGCCGCATCAAGATTGAAACAACTGCAGCGGTTGTGTGGTTAGCTTTAGTGATTTAGTTTATGATAGGTTCACGTTTGAACGTCGCAAGACCTTTCGTTCGACAAAACACCAGCCTATATGCCGATTTAGTGAAAAGTTAAAATCCATAAGGAACACTCATGCAACTCAGATTGACGTGTTCTGTCTGGTGAAAACCTAGTAAAACCGATGGTTTGCTTATTCGACTTAGAAAATACATTGCTTACTCACCATCCCTTGAGTCAAGCGTTTTCTGCGGACTGAAGCTGTTGAAATAGGGAATAAATTTCTTCAAAGAATACTTAACCTACTGAACTGGTTGGAGGCGAGTTTGTGAACAGTCGCATTTTCAAAATTATGGCCATACTGGTGAAAATATAATCCACCCAATCATTACACACTTTGAAATGCGTTCACTGGTTAACCAATAAATGAATTTAAGAGAATGTTGTGAAGTAATTTTTCTCGTATTTTCCACCCTGATTGAAACTGTTATAGCTACGCAAAACGGTCGTTGTGAGGAGCAAAAAAGCAAATTGCACTCGCTACTAGCTCCTAAGGAATTCCGCGAACAGGGCTGCCGAATGGTGAACTACATCGTAGACTATTTAGAGAACGCTGATAAACTGAGAGTGTTTCCCACTGTTGAGCCGGGATACTTGGCCAGCTTAATACCAAAAGAGGCTCCAAAGGAAACTGAACCATGGTCAAAGATTATGGAGGATGTCGAGCGTGTGATAATGCCCGGGGTAAGTTTGTTACCGATATCGAGGTGGAACTCTCGCTTTTTGATTGTCAAACAAATTTACGTTGAACTTTCTTCATTTTTACAGATAACGCACTGGCAAAATCCTCGGTTTCACGCTTACTTTCCTTCTGGTTCTTCATGTCCGTCGATGTGTGCTGACCTGTTGACCAATGGATTCGGATGCATTGGATTCACATGGGTAAGTCAGAGTCCGTTGGCATGCGATTGCCCGTTGGCCGAAATTCCCACTTTGAATTATGCCAAAAATATCTGGACTACAGACAGATTTGCTGTTGGAAAATCCTCATTCTAAGAAATTTCTCAACTAAGTCAGACGACAGCGAGAAGTCACGCTTAGCGGATATTTTTAGACAAAACACCCTGTCAAAAGAGTCTTCTTCACGTTATATCCAGTCAGCTTTAAGTGCATTGCGTTTTGTTCGTGCCGGTTAATCCCACGTTGACAACGCTGTGAGGCTACTTTCTGGCACATAAAGAATGAATATCGTGGATTGATTGACGCTCTACTGCCTAAATTCGAAGCATTTCATGAACAGTTTCTCGATGTTTAGAATAGGAAGGTTATGGCAGATAATGAAAATGTATAATCTACTGACATCGAATATCTTCGTAGACACTTATGAGAATTTGAAATTTATTCTCCTGGAAAGTCTTCAGACGACATCGGAGTAATCGACGTGAACGCGTGATCTGTGTGTGAACGTGTACACCTTGGCTGCACACTATATCCTACACTGCTCATTAGCCAACTTTAGTGGAGTTTTAGTGTTTAGCTACTGACTGGAGTTCAAATCGCCCTAGAGGACTGTGAATTGCCCTCTAACACAGATGAAAGAGCTATACAGGGCCTCTCAGTGCAGTGTTTCTCTGCTGTTTGTCGCAGACCGGCCTTAGTCGTAAAATGATATTCCAATTGAAAGTTCACTTACCAGAGCACAGTGCTTATTACTGTGCTCATTACGTTTGGGCCAGCTGCTGGACAATAACAAACCTTCTGCGTGTTTCTCACAAAATATATTTCTTTGAGTCTATTTTGATATTGTTGATATTATTATTATATTTTTATTATTATTATATTTATATTATATATTACACTGTATATATTATTTTGATTTATATATTATATATATATTATATTATATTATATTGATATTATCGATACTGCTGCGCGCAATTCAACTATGCGCCGCTATGCCCATGCGTACAGTCGTTTAGCCATTGTTGGCCGTCAAATCCTCACAGGATTCCTGTAAACTGCACATCAGTGTACAACTAACAGACGGAGTTAAATAATGCGAAGGGTTTGTTCGTGTAGGTAACAGATTTAGGTTGTCTACCTGCTTGGTTACTTCATTCTGGTTTATGTGAATCAAATTATAAGGACCTCGCACAAGAAGACACGGTACCAAGAAAATCTGCTAAGCAATAATGGTGTATTCATCGTCCAACCATGCGTGTGTTCGAGTTACAGGTCAGCACTAAATGACATCTTCCAATTCAGCTCACTCAGACGCATTAAGTGAAAGATGGAGATGTAAAATAACTTAGACAACAGATATTATTCGCCTGGATCTTCACAGCAAACTTAGTGAGCTCAGTATGCTGCATAAACATGGCGTCATACTTCGGTTGGCACAATATTCGAGATATCACAATATGTTTTTTGAAGTAACACATTATCCATAAGGTAGCTGATTACTCATTGACAGCCTACGACCGGGTTCACATATCTTGTGGATCATCAGGTAGGAGCAATCACCAAGTTTTCGTCAACCTTACGTTCTATTTGTAAACTGAATCGGAGGCAACTAGCTGAATTATTTCAGTCAGAACCTTGTTTTTAACGGGCGATTCAAATGAACCTGTTGTTTGTGGTATTTTTCAAACCAGTGTCACTAGTTTGAGTAGTACATCCTGCTGGGAGAACATGGTGCGATAACTCGAATATATTTTGAGGTGGCCTTTGTGCGTCATATTTAGTTAAAGAGACTTCTAAGCAGTAGATTCAGCTAAGAATTGATTGAGTCTTTGGCTAACAGTAAAGTACTTTGTACATGAGGGCATTTGGTCAAATGATTAGCCCCAAAACGGACAAACTGATGGTGGGTCGTCAAATAGCTCCCAGCGACCTTAAACGGTGTGTTGCCTAAAATATGACAACTTCACCCACTCTAAAAATATCCGTTTATGGAAAACAGAGCACTCCCATGTAGTGTTTGAATTTCAAAGGATTATTTCATGTGGATCAGTGCTTTTCAGTTGTTAATTCAAGGTTATCTCAGCGCTACAGATTTCATAAAATCAGCTAACTGAACTACGGTCTTCTGTTTTTTGCACCTTTTGCGAACGATAGATGTAAGCTCACGTCGTAGTACTCGCTTTCAGGGAGCAATTATTTCTTTGAAAAATCAAGTTACTTAAAAGGTCCGACGGCATAGAGATGAGAGGGGGTTGACGCAGCTAGAACCACCATACAACTGACACCGACTACAACGGAGATAGTCTAACTGAAATTATCCGTGTATAGTTCGCAGGTAGCTGGGACTTGCGCTCAAGCCTAAAGTAAGACTCACAGTTGTATGCTAGCTGAAATACTGCCATAGCGACCAAAACTAAATAGGAGGGAACTAAGGCTCTTCAACAAAAGCCCTTGGTTCATCAACCTGATGGCAAGACAGCTTGTGGGTGGCGGCACACTAATACAGGTTTTTAAGGAAAAATTCGCCGTACCTACCGGTGTCCTCATCTTGGATGACCAGGAGACTGTTCGTCAGATCTGTACTCATCGACCAATCTGGATGAAAACTTTTCTTAGTGTAAAAGTAAAACCCCAATGTACCGTCATCGATCATAGCCATGCACGCATCACCAGATCATGACGATTTGCAATAACTGCAGTGGCTCAAAGACAAACCAGCTATACCATTTATAAACCATCAACATTATTCTGACAAACGAGTGCTCAACTCGTTCAAGGTTGGATTCCAGCTGAATAGGAGTGTAGATGCACGGGCGTCGACTTTCTCACCAGGACGGTCAATTTGACTTGAAGCTAATCACCAGTAGGAGCATTGTAAGAGGAATTGTGCGGGTGTTATGCGTACATACATTGAAATACGGTTCGCTCAGCTAGAGCTGTGCTTGATGTGAGCATTTCAGTTGGTGTGGCTTGGTGTCTTGCTGGTTTTGAACGCTTCGCTTCATCCACTGAGGCCTTCTTTCACTTTTCTTCAGAATGAGTCCTGGCTCTCTGTTTGTTGGTCTACTAGTCGTCTCTGTCTAGACAATCCAACTGAGTTGGAGGTTCTTCGCTCGTAATGGGTTAAACTTGTGTCGGGAATTTTCCCGTTAGATACAAACGCAGGACGCAAATCTGGTTAGATATAGTCAGTGCGCTTTCCTCGGTAAAACGATGGCAGAGTGCATCACCACAAACATTCAAGGAGATACTCCTTGGCTCCAAATTTTCTGCCGTTGATCACGAGGACTTGCTTGCAACACGTACGAAAGTGGGTTTTTACCAAACGGATAGGAAGAGCCGGTTGCGCACAAAAGAACGTGATATCAATACCTGGCGTAAGTACCACGGAGGTAAGTGTCCTTGCCAGATTTTTTCAGAGCTGAGAAACGAAACCCTTTGTGATCTTTCGAACGAAGTTCTGAAAAGGCAGCTTCTTAATCAGTAGTTCTGTATATCGTAAAAACAACAATTTTTGCATTAAAGACGGTCTTTAGCCTGTAACAACAGAGAACCACCGGTGGGTGACACCCTTCTGGGAGGATGTGTGTGCAACTCTGTTTCCTTGGAGCCTTATCATTAATAAACCTACAACTTAACCGTTTATTATAGGAAATTTAAGAATTTCTGATTGGACCAAAAGCCCTGTTCTCTAGCGCCCGCGCCGGATGGAGGCGCTGGGTTTTTCGGAATCCGATCGTACTTTCCGATAGACTCCTTTACTGTGATTTCCGTTTCATGGACAAAAGTGACCCTTGATAGCTGAAAGGTTCGAATAAGTGTATCAGTCCGGTAGTTTCGCTTTAATTCGTCAAGCCTTACAAAAGTATCTTATTGTTGTGATCATTAATCAAGCATAAGCACTTTTACGTAACATGCTGCATGTTTCCAGGCTTCCTGTCCCGTGTACACCGAGTTGGAGATAGCGATGATGGACTGGCTGGCCAAACTGCTTCATCTGCCAGAATACTTCCTCTCAGGAGGTGACGGAGGAGGAGTGATCCAGGTAAGGATTGTATCACTTTTTAAGCCTACGTTTTCCAAGCGCATGGTTAGTGCACGTGGATCGAATGATCCGTCTAACAACCTTATTTGATGAGAGGCATCTCTCTTCCGCCCATTCGATCAGGCAAAGCAGAAATTGTCCGGCTTGGTCTTTATCAAAATGCAGTGCGAAACGGACCTATAGATTAACGCTGTTCATGTTTCGGTCTTGGTCCAGATTGTCTGAGTTGCTGCTTAGAAGTAAAGGCACCTTGGGTATCGTTGGTAATCTGGCAGACGATCCATTTGCATCTTCGTTCTCCTCGTTATAAGGCTTGAACTAAATAAACTGCCATGGGGACCCATCAGTTACGCACCAGTGTGTTGTTCTTTATTAGGATTAACACGCGGACTTTGTGTGTTGGCTAATAAACTCGTTACACAGTAACGTCATCAGGATTTATACAAAACTGCATCATCTCATCGTGAAGTGCCAGTTTTCTGCTAATGAAGGGGATGAAATAACAGCTTCCGATTTGAGCGGTCCAAGCTTCTTTCTTCTTTTATTCTTATATAGATCAGATTATTTCGGGAAATACTGTCACCTAGACAGTACACTAGTGAACAAAGTCGTTTGTACCTGTGATAATTCGTAAAAAAACTTAAAAAGGTATGTGTTCACGGGAAATACAGTAAACTCTTGTGCAGTAACTGCTCTTGAAACCAGTATCATAGTGTGGCGGACGTTATAGAAGGTGGCCTTTCGGCGTGAATTTATTTTCCTCCTCCATGTGAAACTCGCTGACATTTACTCGTAGTGAAGGAAGTGTCGTTGCAGGAATTAGTGCTAACCGTTTCAACCAGAAGTAAAACAATCGCTCCTTATTCGTTTAGACAAAAATCTACGGAACCAGCAAAACTAGCTAGTGCGGAGTTTTGGACGCTAGATATTAACACGTTGTATCTGTTAAAATAGACACATCTGCACTGGACACTCTTACAATGCCAGCCAGTGTGTTTGGTTTCGAGTTTTTTGGCACCGAAGACAAGATGCCCTTTGAAATCGGAGCTCCATACAAGTGCAATAAACACATACATGTGAAATGAATATGGTCTTACCTAAAATAGGATAGACGGGGTAGATGGCCGTAGCAAAAAACAGTTTATATCACCGGCAGCTTTGCTGTCGTATAGTCGACGCTACAGCGTAATCAACTAGGAGTAAATTATATCACCGGCAGCTTTGCTGTCGTATAGTTGACGCCACAGCGTAATCAACTAGGAGTAAATCCATCCTGCGGCAGGACAGATTTAAACGTAAGTCGCTCATTGACCACTAATTTCTAGCTTCGCTGTATAAAAGGTTTCGGTCCCCACCGAATGGAATCGATTAACACCCGCCGGGATTTTTTCTCCCACTTGTGTATCTAAAAATCCATTTAAATGCCACGAGTACTCATGCAACACCATCTGGAAGACAGTTTCGAACAGTGCATTTCAGTAATTACCTTTAAGGGATAGCAATGCACGGTTAAAATCAGCAACATTGAAGACCTTCCCTACAGTGACAGCTTTTGGTGGATCTCTTCATGTTTCTGACGTAACCATCAGATACTCACCCCATCCTGTTGGCACCCACCACCGCAAGCTATATGGTCCAACAAACCAGGGTATTGTAGAACCTTTATCGATTTGCGAAAAATGGAGCAGCAAACACGCAGTAAACTCTATCACCGGCCTTCTAATCGATACAGTCCGTTGGGCACTAGTTAGAGTCTATGCGCCAACAAGAGCGTGGAATGGCCGAAGCGACCACCGACGAGACAGGCAACTTTCTGTTCCATCAAATGAAATACATGAGTACCTTGATTTTGTCCTGTTTCACCAGTGATTCTTCTCTTAAGTAAGCAGAGTTTACCCCCGCTTTTTCACCAATAGGAAAGCAACGTTATCAGTATCATAATTTACTATCTTTATTGATGACTGCTTTAGTCCAATGAAAGACGAATAAAAGTCATAATTTACTATCTTTATTGATGACTGCCCTAGTCCAATGAAGGACGAATGAAAATCACAATTCACAAGGTTTTATTCAAGTCCGTACTACGCTGATTCTCCTGTAACATTATCGAATGGTATAGGAGTTATCTGGGGGTAGATTTTATTCAAAAACATGTACCACGTCAGAACGTTTACAGTAAACGCGGAGTAAACCGAGCCTGAGGGGTTTCTTCGTGCATGTTCGGAACAAATGCATAATTTTTGGATGAGTACAATTTGTAGTAGTCCTTCGAGCTTGCAAGTCACATTTCAAGCTGTGTATTTGTTTATTCAATATTCAGTCCTAGGCATGAGCACAGTCGTGACAGGGAATAATCTTCATTTCATGGTATCGACTGTTGTTTGCGATGCAGACAGATGCGAGAATCAAGAGACCTTGTGGCATTCTCTTAGGTTACTGGTGACTGGTCCGGTTTCCAGTAATGTGGGAGAATCAAGCCTACTTTTGCAAACTCTCTTGATGATAGACTAAGAATGTGTTTGCACACAGCAGCATATCATTGTCAAAGTAAACCTAATAGGTTATTGCAGTTAGTCAATAACGAAGATTAGGGTTACCGTAGCTCTTGGGATCATCTACAAATTTTATTCCACAGTGAGATCAGTCTTAAGTGAAGACTTTTCAATATGTCCTAAAAAGTGATGATGTCAATAGGCCCAGTCTATCAGACCTAGAACTGCTGCTTTGTTTAGAGTACAAATTTCCATTGATTTTGTTTGTTTTAGGGAAGTTGTAGTGAGGCGACCCTTGTTTCCTTATGTGGAGCACGAAACCGAGCTATCAGTCGATACCAGAAGGAACATCCTGGTGCTACGGTCTACGAGGCAGCATCCAAACTGGTTGGGTATTATTCAGACCAGGTGAGTACGGAGGAACGCATTTACAACTTACTTTAACGTCAGCAGCATATGCTAGAATTTTTACAATATTATATGACAGTTGTTGCATCAGTTTGTCCCTGAGACTCCCGTATATGACTCAATGCGTGTTTGACTGAAACTCCCGTGTGATCTCTACTGCAGCTAATTTTACCAAGCGTTTTTTGCTTTGTTGCTTATTTAGTAGTCGCCGCTTACGTCCGTACACGGATGTTAGCCAACCAAATGACATGCAAGAGAACATTCTGACCAACGTGTTTTGCGAATTCTGACAGCCTTTGATTCACCGTAGAGATCCTTCCAGCTAATCCTGTTCACCTTCTAATTAGAGTATGGATTTTATGGATACCTTAAGATTCATTCTTGTTTGCGTCAGTCCTGGAAAGTATCTTTTTTGTGATGGTATCCTCGAGGATTTCAGAAAGTGTGACTGTGTGAGTTATTCAGTTTTGCGCACCTTGCTAAAGATATGCCGAAAACGATGCAAAAGCGGAAAAACCATATGGTTGTATCAGCCAGTGGACCTCTGTCAGCCTGACTGACGCAATATACACGCTAAGCTGCTTTCAACGAGAGACTCAGCTGAATTTCAGCTGAATCTCTTGTTTATAATGTTCTTCAACCGAGTTCACTGCACAAATGCAGCTTCATGTTTTGGTTGGTACGATATTTGGGGACTGCGCCCCAAGATCGGCAAAGCCGGTCGTGGGCCGTCTTAGGATTTTCAGCAACCTTTCGCAAAATAATGACGACACAAGTGGACGAGCATCAAATGGTCTGAAGCCATATTTCGGTTGTCCGTATTTCAGTATGCGGTGCGATTTTTTATAGACCGGGAAGGCTGAACCCTGCATTGGTTTGTCTGTGATCACACCAATGTGAGCGTCTTCAAGAGGGCATGAGTGAACCACGTAATATCGTCTAAACCATCTTCTCACTTCGTACCGAGCTCCGGGTGTGCCCTAGCCGAGAGGAGTTTTGAAACTTATGTACCCATGAGAATAGTTAGGGTGACGTTTGGGATTACACTACGAAATGGTAAAATCGCTGGCGTTTACATGAGACCATATTCCAAAGTGCTTCAATAAGGCATAGATCCATGTTGACTGGAGTCGTTATTTGAACGCCATCATCGTTGCTGATGGAACAAATTTCAATATGCAGGGGACAGACGCATAAAAACAATGCTGGTATGCCATCCTCATACAGAAAATCCCTCTCAGTTAACCTGGAAACAATAAATGGCCGGAATTTTAACTATAATAGACAAAACTTACGAATACGGAACGGGTATTGGGTGAATGTCCCTCAATACCACGAGTTAATCTGTGAAAGTGATGTTTTAGTCAGACAGCTAAAAATTGGTCAACCCTCACGGAATTAGCGTCTGTTTCTTTGCAGTGGAATTAGCCAAGCTGCAGCCTTATACTATTGTGACTGAAACCCTTAGCGACTAGTTTGCAACTAGTTACCATCTCCGGTTAGGTAAGTGGAACATGCTGTTCATTTGTTCATCTCAAATTGGAAGTATCTACATTGTAATTACCCTTCAGCTGTTTCACCCCACAACAATGATATCTAGGTTTCTCGGTGCAAACAACACTGAGTACACTGTGAATATACTGCTGCATCTAGAAGAAAATAAGGTCACTGGATGTTCTAATTTTTTTCCAACTGTGCCAAGTTATGAGTAGTAACGATTAGGAAGATGCTGTGAAAATGGCCTGCTCGGTCCTTGTACAATATGTTGTATTATGTGGTTCGCTCTTTGCAAACCACACCAAGTGAACAAAACAGGGTTAATCACCTAATATTGTCAACGTTCATCAACGTCGTGGGTACTTCTTGAAGCAGATGTGGTCGCTCCACGCATTCCACTGAGTTCAATCGGTGGGATCCCCGAGACGCAAAATATCTTTTCTATGTGATCGTGCAAACAGGACGTGGAATTTATTGTCCATATCCCCATGACTCACTTTCTGCCCAATGACTCAACACATTCGTTTTCGCTTAGCGTCGGAAAAACGAAAGATCAAAACTGCATGCCCTAGTCAACGCAAAAGGGATTTGGTCTGACTGATTTCTGCCAAACATTCCGTGTGCAATCCAATGATGCATATTTTGCTGCCAGTTTCTCACGTTCAGTTCTTGATACTGGTATGATTATCACATATTTCCACCACTAAGCCTCAGCCAAGCCATTTACTTGTAGGTGGCAATTGCCAGTCAAAGTAGATGAAAACAGACTTGTTCAAAACTACACTGTAGATCGGAGACTAACACATATTACGTGAATGAAAAATCTTTTTGTGATGTGAATAGTCATCTGCACCAGCCTGAAATTTCGATCGGAGACTAACACATATTACGTGAATGGAAAATCTTTTTGTGATGTGAATAGCCATCTGCACCAGCCTGAAATTTTGCCACGGTAGATTTACGCCGTTCGAGCGCAACGTTTTCAGTCGCTAATTAGCGGATTGAGAGTGACAACGCATGAAGACGTAAAACCAGAGGTCACTACCGTTGAGTTGGGGTGTGTGCTGTTTCTTTATACCAATGTAATTGGTTGAATAAAATAACTCAATTCCTGATAAACTGGTGCCGAAAAACACTTGGCAAACGTCCTAGGCCTAATGAACCTTCTTTCTGCATTGACTAAGTGTGAAACTTTATAGGTTAATCACTTAACGGCAAGCAGAAATTTATCCTCCGAAATAAAGGTTAAGTTTGGAAAGCAGAGATGATGAGTTTGAGCGGGAAACCAATGCATTTGGAGATGCAAGATGCACCAGCGTCTCACAGGATACGTCTCACATACGATGCTGGTGAGTCGTATATTGTAATCAAAATGCTTTTGATAGTTTGCAGTGCCATAAATTCGTCTGGTTTACTCACAGGAGACCGGATCAACCTTGGTTCGAAGCTAAGTTTAAAACTGCATTCATCTACCTACTTCGCATTCGGAACGACAGTGTGGACATGTAAGAGAGTTTGACAGTTGCGCACATATCCGCGTTGGTTTTGTTTGCTGAATTGCCCAAACGACGCTGAATGCTGATAGTAAAAGTGTTATTTGTCATTCACATCTAGGCTCATTGTTCCGTCGAACGTGCCGGCTTGATCAGTATGCTTCGTCTGCGCTCCATTAGAACTACGGTTTCACGTCAGCTGGAAGCCAGTGATTTGGAGGCGTCAATCAAGGAAGATGCGTCAAACGGTTTTGTGCCGTTCTTTGTAAGTGAACAAAGGGGAGTATTATCAGGAAGTGTTTCCTCGGTATATTTTGATTTTTCCACTTTTATTTTCACTTTGTCAAGTGAAAAACATTATTCAAGTTCAGCTGAATGAAAGGGCTGGTTTTGAACCACCAACCTCCTGTTTAACCGTCTGTCTAGTGAATAACCTAGTACGCTCGCTTTTTTTGCACTTTAATTGGACTTCACACATTCAGGAGGCACGAATTTTTTCCCACTATGTAATAAACTCCTGTATTCTGGCTGAATTCGAAAACACAAAAATCTAGCAAGAAGATGGGTTAAGAGACTGATTTAAAACTTTTTATCTCACAGGGTTTGATTATATACTAGGTTTTATTATTCCGACGAGTAACTCTCACAAAGGATTGCTTAGAACCGCCATGTTTAGAGATGAATGCAAAAGAAGAACCGCTGTTATCATTTCATGCACATATTCAGTTTCCTATACTTCACATTGGTCTTTTTGAGTGCACAAAGTGTTTGCTTGTGCCCAAGTGGCACTAGAAGTCCGCACTTCGAAAATACAAGAGTGCCGCAAAAGTTTCCACAGTGAATAAAATACATATTTTGAATAGTTTTGGGGCCCACTCGTTAGATGAACAAAGGTACAGTCTCAATTTTCCGCGCTGCATTGACCCATGCCAAATATGTCGAAAATGAACACCAGGTTTTTGTAGCGTTACAGTTCGTTTCGATATGATGTCCATCTTTAAACTGTAACTAACTGGTATGAAACTGAATTTGTGTTTTAAATTTTCTGAGATAAAAAATCAAAAGCCTTTGAAGACTTCAACGGTGAAAAATGACCGGTTTGTGTTATTGAAGTCAAAATAAGGTATGAAACTTCGTAGCTACAAAGAATCCTAATGTCACAGCGGAAAAAACTCAAAAGTACCACACAATCACGAGAATACTACCGTGCTCACTCTTGAAAAAGAACTTGAATATAGCGCCGTTCATCGTTCAGCTACGGCGACCACATCACCGGTTTCTCCAGTGACGGCTTAGCGTTTTTTATTATTATCCTTTATTATTACTATTATTATTTCTCTGGGCCACCTATTGATTGTTGCTAGTGGAAAGAGATTTTGGAGCCTATAAACACGTGTGACTACGTGATGTGGATTCCATGACAGCAAGATGAGCGGCCTTATATCCTGTCTATGTGTGAGTTAAACATACTGCTCCTCAGGTGCTCGTGGCCAAACGGCGTCCAGCCTACTAGTTTGGAGGTCGTGGACTCAAGGCTCTCTCAAGTTTTGTAAGATGCGCGCTGCTCATGATTCCCAATGAGGAGTCCCAATGAAACTAGTATACAGTGCTTCTCGGCTTTTCAGCGTAGGCTGGCTTCACTTAGAGGAGAAAATCTCCAATGAACTCATATGGCTTTTTAGATTTTCTCATTATTCCAACCAAAGCCTTGGTCAATCTCATGCAATCAGTCCTGAAATTCTGAAATTCTTTCAACACCAGCTTGAAATATTTTGGGCCAGTCTTGTCCTTTGTTTACAATCCATAATGATGTTCATGCCAGGCAAAATATAAAATTCAAACCGTGGCTGTCCTTAAATTTAGGTCACGGTTTCCGACCGTTAATCAAATGTTTCATTCTAGTTGATCATACACTTGCTCATAAATATTGGTCTGTGGTTAAACACTTAGGTTTGCTGGTTAATCCTTATAAAACAAAGATGCATGATCGCCGCTCATTCATTCTGTAGTTTGTTTTCCTTCTATATCCGTCAGCTTTCTAAATTTTGAATGAGTTCTATGACTTAATCCTACTGTCGAATGCTTATTGTGTAGTGATTTGTAGTTATTCAGTTTAGGGTTCCGCAACACCTTAACGCACACACATCACCTGCCCCCGTCAGGATAGGTTTTCTTTGAGTTCCTCAAAAGGTCCTCACGAGTAAAGTTCTGTTTGTATAATAGATTTTGATCGTCAATTTAATGAGGCAGATACAATATGCGCAATACATCTAAGAATGCAGATTGCTTTTCCAACGCAACATCGTTTCTCCAGACCAAGCCTAAAAGCAGGTACGCAATTCAAACACTCGCAAAACGACCCACACTGAACTGTTGGCATGAAGACGATCTTTTCAATTCGGTAGCATCTGCAGGTCACACAGTTTAGGCAGACATCAGTAAGTAGTTCATTTGAAACACAATAATTTACGAGCTCTCCAGTGGAGTTTTTCGAGGAACCGCATGCGCGCAGAACGTAGCCTGATATTTTGCGTTTTCAATATTGGAAGAAACCGCAATTCGGGTGGGTGGTTAGTTCTTTTCTGTTCAACGGCTAGGCGTGAAAAATCTTACTTGACATTCAAAACACCATTACTCTACTGGTAACATCTCTTTTTCACATCAGTAGTTTTCAGGTTAATTTCAATCAAAACGCTGCTGAAATAAATTAACTAGAATGAAAATTCTTATTACTTCATCCAAACGCCCTTAAGGGAATCCAAAGAGTACCATAGTACAATAACACCAGTTGGCATTTTTGTGGGGTTTCTACGAAGCACTCACTGATGCTCATACTGAACTCAGATATTGCAGGCACAAAGAAGTAGTGATTTAACACGCAGTGATTCAACTATTTGGTAGTGGACCAAAGAGGTCAGTTGTGTGTGTATGTAAACTAATATTGCAAACGACTTCATCGTCTTCTTTAGAAACTGCAACAGTCATCTGAACCACACACACATGAAAGATACGGAAAAGATTATTTAAACGTCCGCTTTGCTTCTGTCCATCAGTTGTTCGCAACATGCTTTGTGAATGCTCACACATACACCTCCAATCGCCATTTAGCAACTATTCTCGCCTGTTTTCGGCAGCCTAGAGGAAATGGAGATTTGCATAAAGATGGCTTCATTATTTCTTGTTTGCGGTTGTCACCGGAACAAAGTATGGAAGCCCAATGTTTCCGGAATTTCGTCTTCCACTAGTTGTAAAAGTATTTTCCACAACGGATCGAAGACGGATCAATAAGTCAAAAATGGGATTATGTTATGTGGTTTAAAAAAGCATTTGGTTCGCTACATCATGGATGCAAACAACTTTTTTCCCGAAAATGAGTCGGACCTGATAGTTTTATTTTTTTTAATATTAGGACAAGCAGAGTAAATATAATTTCATTATCAAACTTTGCAAAGTGCAAAAACTTGCTGTTTCTGATCCAGCTTTATTTTTTCTACAAAAATTTAACTGTCTTACACTTTGTTTCGAGCACTGATCCAGCTTTATTTTTTCTACAAAAATCTAACTGTCTTAGACTTTGTTTCGAGCGTATCTATTTACCTGCTATCAAAACATTGGAATTTTACATTAGGAGTTTCTTTTCTCGATTTTACCACCTGACTGATTTTCGGCACATGGTTAAAAATGAGGGACTATCCATTAAACCACTGTTTCTTGCTATAAAAATCAATACCGTTATTTCGGTCACCCACAAGACACAGAACCCAATGCATAAAACAGGACAGATTCTTAACGAAAATTTAGTAGTCCGAATGGAAAACTAGCTGGTATCGCCCCTAGAGGGTCGAACCTTCTGCATCACTTATGGATGTGTCATAGGTGGTTTATTTTACAGGGGTAACGCAATCATTACGTCTGTTAGTTTCCGTTGCTAACATTGTCCCGCCATTTCTTCGAGGCTTTTTGTTTCCTCTTACCTCAGACAGAAACGTTATCTTCAGGCGATGTGCCTACTGCTTTGCCAGCGTCCACCTGATTCAGCGTAATGGATGTCTGAGACGATTCGGCCTAGTCATAGGTCGTATAAGTAGCAATCGACCCAATCAGCTAATTGACTTAGCCGGTCGCAATGGATCATGAGGGGAGGTGCTGGAAACATTAGTGGATATCAGCCGAACTGCACTTGAAGTGACCAAATATATGAAGAGTATGATCAGTACGAACCTGAACCCTTACTTCACCACACGCTACAGCTACCATTTTTCTCCTTCATCAGTTCCACCTTACTGTTGCATTTGGAGCTGCAGACATACTACCTTGGACTAGTTCTGCAGCCGTGATTTCAATGTCCGGCGAAGATGAATTTGCCTTCTGAGTAAGAAAATGCTAACAGAGCCGATTGCTTGACATCTAGAAACATCGGTATCTTGGTCCCGAGGTTCGCTTGCAAAATGGCACATTTGTCATTTTGTTCAAGACCTGCCAAAAGTTCAAGGTATCGGACATGTAAGACACGAAAGTGATAAATTTAAAGCTCAAAAAGCCTCAGGTTTGCAAGAAAATAAGACAAAATTAGGGTTTATTTAAGAGCAGCTGGTTCACGGTCCGATAAAGGCCAGGGATATATGACAATGCACTACGTAGTCAACACACCAGCTGTTCACTTTGTTTCAAAATGTAAGACTTTCTATAATTACACTTACACGTAGATCAAAAGCCATTAGCGATTCATGATAAAACATTTCTAACACTACTAGCCGGTGGCCGTTGATCCCACTGACGTACCGAGTAACACACTTCTAAATTTATCCGTGAGATCGATTTCCAGTGTTATTTTGCATCCGTTCATTTCTCGCTCTGTGAACGGTAACTGGTCAAGGCTTCTGCAAAGAAATACGGAAAAGCTCGTCGCATTGCAAGATTTGCGTGATTCATCTTTGAATTTCGCTGGCTAGTAGGAATAAAATGTGTCTGGTAAAAGGAAGAGTGCAATAGGAAAAAAAGAGGTAGCAATCGAGATAGTCCGATTTACCCAGTTGTGTGCTTATGCGGTGCATCGCAAACGAATAAGAATTAGGGGGAGAATATTCGGATAGATGATGAAGCTGTGGGACGACTTCATTACTGGAGTGAGACATGGATAACAAGCATGGAATAGCCGTGCGTTTGCGCCGATGACCTTACTTAAAATCCTAATGGTTTTGTTTGGACCTGAGGTCGCGTAGTGTCGTAAGAAGAATAAAGTTCACAAATATGTTACCTTCAGCGGAACTAGGTTTAGTAATTAGAACACCCACCTTCTAGTACTTGTCTTGGGGAGCATTCTTTTCAAACCATCCCTTCATACAGCTTTTACCATGCCTCAAAATGAACTCAATGTATGGATTGAAAGAAGCTCCGAAATGCGTGAACTGGTGGTCTGGTTGGTGACGTAGACTTAGTGTTCCATTTCGATGCTATTGCGTGACAAATTGACATGATTACACGAAAAAATCTGCCGTCACAATTTCTATGACTAGACCAAGTTCACTTCGATTGTGAACAGATTGCAGGTCAACTTATGAATCAAGGCAGACAGAGTGAAATGGTACAGCTGAGCATATCTGGCCAGACGGCCTAAACGAGTATACGGATGTGTGCGTAGGGAAGCCGAGAGCGGTTGCGTGTTTGTCTGACGTGTCCAGGTTAGATATGCTAATAATGGTGAAGGACTGCGAGCGGCCGATCAACGCGCGCTGGATATAGTGGTGTGAGAAAGTAGTCAGCAATATTCTCGTGAGCCCTACACAAATCCAATAAACCCGGTAAATGAGGTGTTAGAATCGCAATGGCTTTACCAGAGGTAATTTTTTAATAAAATAGAATTAGGTAAAATATTAAGGCACCCATGTAAACAATGAAGGTGAGAATCTCAAAAAAGCGCACTCTTCAATGCACTACTTTTATGGACCATACTTTCATCGTCTTGTTCGAGCGATTGGTGTGTGCAAATTAAGAGTGCCTTACTTGAATTTTCAGCACATCATACAGTGAAAGTTTTGTGATTTTTAGAAAGACTGTTTTTCATGAAGCCGTGAACTACAGCATGTTTAAACTGAGATATTCTTGGTAAACCAGTGGAGTTCGTAATAGTGGGATTGTTAAACTTTCTCGAAGCTGTTGAAGCCAATTCGAACTTGCCATTATGTTTTTAGAAAGCTGGATATCTCGGGATTCTTGTCGGTTGTTCCGAAAATTCGCCACTTTTCTTTCGACCAATTTACGAGTTTTTCTGAAAGACATCCCAGCCTTTTCAGACAGTTGGCTTAACCGTTCAAGGTTGCACATAGACCTTCTTGTCTGGACTGATGAGTCAAGGTCGGCCCGGCGGGGACAGAGCTATTCAAAACTAGTCAAAAACAAGGAGCTGAATTTGCATATGACCGAAGCCACCGACGAGGAGAGGATTATCGTTATGCAGAATAACTACGGGTTCTAAACAAGTGAGCAATGTGTTCCGTGTTAGATGGGTTGACTTTCAATGAGTCAAAAGCAATGATAGCCAGCAATGTGTCATCTCATTCCAAATTGTATACTTCACGTGCAGATGCGCGTTATTAAAATGTCAAGAAAATGACCTGGCCGAAAGAGTAAAGGATATAACTAAAAACTGTTTACGAATCACCAGAGCATATCCTTCATTTGTATACTTCCATTTAACCTCATTTATCTTCCCTAAATTGTTTAGTGTGTCGCTGCCCTTGGAACGACGGGTTGTTGTGCATTTGATAACTTGAAAGAAATCGGCCCCATTTGTGAAAAATATGACATCTGGCTTCATGTGGATGCAGCATATGCAGGATCAGTGTTCATCTGTCCGGAATTCCGTCCCATGTTGGACGGTATTGAGGTTAGTACTTTGTTTTAACCAAAGTGGTCAAGAAAAGAGCCTAATAGTCAGTGATTGCATAACCCACACCACGCCACCACCTACTTTAGACACTGAGTCCTCAGCACCTTTTCATCTTCTTCCTTTAGTTCATTTACTGCCCTATTCTCAAAATTGTGACATGTACTTGAAGAAATGATATCGGACTTGCGTATTACAACACCCTCCTCCACCGATATTATGAGTTTAACTATGTAAAGACAGCAAATTAGAGATTAATCCCTGGTGGGACTCAACAATTTGCAAACCGCATTTCATGTTTGTTTTTGGTAAGTCTAGGATTAGGTTGGCGGTAGTCTGTGACAAAAACCTCACTTGATACCATTGTAAGGAGGAAAGCCTTTTCCCTCGAAGTGGTTTATTAGCAAACACCAAATAAACGGTTACAAACTATCGGACACCGCAGCATTTCATAGGCCTTATTTTAAAAAAACTGAACATCCTCACGCGTCTTCTTGAACTTTCGTGGATATTCACTGACTGTCACACAATTGTAAACGAACGCTGCAAAGCAGTTCCACAGGTTCCGTAATAAACCCCACTCCGTTAGACGCGAGACAGAGTTACGAGAAAACCACATACCAATCGCATGCCTCATCAGTAGTACCCGGCGTTACATCAGGAAGATCACGTTCCATGTAGACTTTGGCCTTTCAGTGGTGAAACAAAACCTAAAGTTGCAGTCTACGTTCACCTTGAGTATTATCCACTTGTACCCTACCTTCATCCACTCAGTCCCCTGTGCACTTGTAGCATTGCCAGTGTTTTCGATAGTTTCCGCTGACAAATACAATTATCACTAGAATACAGCTTCCGGGGGTTCGTAGAAAACCAGACTAGGTGATAAAAGTAACTGCAAAAAGTAGTATTCAAGTCACTTCACCGGAGTTAATTATGAACACTGGTTGGGTAGCCAACACAAGTCAACGCCTGGTGCATTCGAATGATGGTTGTTTCCGTCGTTGCCACCATATTTCGCCTAATGACCTTCAAAAGACTTTGGCCACTAGATCTCACACGTTGAATGATTCAGCCGTATAAACTCGGTCAGTTGTATCGATCGCATCAGCTGCGACCGCGCCGGTCACGTGATTTTAACGTGCGAGGGCATGTACCGAACAATTTTCTGAAATAGGTGTCAAGTCGTAAGACTGATGTAGTTTGCGGAACAATGGCGAATGAACATATTATCACAAAATAGTCGTGGACTGGCCTCTTATTCTTGGTGTTGGAGCCAAGCAACCAATCACTTCTGAACAGGATCCTTAGATGAACAGTGCTGGACGTCCTTCTGATTAAAGTCGTTAGTTTCCACTTGATCGTTTCAGAAACACTGTCACTGATGAATGCCAACTTACTGCAGATGGACATCTTCACAACTGACAGGTTCCTACCTTCTGCAAAGGTCGGTCTCAAATATCCTATCATAAACTTCTCCTGGTATTTGTTTTCATTGCGTCAGTGCTACATTTAGAGAGTCATCTGTATGGAACTCATGAAGAATTTTGCCAGACACTTGATAAGATTTCGTCTAAACTTATGTCCGCAAAGCCTTGGAAATGTGTGTACCGGACAGACCACGTTAATTTCCAACTTACCGATGTATAAAAGTTTCTCTTGTTAGATTTATTCATAGGGAAACGTTTGGAAGCTATTGAGTGGTAATCGTTTTCGGGAAAGCTTATTTCTGGGCAAAATTTCGCTTTTGACACAAAAGCTTCGTCAGGCCAAGTGACTAGGTTGCAATGTTGGACGAGATTTAAGGCGGAAGCAGAAACAATCAGATAAGTCAAGCTAAATCTGTGTTAGGTGTCGACCAAGGAATATTGCGTGTTAAGGTGCGTCACAGAATGTTAAGCTGATAGGGAAACCAACATGGATTTGGGTCCAGCTTATCCGGTTCGATTCACGTGATGATCCTCTTAAACGTCGGTTGCACTTTTCTTCCATGTGTGCGGATGAGCTTGTGCTACGATGGTTGTGTAAGGAACAGGAATTCTGTGAACTTTAGTCGGGTTGGGATTTCCATTCCCCTATTGCTAATGATTCTACGTGCGTCGACAACCACACACAGTCACGTGTCAACTCAAGTTACCTAGGTCCATACGCTTTCCATATGCTCGCCAGTTACACACCCTCGATTCTTTCCACGCTGTGATGCTCTGTAATTTCCACCGCCTCGGCTTTCAGCCGCTGTGGTGTGGATTACAGTCCCCGTTTTAAAACTTCCACATTCTTCAAATGTATTCTATGTCCCGTGTGTAATGCACGCACCGCCATCGCTCAGTCTGACCAGTGCTGGGTATTCTTTCGCATTCCTTGGTGACTTGTTTGTCATTATTCTGGTGTGACAACCACACACAGTCACGTGTCAACTCAAGTTACCTAGGTCCATACGCTTTCCATATGCTCGCCAGTTACACACCCTCGATTCTTTCCACGCTGTGATGCTCTGTAATTTCCACCGCCTCGGCTTTCAGCCGCTGTGGTGTGGATTACAGTCCCCGTTTTAAAACTTCCACATTCTTCAAATGTATTCTATGTCCCGTGTGTAATGCACGCACCGCCATCGCTCAGTCTGACCAGTGCTGGGTATTCTTTCGCATTCCTTGGTGACTTGTTTGTCATTATTCTGGTGTGCAATTCCCTGGCAGTTTGTCCTGTGTAAGCCCTAGTGCACTATGTAAACCTTAGTGCAATCGTTGCAGTTAATTTTATACACACAGTCCCTAGTCCTTCCAACCGAGAGGGAATCGTTTAATTGCACCAAAGCTGAGCGTAGCGTCCCTCCTTTACAAAAACTGCCCCGGTCTTCCCAATCAGGATGGAAATATCACCTTTCGCGAGACCACTGGGACTGATACAGTTGCCCAGGTAAACACATTTGTCTACTACCTCAATGGGTTTATTCGCAACCATGAGATTAAGGTTCAACCCCACCCAAACTTGCAGTAGCACTTTACAATTTACAGGTGTGAAGCGCATGCCAAACCGTGATGCGGAATTATTTAGATTATTTAATATTGTTTGCATTACTACGGGGTCAGATCCAAGAAGAGCTATGTCGTCTGCGTACTCGATATTTGTGAGTGGACGCCAAGAGAGCACTTCGACCCCACAGGCATTAGAGGCTGATAGTGAGTTTTCCATGATCGTATCAACGACGAAGTTGGAGAGGAAAGATGAGAGAGGACAGCACTGTCTGACATCACCTGATGTGGTTAACTCAAAAGAGATTTTCCCGTAGACCTTTACACGGCCGCGGGAATTGGCGTACAGAGCCTTAAGGAGGGTCAAGAATTTATGGGGGACACTTTTGCTCCACAGACACTGTCATAGTGCCTGACGGTCCACAGAGTTAAAGGAAGCTTTCAGATCAGGAGTCACAACCAGTGTTGGTTGCTGAAAGCAGTGTCTCTGTTCCAGAATATATCGGAGGGTGTGAATGTGGTCGATGCATCCCCTTGCAGGACGAAACCCAGTTTGGTTTCCACAGATCTGTCTCTCCTGGTGGTCAGTCAACTTTCGAAGGATAAGACCAGAGAGCACAGCTAATAGGCAGATGCCACGGTGGTTTTCACACAGCGTCCGCGTACCCTCTCCAAAGATAGGAATAACTATGGACATGCCCCATTCTTCAGGCACCTTCTCTTCATTCCACATAGCAACAATATACTTTTGGCAGATGGGTCACCAGGGAATCTCCGCCTTCTTTGAGGAGGGCTGGATAGAGACCGTCCGAATCTGGTGCCTCCTCACGTTTTAGTACGGATAGTTCCTACTTTATTTATTCTTCCGAAGAGCGATCAAGGTTTACTTCCATTCGACCGTATGCATTATCTCCACAGGCTGTGTTGCAGGAGGCCAGCTTAACTGTTCTTCGAAGTGTTCGGCCCATCTTTCTAGTCGACGTTTTTTCGAGTGAATTGATGAACCATCTTCTTCATTTATCGTTTCGCTGACCGTTGCTTTGCTGGAACCAGTCGATCTTATCAGTTGCTCTAGGGCACGGCTGTTTCCCGTAGCAATAGCCTCATTCAACTCTCGAGCTTTTGCCGTCCATCAGAGCTCTCGGTTTTCCCTTAGACTCTTAACTATTTGGCGGTTGAGGGATTTGCGTGCGCCGTCGTACTCGTTGCGTGCTGTTATGTCTTTCCTGGCATCGATCATTGATAGCGACCTCCCAGACATCCCTTGGTGGCCGCTAACATAGCTCCTTTCACATTTAGCCACGCTTCGTCCACATGCTGAATGCCACCACGGTATTGGTTTACTGTGAGGAGGTGTTGGGCTAGCTCAGATCGATGCTGTTGAGCTATGGTATTTCTTCGAAGATAGTGGATTGGAATGCTGCTTGCTGACTTGTAAGGGTTTGATGGGAAGCGAACTGCTAGGCGTGCACGCACCATGGTGTGACTCGATCAAGTTGTGTGCCCCAGAAGGAATGATAGTCATGAATTGTGACTCGCCACCGGTGGCCGATGGCCAGGTGGTCCAACTGGGTACACGGTTGACTTGTAATTGGTGGCGCAGCGAGTCCTCGTACTGGAGTCATCGTATTACGAGGCGGTTTGGAGGTCGTGCTGTCCTCTGCGATAGGAGTGTGAAGGCAGTAGGGCCCTCCCCCAGGCGACCAGCATGTCCATATTTATGGAAGCAGCGATGCTGCTGTTTACTACGCCGAATCAACTTGAAGCAACCTTCGTCGAGCACCACTGAGCGTTCTGACGCTCCACTACTTTCACCCTGTACAACTCATCCATGAAGGCAATACGCCAGAGTGAGACCATTACGGCACAGAAACAGTCATTTCAGGTTACAGATGTGCAGACATATTCACTAATCAGAGGTGTAATCCCCTCCATGATACGCCGGGCAAATGATCATGATATCTTCTAGGGACTGTTGCCCCGTACGAAAAATACGAACCATCTCCGTTGCGTTTTATTGCCTTTTCAAATGTTTCTTATCATTAACTGACTCACCTGATGGCTGGACCATTCCTGTATATTTACATGGAGGGAGAAATGTGAAAGAGCTGAAGGAGTTCATCCTTGGTGTTCTGAGATGTATAACCACTCTGTCTTGTATGCGTGTTTTGGAGACACAGCACACATCAATTTTAAGGGAGTATGTGGTTCCAGAAAGCATTGCCTGTTTGCCAATTTGACATAGAGTGCGGACGTTAAAAGCTTCTATATAGGAAGTATTTCGTGGATTCAGAAGGGTGTTTCGATGCGTTGCCTGCTTAGCTTGCGCAATATTTTCCAGAGGAGCAAGTATATTGAAAAGTTTGTTGCACAAACTAACCTACTCCTGACGCTTAGTTCACCCACGGCGGCCATGCCGGTTGAACTCACTGTTGATAACACTCAACCCTACTAGTGACTTCCGTGTCTAACTTCCACACTGATACAGTTAACATACAGAAAGGGAGTTCGTGTACGTTTATACGGAGTAACAGTGGATTTCGTAATCATTAGGAATATATAGTCCAAGTAGGCATGTCAGCAGTAAGAGGCAATCCATGCCACTCATTAGCAGCCACTGCCAAACTAACTAAAGATTACGCTAGTGAGCGACGGTACGGGACGTATTCATCAGACTCTGCAAAATTTGCAGTATAAAATAGCAACTGCCGAACCTTGTTTCTGAAAAGCTTGGTAAACATTCGGTGGTTTTTAACTGAGCAACGTTTCTCTATATGTTTTGCGGCGTAAGAGAAGCCAACTGATACTGGAGCAATTTTGAACTACTCATCTGCCCATCCGAAGTCGGTATTCGTCACTATTGCCCGAATTGAAATAGGGAAGAAACTTCGGGATAGCTGATATCCAGCTAGTTTGATTAAGCGTAACTTGCTAAGGGTAGTGAAACCCCACACACAAGGGATTGGGACTGCTGTTATTCCATAGAAATCGGGGACACCGGAGGTCATTCGAAGGTTTCTAAACACGGCTAACATAAGAGTAGCCTTCCAGAAGGAAAACACTCTGCGCTTTGCATCGATGCAATTGAAGGATCGCCCCTCGGCGAACAGAACCTGGGTGTGGTTCCAGAAAGCATTGCCTGTTTGCCAATTTGACATAGAGTGCGGACGTTAAAAGCTTCTATATAGGAAGTATTTCGTGGATTCAGAAGGGTGTTTCGATGCGTTGCCTGCTTAGCTTGCGCAATATTTTCCAGAGGAGCAAGTATATTGAAAAGTTTGTTGCACAAACTAACCTACTCCTGACGCTTAGTTCACCCACGGCGGCCATGCCGGTTGAACTCACTGTTGATAACACTCAACCCTACTAGTGACTTCCGTGTCTAACTTCCACACTGATACAGTTAACATACAGAAAGGGAGTTCGTGTACGTTTATACGGAGTAACAGTGGATTTCGTAATCATTAGGAATATATAGTCCAAGTAGGCATGTCAGCAGTAAGAGGCAATCCATGCCACTCATTAGCAGCCACTGCCAAACTAACTAAAGATTACGCTAGTGAGCGACGGTACGGGACGTATTCATCAGACTCTGCAAAATTTGCAGTATAAAATAGCAACTGCCGAACCTTGTTTCTGAAAAGCTTGGTAAACATTCGGTGGTTTTTAACTGAGCAACGTTTCTCTATATGTTTTGCGGCGTAAGAGAAGCCAACTGATACTGGAGCAATTTTGAACTACTCATCTGCCCATCCGAAGTCGGTATTCGTCACTATTGCCCGAATTGAAATAGGGAAGAAACTTCGGGATAGCTGATATCCAGCTAGTTTGATTAAGCGTAACTTGCTAAGGGTAGTGAAACCCCACACACAAGGGATTGGGACTGCTGTTATTCCATAGAAATCGGGGACACCGGAGGTCATTCGAAGGTTTCTAAACACGGCTAACATAAGAGTAGCCTTCCAGAAGGAAAACACTCTGCGCTTTGCATCGATGCAATTGAAGGATCGCCCCTCGGCGAACAGAACCTGGGACTGTGTCTACGGAACTAAGTATAACGACTGCACTAAGGTCTATATAGGACAGACGATCAGAGAACTTCACACCAGAATCGGAAAGCACAGGAGGAAAATAAACAGGCTGCCGAGATGAGTATCGAACGTTATTGAAATGACTCGGCAATGGCGGAACATGCACTGGACACGTAACACAAAATAGATTTAGAACATGTTGAAGTTTTGGAGCGAGAACTACGGTCCACGTCACAATGACTGATGGCCAAGGTGGTGGAAATCACCTAGCATCCCAGTGTTAACAGAACAGAAGGTCTGGAACTGGCTAGTGTGTGGATAATGGTTTTGGATCAGCAAAGCTGACAGGTTGGTGTTCGGTTATCGGAAAGCGGAGTGAATGACACAAGTAGCCTGAAGCTGAATTGCACATCATCTCACCCATCTTCCCCCTCCATCATCAGCTAAATTGTTGTAGCAAACAAAAGCCCACAAATAACAACGGAATCTACCAGTGGCACCCAAGGTGAACCATCAAGTGAAGCACTTGATCAAAACTAATTTGAAACTCCCCCAACCCATCAACCAGAGGACTTAGGCAACCACACTAACCGACAGGACATTTTAATTGACATTCAACATCGATCTTATGTGGTAATCTGAAGGGACCTTTCTGACTGATTCTCCGTCTGTCCTAAGACCCGGCCAACTTGGTTACTTGCTTACTTGGCCTGATGAAAATTCTGTGCCAAAAGCGAACTGTTGTCCAGTTAAAAACCACTGATTCTTCACCAAGCCTTTCTGAAACGATGAATTCTCTTCCAGACATTTTCCAGTTGCTTATTCTGGAGTTTTTGCTGCTGGTGAACGATGGGATACCCATTTCCTGAGTAGTTGATCCCCACCGATGATCTTGCAATAACCAGGACGTGAACTTCGAATTTTTACCGAATTTTGTTCCCAAAGGCAGCCACACGAAGCTTACATGTTTTTCATTCGGTCAGCTTTTTTCAGGTTTTCGAATGTTTCCCGTCATATAACTACACTAACTACACTACTACGTTTCAGTTTAACTGAAAACAGCTTTGTCAAACTGATTTTTTCGACACAACTGATCCTAGGTTGAATACTCAGGTTTTAAGCTCATTTGCTTAGCCTGAAGTGTTAAACCTCAAGAAATGGAAGGTACTATACTTTTTTAATACAAATTACAGTAAGTACAGTCATTCTTGGATTCGATTTCTTGTATATATTGCGGAACAAAAACGTGTGAAACAAGCGTAGGTTCACGCATTTTAATGGTCATAGCGAAGGTGCCCTATAACAGAGAAATGGTGATCAATAAATTCCTTTTTGAGTAAATTTCCCAATATTCGTTTGCTTATTTTTCAGTACGCAATGTCATTTGTGTTCAACCCCCACAAATGGCTGCTTACGAACTTCGACTGCTCATGTGTGTGGTAAGTGGCAAACCATTTGTGGCCGTACGAAATTGTAAATCTCTTGAGAAACAATGTCAGCAATACATATGCACGTAAATTTTGCGCTTTCGAGAAGGTTTAGGATTAGATCATGTCAAACTGCATTCTCCCGTAACCGAACTTTCCTAAACAATTTGCCCTGCTAATCGGCCCTCAGTACAGTGTTCCAATTTGTAAAAATGAACGGCTTGGAAATACACCGAGCTACTTAGAAATGTGAAAAGTTTCCATGAATGACCAGCATCCCACATCATTGGTACGGATCTGAAACTCAGTGTGCTTCCCACAGCAAACAGGAACCTGTACGCGTCATCTGACCAGCTAGCAGCCTACCAGATATTCTGTTTCTGCCCCAAAGACGCAGGGGGATAAACAGAAAATTATAAATTTGCTGCAACGTCTCCACTGCCAGACGGAAATCCGCTGGTGAGATTATATCCGCTACACTTTACTATTTGTAGTCTGATTTTGGCTTCTGTGTTCTGCCCTCAAACTCATATCATCGCTGGTGCTCGCATTGAGCCAAAGGTCCTCTTTAGCCACTAATTTGTCACTCGTGTCCTGTTCTCTAATAAAGACTCCTCTTAGAAGAACTTTCTTCTCTATTCCCTGTATCCCTGCAGTCGAGAAAATCTTAAACCTCCAAACCTGAGTTCAGACTCAACAAAACGTTACCGCACCACCACTACTAACTCTTCTAGTATACGGAAATCAATTTCATGTGAAAACCAGAGCACACAAATACTTTTGGATTTGGCACTCGATACCTGTTTAAACATGACACAATACTTTTTTTCATAGGCAAGATACCACTAACACGGTTCAGTTGCCTAAGTTCCAAGGTGGCGCTCATACGTTCAGTGGAACTTTTGAGTAGTACTCATTAGAGTTCGTCAATCGGGGTACGAGATAAGTACTGACAATAGACTGTTCAAATGATCTGATGGAATATAAAATGGACACCATCGCTCCATTTGTTTTTACTTTAAACTCTTTAGTTTTATCCCACTGATCACATTTACTCATTCTGGTTCATATTCGTGATATGCCAGGCTGTAGGAGAGAAAAGTAGGGAGCCAGTTAGTTTGCAGTCAAATTTACATTTTTCGCAAGTTTAATGGTGATAAACTGAACGAATTCAACGCAATGGTCAGCTAAGAAAAGACTAAGGTAACTGACAAAGGATATGGATCGATAATATTAAGACCAGCAAGACTGATCGATGTGCAGATGCGCGTCCAATCGAGGAATCCATGTGGGAACATGAGAATTTCTAATAATTACAGCATCTTTCACGATTGACTACACATTTGGCATAAATCAGTTTGTAGAACTCAAGCTCCACTTCCCATTTAAGAATGATAGGGTCTGTAAGTTGCTTTTAACGGATTAAACTGCATGATTACATGAATGACCATGGTGCTAATTCGTAAATAGCCTTGAAAGGTTTCTTTGGATTGGTGGCTACATTGACTGTGCCGTTAGCTCCTAAAAGTGAAATATGATTTACATTCTCGATCATACTAGAATGTATGACTACAGACCGTCAGATGCTCTCACGCAAGTATACTTGGTAGTGTTGTTCCCATGGTGCATTCGGCGATCAAACTTTAAGCTAGGCTTGAATACCCGCTCCTTTACCCTTAGACTTAAGCTGATTTATCAATCCGCTGCTTTGTTGTCCTTTAAGTTGGTCTGTACTGTACCACATAACTTAAAATAGTGATGTTCTTTCCGTAAGATCACATTCCGCTTCTGAAAATTTACCTGCTGTTTGGCCATCAGTTCATTCTCTCCTTCACCAAATTGCTATTGCTATTTCGTGATAATTGAAGTAGCCCAATTTTCGTGTTTCAGAAGTCTTTTCTCCGCACCCACCTCTTACTCAAAGGTGAAGAATCTCTGGGGCACTGCCATTTTTCTCACTCTCAGTGGTTTTTTCTTTGAGATGTAAAGGGCGTACTGTATGCTACGCAGACACCGAAATTCTGTGCACCTGCGAAGAGCATTGCCTGGAGCAGGCAACAATCCAAGGCAGAAGATCACACAATATCGCAATGTAATCCATCTTCGAGAGTTATTTCGAACTTCTCCTCTGACCCTTCTATACGTCATCTCCATTAAATAAACAGTTCAAGTAATCCTCATTTCAGGGGAGTTTCGAAAGCACTAAGTGGATTAATTTCCGTTTAACAGCACCGAGGAGTAATCTTTAACAAAGGATTGGAACCCACAAGTCAACCAGACTTCATTTAGTACCGTCAAAACCCATGACTCTACTAAAGAACCTCCAAACGACCACAGATTATGAGTTCATTGTCCGTTAGAAAGTAATATGAATCAATACACCTACATATGCCATGAAATTCGAACAGCTCGTTACATGTTCATTTTGTAATCGAAGCTGTCGTGTGAAAAACTAAACAATGTCAAGCAGTAAATGCACCATAATTTCCTCAACCTTTGTCGTCTGCAATGTGTGTATATTTTCTGAAGGTCAACTCGAGCAAACTATACAATTGGTAGCTAATAACAGGCTACCTTGACATTAAGTTCTACTCTGTTTCCTCCAACGTAGGTTCAAGAAAGCAGAATGGATAGTCAAATCGTTCTGCGTGAATCCGACCTATCTACGGTACAAAGACGAAGGTAGAATGCCAGATCTTCGAGTAAGAAGATTCGGTTCTAACAATTCAGCTTTTCCATTTAGCACTGGCAAATTCCTTTCGGACGCAAATTCCGCTCACTGAAGTTATGGTTTGTCATGCGTCGATTTGGTGTGCATGGACTGCAACAATACATTCGAAATGTGAGTCGTGCTCAGTTCATATCATTTTAGCAATCTAGCATATTGAACTGGCACACAAGTTTGAGCGGCTGATGCTATCCGATCAAAGGTTCGAAATCGTCCACAAAGTGACCATGGGCTTGGTTTGCTTTAGAATCAAGGTGAGCTATGTTTCACGGCTGACTTTTGTTGCTCTTAAAAATTGCGTTTGCGTCTGTAAAAATCCATTCATAAAAGTTGTGTATTGCATTTAAACGATTTAAAAGACTGACAGTGAGGTCATAGCTGCAAATGTTGTACGATTACTTATGTCCATGCGATTGTCACATACGGTGCTACCAGTGAAAGGAAGAAGGCCTTCGCTGCGGAGTTGTCTATTTGAGAACACCAACTTAACAGTTACAGACTATTGAACAGGGGAGCAAAACTCTCATATGCATCTCTTTACAAAACTGAATATCCACCTTCTCCTTGAACGCGTCTTCCTGAACTTTTCTGGATATTCATTGACTGTTACTCAGATCCAGGCAAATGCTACAAAGAGACTCCGGCAATTCCGTAACAGATCTCACTTTTCAAGAGACGCAAAACGGATTTACGAGAAGACGTACTGCTCACATGCCTCAGCAGTAGTATCCACCGTTACACCAGTAACGCAGTGTTGAACAGGCCCAGTATTTTTAGCGGAAAGCCAAAGCATACCGCAGTCAATGACAGAAATGCGATATCGGTCCACGCTTCTACATTTCACTGTTTCTCGGGTTCGTCTCGGTGGAATAGCACCATTGGTATCTGGTCCTAGGAACGAATAACTACCGATGAGCCCTTATGGTAACCACATCATGTCTGGGGGAAGGGAAATCAAGCCGAATTTGCCAATGCATAACCACCTCCTTACTGACAAGTGCTTTACCATGCCAGTTTACACTAATTCCGCAGGGAGAAAACGAACTAACAAAGAAACTCTATCATGATATTGAGGCGGACGGCAGAATCCATCTTACTCCGTCGGAGTTTCATCATCCTGAAGAAGTTTACTTCATTCGCTTTGCGGTATGTCATCCGGCAGCTGAGGAAGCACACATCAACTACGCATTTCAAGTGGTTCAGGAGATAACAGACCAGCTCTTACCAAGACCATGATTTTTTAGGAATCATTGAACCATCGCGGCGAAAATCTGTTTAGTTCATTTCATGATTATGCAGCATCATATGAAGATGATTATACAAAAATACTTTGCTACCGTTTGTCTTTTTGTATTCTCCACCAAACGGCACCTTTACTCAACCTGAGACCGTCGAAGTGACAGACCTTTCCGAATCCAAATGTTCCGAATAAATCTCAGCTTTACCGCAATGCAGAACGTCAAGACAGGTGAAAAGCCAGAAAAACCCAAAAGAACAGAGGTGTAAAACTGAAAATGTTAGATGCGACTAAGCTTGTAAGGCAAATAGACATTCTGTTCGACAATTAGTGCCTAAATGATGGCTAGGTGTACATGAGACAAAATGGTGAATGTGTTCCAAGGTTTTGGGTTGTGTCCTGATTCGACCAAGCTGCTGACAATGGACGTTACAGGTGCTCGTGCCCGGTCGATGGTTCCTTAATCTATTCCTGTTTGTTGTCTTCTCAACCGGTGTACAAAGTGCTCAACTATGTGGTTTTTGTGTGGTCACAAAGTTTGGAAAAAGTAGCATGATGGCATCGGTGTAGGTTTTGCTGTGTGTTATTTGCTCCACCTTACAAAGCAAGCCTAAAGTGACTTTCTTGTGTCATTGTGTTATCTGAGCGAACCAGGTGGAAAGTAAGTTGTGTTTGCGCATCAATGAAAAGCCGAACGTGTGGTCACGTGGTCAGCAGCCTAGAACTGTCAACAAAGAGGACACATGGATGAGGTCTGTATGCTCATCTAATGAACTGCGGTGCTTCTGTCAGAAACTGCTAAGCAATATGAGCACACAGCCAAGATTCATCCTCAAATGTCTACAAACAGACACAAGGAAATTATACGATTGTTTCCTGATATTTTACCTCTGAGGATCTCTTAATGCTTCGTATACTGCTATCCTTGATGAAGGAGCTATTTAGAAAGGATTCGAACAGAAGGCTCTCCATTCTTGCTCAAGAGCAGACGACAATTCAGTTTTTAGACCAATGACTTCCACATCCTTTTAATTGCTACGCAACTGTGTCTATTTGTTCCTCGCTCACCGATGAGTGTTAGCCTGTCCAAAACCACCACGTGTCGGAAAAAGTCAGCTTTTAACTGGGTGGGAGGTGCGGAATACCATTGAGCCATATTTTAACTGCTCATCTTTGTATTCCTGTGACGACTGCTTGTGATATTAATTATCCCTTCGTCTGATTATAAGTATAATGGTACTGTATGTCGATTTCAAATTATTCATTCCGAATGAAGCCTGAGATACTTCTAAACCAAACTTCCGGGGCCATAAACCCAAGAGGGTTTCTTCTCACTGTGGCCATTCGACGACCTCAGCGAGCCATTATTCTACTGTGTTCACGCAAAGACTGCTATAATCTGGAAATATATAATAACAACCATTATTCTACTGTGTTCACGCAAAGACTATATATAATAGTCAAAAAGAAATAGTCGCAAAGAAATATATAATAACACACAAGAGTTTCTCACTTCGTTTGGCTGTAGAGCTTAAGTGAAGTTATCATTGTTCAGTTGTAACACCCATTCGGTGCCCAGCTGCTATGCCATCCAAGAGAAGCACGGGGGCTAGGATACTGTCAGGTTGCCCAAGCCTAGACAGGGGAAGTCGAGAGGCAGAGGTCGGATTCGAACCACGGACCTTTCGGTCAGTAAATTTGCCCTCTAACCACGGAGTCATCTCGCCCCCAACTTAAGTGAAGTGATCTGCAGAAGAGATCGAGAAGTGGTCTTTGCTCAGAAAGGAGACATAAGAATTAGAGAATTAAACGTGGGTTGGCTTAAATGAGGCGCTTTTTACTGAGCAAGTATTTAGCATGACTCTGTGTGATTCACTTTTTCAAATGCGGTGCTTGCGCTAGCGTCAGCACAACCCAACTGATCTCAAATGTATATGATTTTGGTCAGTCAAACTGCTGGCTGCAGTAGGGGCAAACCATGGAGTCGAAGGCGCCTACAACCGCTCACGGTAGTACTGTACCAGCATCATACAGATATCATATATCACTCTCATTTGAACAGTCGTCACAATATCCTGGCGCAATCGTTCTGATGAGGGGGGAAGCAGTGGACTGGAGTTTCGCTATTGTTAGAGCTCCTCAATGGTGCACATCCATGGCTGTGCCCCGGGGTTTGAACTCATTTGACGTACGAGGCGAGCATCTTACCACTAATCCACCAACGCCAGCTGGACTCATCTGAACAGGACGTCTGAACAGGAGAACAAGTTCGCATCTGATTGCGCTAGGACAGGAGTACAACCGTCCAAACCAGAGCGATGTGAGTGTGCGTTCTACAAATCCCGCGACCACACACAAATAATCAAAGCTATGTTCGATTTGTTCCATTTTTTGTCGCCCTATCAGCAACCTGGGTAACTGCTCTGCGCGATATAATACGGACAACACAAGGGAAGATCCCAGCTACATGAGAACGCATGGTTGAGAGAAATTAACGTTTTGTCTAGTTCAGTGGTATACACCAACTGTGCACGAAATGAGGACAACCAGCTGAAATAATTTATATAATGTCTTGCCGTAGGCTGTGTGGAAAGTAGTCACGACCCTGAATGCGACTGTTGAGCTATATACGTTTTCTGTGAGCCCAGATCAGCGATAATGTGAAGGCATCACTCTCATTCAGACAGTTCACTTGAAAAGATAAATTCAAAAAATACCAACAACAGTGGTAAGGTTAACAAATCACCGCTAAATGCACACAGTCACTGTTACATTACCATGAACGTGACTTTGATGGTGGCTTCTGTTTAGTTGTTTTCCTAGGATGACACAATCTTCTCACTGGGGCCATGTCACAAGTTCTAAAACATATTGCCAAAGAAGTTTCTTTCGCAAACGTTCAACCGGTCAGACTCTATAGTGAAGTGAGCAGTTCAGCACTGCTATGAGCCAGCATACACTCGGGCCCGCGGGCCAGATTCAACCCGCTATTAATTAGTATCATAAACAAAACGTTGCGTTCTTTCCCCGACAAAACAAAACCTGTCGGATAAAAACCGATAGGTTTTGGCCGCGGGACCAGCCTACAGAGCAAAGTGTGTACAGCGGGCGCTCATTGCGGCAGTAACAAACCACGTGGGTGACAAACGAATCGGGTTACACAGTTGTATCGGCTTAAAATCGTGAAACATTTACCGGCACGATGCATCAAACACTGCATCCAAAAATGACGCGACGCTGGTGTTGTGACACTAATGTGATAGTAACTTATTAGTATGCATCTCGGAAGACCCCTTTCACGAAAGCGTTCGCAGAAAACATAACCATGTTTATCGAGAAATACACTCATCTGCAAATCAATTTGGTTTTTGCGAGAGACTCAGCTGAAACCCAGCTGAACCTCTCGTTTGTGATGATTTCAGGCAACTGAATGTGCTGCATCAGGCCGCCTCATGTTCCAGTTGCTACGATATTCGAGATATCGCGATACATGTATATTCTAATGCACTACTCATAAGGTTGCTGAAAATTCTTCGACAGCCCACGACCGGTTTCGCCCTCCCGAGTTTCCGTCAACCTTATGTTCTACTTGAATCCAAATTGGACTGTTGTTCGAGAAATACACTCATCTCGAATATTGTGGCAACTGGAACATGAGGCGGCCTGGTGCAGCACATTCAGTTGCCTGAAATCATCACAACCGAGAGATTCAGCTGGGTTCCAGGTGAGTCTCTCGCAAAAACCAAATTGATTTGCAGATGAGTGTATTTCTCGAAAAACAGTCCAATTTGGGTTCAAGTAGAACATAAGGTTGACGGAAACTCGGGGGACTGCGCCTACCTGATGAGCCCCAAGAAGGGCGAAACCGGTCGTGGGCTGTCGAAGAATTTTCAGCAACCTTATGAGTAGTGCATTACGAATAACGATGTTTACTTGGTGGCTAAAAGAGAACCAACTCTTTATCATCATCGTGCGATGTGCGGTGGAAATAATATGTTAATTTTGTCCTTGGCGAGCTGCTCAAGACATGAGGCTTTTCACGAGTGTTTGCGTGGGGTGGTGGGACAGGAAAAAGTGGCAAAAATATAGTGTTGTAAACTGCATGTATGGCCGCGAAATCACGTTCAGACCACTCTAATATGAAGGAAGAATCCTTCTATCCTGCAACTGATGATTGCACACCGAAGGGCGGAAAACTGCACTAGTTTCGTCCTTATGGAGCTCACCAGCAGTGCATATCGTTAAACGTGCTGGTATTTGAACTCCAGCCGAACTTGTTACCACTAATTCACTAGCGCACACTGGACGCATTTGAATGTGAAAAATCATGTCTACAATTGAACGACCTGGCCTCTTGACTGACGACTCAGAAGTTGTCCTGGGCGGTCGACTGAATCACCTGTCAGGACGTCACGGCCAGGTAGCGCGATGAAATCTTTTAACACTCGTGCCCAGTACCAGTGTTGTTCTTCCAACAAATCCACATTTAAGCTATGAGGGAAGTGAGTTCTTTCATCTTAGATAAAGTTCTGTCATGATTCCACGAACCCTGTGCTGAAATGATGTGCTGTTTTTGCTCATTGATTGATTCAATGAGGTACAAATACACATTTCACTGCTTGACTTGTTCACCAATTCCCAAATCAAATCAAGCGTTTTGCCACACTACGACCCTCCTGATGCAACCGGTAACCCTAGGTCGGCGAATTTTGAAGGGGCTTTTGTTCAAGAATTTTAGAGTTCTAAGGCAAACTTGAGGCTTCCATTCAAACACAGACTAGGAAAAGTATATATGTGGTGATTTGAGAACTAATTTGTGTCAAAAAATTGATACTAGAACGGTCGGAAGTCATCACTGAGGGCTAGCTGACAGATATTCAAAGGTGTTGAATAAAAGCGACAGTGGTGTGGTGGTCACTGTTGAATGGTTCCACTGTATAAGTTAGGTTTACTTACAACTAGCTTGTGAAGCAGTTTCATTATGTCAGGCCGGACCAGGAATGGGGACTTTTGGGGACTACCGCTTGAGTCGATCAATCCGTTCTAAAAGGATAGCCAAGCGTGTAAGCGTGATTAAGCTGTGGAACCATAGGAGAGACAGATGAACAGTGGGTATTCATCTTTATCGGAAAATATCGGTATTTCCAGCTTGTTTGCAGGTTTATTCGCTTTTCAAAACCGGATTAGCCATATGACAATGCGTCCGATTTGCTTACTCCACTAGCGTGCACGAATAGATGGGCTGAGGTCAACCTAAATGTTCCAGCAGGTGCAGCTAAATCAATTGCAAATAAGCGACTGACCCAGTCGATCGCTTACGTTAGAATTTAAGCCTGTCTAAAAAACTGATTTGCCTCTAGCCTTGATCTTCCAAGTAAAGGTGATAACCTAGCAGTCGATGCCGATTTCTTCGTGAGAAACTGGAGATTCCCTACTGCCTTTCCTGAAACAATACACACTGTTAACAATGCATTACAGCTAATATCACCTACAGAAAGCCGTTTGCCTCATCTTAAAATTTGTTGCAAAACGCTCTTTTATTAGGATCACTTGAATAACATAAATTCAGCTGCATAACTCATTTTTGAAACTCAATACATGCACAGGAGTTAATACACCAGGTTCCACAAATAGCCCCCAACCAAAACCGATGTGCTACGAAGTAGCATCTTACTCGGGGTGGCAGAGTTATGGGGCACAGTTAGTTGTGCTTGTAGTGCATATCGTATGCGTCTTCGATAACTGTTACACTGGTATAGTTTATATCTGATACGTTTCACTTCACTTTTTAGGCGTCTCACTTTTCGAACTAGACCTTTTATTTTCGAGATTTGTCGCGCGGAACGATGGTTCGTCGAGGTAGGTTTCACAGAACTAGTGCGACTTGATGGCCGGCGCAGAACTTGGACAGCTAGGAAAAATGTTCTACGTGGAGATAATGAAACGGAAGCGCGTGCTGGAACTGCGGATCTCTGGGAGGTGGGTGTTTTAGTTTTGTTGCCGTCTGCCTCCGATTTATTACTGGCAGTACTTTCCGCAGATTTCGATGCCGCATCACTTTTAACTCCCATGACATTGTTCCAGTCGCCGGTTTCATAACTTCCTGGCGGACCAAATAACATGTTATTTGATTCCATTTCATAGTCGTATTCCGGGATTGGACCATAAGCATCGGGGTATGGACCATCAAAAAACATCCCGGGTCCGTTATTTGGTCCATGTAACGTCTCATACATTGGTTCTTGCATGGGGGGTTCGTGCTGAAGAAATGAGGGACCATGAGGTCTTCCTGGATGTTCCATTGCCCAGAACTTATCAGAAAATGCCATTCCACCGAAATTAGGAGAACCGATTCTGGCAGGATATTCAGGCTGATCAGGTCTTTCAGCGCCATTTGGTGGAAATTCAAATCTGTTGGGAGGAGCAAACATAGGTACATGATGTGGGAAATTCGGACCACCATGTGAGATGTCATTTGACATCGGACCACCACGCATAACCTCCCTCGGGAAATCTTTATTATTTTCTGACATCCGGTTTTTCTTCGATTTCCTTTTCTTCTTTGCTTTTCTTCTGCTTGATTTTCCATGCTGGGTTGACTTCGTTCCAGTGTCGTCTGTAAGCAGCTGGGAAAACAACCCTAAGACCCTGTTGATAGTACTCATTTTGTTATCATTGGATTCGTCACTTGGCTTATCTGAACTGTCTTTCTGAATATCTCCGTCGACCTTCTCCAGAGAGGCTTTTTCAACCAGTTTCTGGGAACCACCCAGAACCTTCTTTTTATCGTTTTCTCTAACAAATGCTGGCACAAGCAATCGTCGGAATGTATCTGTAAGGGCTTCTGCGGTGGCATTTTTAGGCTCAACGCCATCGCTGCCGATCACCGGTCCATAGAAATTCCGATCTGGCACTTTTTCTACAGCTTCTGGTCCGTTCAAAGATGGAACCTTCATGTTCAATGGAACATCATGAAAACCGTGAATTCTATCCATGTTATTTGGAAAGGACATAGGACTAGGAGGCCCCATCATATGCGGAAGACCATTACGCTCATTAACCATTGGATGGAATACTGGTTCTTGCATAGATGGTCCATGTTCGCCTCCTCGTATAAAGCTGAATTCAGGAAATACTGGTGCGATGCCGTTTACTCCCACCACCTTGTCGCCTGGCTGAACTTCGCGCACTTTTTCCCTCTCCAAGTTATCTTCGGTATGTTCTGGGAATGATGTGGAATGTGTAACTCTATCCGGTCCAACTTCTCCAGCGGAAGTTCTTTCGGTAACGGATTTGATATTCTGTCAGAAATTACAAAAACGATGGGGAAAAGGTTGTGAGCAAAATGAACATTTTTACTTGATACAAGTGAACTTGTTTAACACATCTACTGGTTTTGAGTAACTTTAGATAAATCACTGATGAGGAACTAATGTTTGGGATGTCTGAAAAGAAAAAGGGAATCCGACGTTTACCAGTGGCATATAACTTCACGGACTCTGCAGCTTAAAAGTTCAACAGACCTGGTCCGAGCACCAGTTCGCCAGAAAGGTGAGGGTCACAATAAGGCCTACCACAACTACTATTTGGAAAGAGTTGGATACTTTGAGGTGGTTAAACGTACGGTTAATGTACTGTGCAGCTAATTTTATTCGTAAGTTAAGACTCTGTGCGAAAAAATTCTTGTGGGAAAGGGTGATATCGTGGTGGTGAGTAATTTTTCCTAGTGTTCATCCATATACCCTCTCATCGGCGCATCAACCCGCCCATTCAGCCTAATGAACCTACAAGTTGCCACATACTGTTAAGTTTCGGTACGCAGATACTAAAAAAGAGGGGGACGCTGTTGCCCTTCTGAGTAGTCTTTTTACTCGGCGCAAACTTACACACAATTCACGAAAAATGGATTATGCACAGGTCAATCTTATTAGTTGAATCTTGAGCATCGTCCAGTCCAGATATTTTTGAATGGAACTTCCTAACTCAAGATTTTTCATGCACTTTGTGAGTGAAAGAACAATACTGTTCTATTCCCCTTTAACGGTAGCTGTCACCCATTGGATTACGCATCTCTATAATCTGTATGACTTTTTGGAACCCGGCGTGTGACTGCAATATGCCCAGTTCAGCAGCATCAGGCAAATGATTGTAAGTCAACTTTTGCTGAGACGAGGGGTATGAAAAAGGGCGGGTGATGACAATGCCTCCTCCATTAGACTATCCAGCCGCGGACACCGATCACCATTGCTCACGCATTCACTCTACATATTAAAAAGCCACACCGAAGCAAGTGATCACCGACTGAAATTATCGCAGTCTGAATTTGGGTTAAACCCGTTAGCGCGTTCGATCTATCTATAGGCTCTTTCTCTTCATAATTAGTGCTAACGTACCTCCATCACTAACTCGAGCTAGTACATGTTTGCTTCAAGGTGAATGGTACTGAGCCAGGGGCTGTTTTAGCCTCTGCATTTTTGTTTACTTTCTTCTGAGGCCGTTGCATACTTTACAGTTATCTGAGCACGACATTTTGGCATGCTGCTCCAAAGCACTACTCTCATAGGTGGGATGTGATCTCAGATCAGCTTGAAGCCTCCCAACCAATCTCTAAAATACCCCTATTGGTCGCTGTCCGAGACTCTGGTGTGCGCAATCAAAAATCAGAGGGGATATTTATTAGTGTCACTCAGTGTCATGAGAACATAAGAAAGTGAAATACCCTAGCAACACAAAGCGGTGGTCCATGATTCTCATGTATAAAGTGCTGTTTTCTGTTACGTCATCCGAAAATGTCCTTATCATTATCATCATCATCATCATCATCATCATCATCATCATCATCATCATCATCATCGACAGTATGGTATCAGTGTTGAACACTGATGCTTCGCCGCCCTAAAAGGCTGGCGTGGCATGGGTTTCTTTGTATGTGTGAAATTCATGGTTGTACGCGGGATGGGATACTGCCGGAGCACCAACACCGATACAGGAGGACGATTAAGGTACTCATCCAAAGCCTTTGGCACAAAAGCCTGACCATAAGGCAGCGGTGTCCGGCGGGAAATACAAGTAAATTTCAATTTTCACAGAACAAGCCGTCACAGGTGTTCTAACCCCTAACCTGGAAGGCCAGGAGACTGTGTTCGTCAAACCTCTAACGAATGACCAACCTGGTATGACAGATTCCGGGAGTGTCATACGGAAACCCCCAGTGCAGCTCAGTGGGCCACAGAGGCACACAAACCATTACACCATGGTAAGGTCCAGTCTCTACGTGACCTGAAACTGTCGGACCGAACAACCAGCATTCATAGTCCCGGCTCGACTGAAAACTCGCTGCGAATATCATCAGACCAAGAGAACGGAATTAAGAAGTCTTTCACCTCAAGATTGATTGGCTGGTTGCGATGCACTTGAAACCGTTTAATGGAATTTTGAGACGGAGATTCGTCCTTTAAATTGTTCTTGGCCAGATACCAAGGCTTCCTTCTGTGTTTCTGTCAAGTCCGTCTTTCATTTTCTGCTTCTATGTTTGAACGCTTGTGGCTGCTTAACCGACAAGAGGAAGCCGATGAAATTTCGGGAAAATCATCTTCTGGTAGAACCCCATAAGTCTGTCGCGAAAATTTCTAAGACCTCCGAAAACTATTGAGAGTCAGCTGACCCAAAAGCGAGCCACATCCCAGATATGAGACACTACACTTGAGGATGCTGAAAGTCCTTCGGCAGTCCTTTTAGGGGCTCATCAGATAGGACCCCGATTTTCCATTAACCCTATGTTCTGCTTTAACACCAGCAAGTACGCGACAAGCGAATTATATTCTTTTGCAAGTTTCTTGGTGATAAGGGATTAATCAACCAAATTTCTGGTTTATTACGTTCTTTGCCAACTGCGTGCAATTTAGTGTCCCAACAGGGAGCCGCACCTACTTGCTGAGACCTAAGTAGGGTGAAACAGGTTGCGTATTTCTCTGAGTTGCATCCTACTTTAAATGAGTCGGTGTCAATATAACACCTAAGTTTTGCAGGTTTGCATTTAACTTCAGGTTTGCTATAATGGGCTTGAGCTGCTGTTTTGCCCCTTTATAAGTCTCAGAGTGAAATCGTCGTTGAGGACCCCAAGAATTCGGTCCAGAACCCGACAGCGAAGCAACTTATCGGGACGTATTAAACGCTAATAAACAACTTTCGTAGAATGTCGTCAGCAAACCTTGTGTAATCAACGGTCCATATTTGCACTTTTCTCCTAGAATCACGCTTATAAACATTTTGTGATTTAAGGCGATCCGAAATATGTTGAGTAGCGTTGGCAAATAGGAAGCTTAGCAATATTACAGAGAAGAATCTGAACCTAAATGTTGCCCAGTAAAGCAAGGCTGAGTAGGTGCACTATGCATTGTCCGTGCATAAACAGAGTAACGCATCCAGACCATCGTATTTTTAACCCCTGAAAGCTAAGCCACGGTTAAGCTAGCCTTCGCGGATCGTATGGCAGCAGTTAGGAGGTCTCTAATCACAGAGGTCGCAATTCATGCGCTTCGCCGTCGAGAAATAGAACTATGGCGGTGGTAGTATTGGAAGACTTGCATATACCATTCCAAGGCTCTTGAAGAATTTCGGATTAAACACTTATTGTAAATATGTCCTTCAACAGTCGATGCATCCCGTTTTTCCGCCCATATTCAACCTCTCGGTCTTTCGGTGTAGAAGTCACCAAACTTTTCACGCGCTGGAAGATTCATCATTTCTATGTACCTCGGTGGCTACGCTACCCGATTATGTGGTTTACCCCGCACGCAGCGTTTCATTATGCCCTGATCACTCTTCCGTGAAGACCACCAATCTCCGGCCTCATAAGATAGCTGGTATGATCTACGTACTGCTTGATTTCATTCTACTGGTAGAATAAATAAATCACTCCAGCCCCGCGTAACCCTTTAATCCACTACTGCTCTAAAACTAAATGACGTTTGTCACTAAGAGGTACGCAACCGGTTACATCACTCTACAGCGTCTCGTGGTATGGAACGAAAGTTTTCGACTGGTTGCATCAGCCACCGAGTTCAGCTATTTTAACGTGATAAGTTTCACTTACAAATTCGCCTACACATCAAGTGCTAACGCGTCAACAGAGCTGCTGGTAAATTTCATCAAGGGAAGCTTTGGTCAATACCTTATACTTTATGCAAAATTCTTTTTAAAGAGGGGGTGGTATTTTCTTACAAAAATACACGTTCAGTGAAGATTATACACTCGTTTTTATCATCTGGTCAGCAGCTTACCTATACCATAGCTAAGTTGAGTGTGGTTTCTGTCTCTACGAAACTGATTGTGGAGAGGTCTCTCTAAGATTTCAAACGAAAGCCTCCAAAAATTTCCTCTGATCCAAGTAATCCGCCATTCTACAATACCAGATGAGGTAGTAATGGGTTTAGTACTGAGACATTCAGAGTGCTCTATGAGGTACGTAGTTTTTCATGTTGAGTGGAGTGCTGGCTTCTTGACTTGAGATCATGCCAGGCGCAACATGCGAATGACAGTCAAGGACGAAGCAACCAACTACCACGAAAAAGCTTTAGGCATTTGAGCGTTTGCTTTGTCACGCGATAATCCGTTTGAAGCACACGCGCTCACAAAGTATTCAGTAGTTGGTTGAGAGAAGAAACCTGAGAGCAGTTATTTGACTTTTTAACCCAACGTTCCTGTGATCACGCTCCTTACTGCCACACACCAACTGCTTTGCGAACCTAAAGTCACTTTCGTTGTTCACATCTATAAAAACCGAACCAATAGTTGGTGAATAAGGACACGTCTGATGTGAGTCTAGCCAGAAGAAATAATCCGCATCTATCAAAATGGCTGCAGGCGCTGCTACGCTTTACAAACTTCAACATCAGGAAACTGAAAGTCAAGGATGGGTTAGGGTACGGATTTCCAGGTCCATAGGTGCGCATCTCGAAAGGTCCCCTAACTTGGTCGTTATTATTATTGGGTGACCACTATTGGTGAGCATTGCGCTTTTGGACATTTGCGAAAGCAGTCTGATGAATTTTGACTGGATGTATGGAAATGAAACTGCCACAGTAGAATCCGTAGCTGGCACTGTTTGTACTGTTCCCTAGTTACACAACTTCCTTAATTAATGTGGTGATGTAGTCCGTTCCACTTATGTACAGTAATGTCAACTGTCTATTCACTACAGAATCGACGAAAACTAGACGCTTAAACAAAGGTTGCATTCACTTCCTGGCCCTCGAAATTATCTTGTGGCCGTGCGTAAGCTGAACTGTTCACAAACAGCTGAGTCCGTTTCTACATGACTCTCAAGTATCATTTAGCAGCCTGCAAACATCAGGTTATCTACATAGTGAGATGGAACATACACAGCTTATTGCGAGGACTTCTGGGAGTTGAGTACTTTTGGTTATAACTTTTAACACCTATTTGGATATCACTAGATAGTCATTAGACTACTTGGTGATGAAAACGTTTGATTCCTAACGCAACAGTAGTTGGCGCCACAATATTCGGTATAACTGTTCATAAACTATTCAGATTTACTTACGTTTTCCATGATATCTTTGCAGTACTTTTCTGGTTCGGTGTTTTCTTCTGCCAACTGAACGCACTCGGGGGTAGAGCAGTAGGAATCATCGGATTTGCACTGACATGCACGGCATCCATCATTAAACCTTTAAAAAAAATCAAAACTGGCCGTTTTACTTGTAAGACTTGAGTACTTTTGTCATTATACTTTATCTTGTTTACTCCCATAAATAAAAAGTTTCAAAACAATTTTAGCACATTCACCCCCCCCCCTCGTGTGCAAGGATGTGGAATTTTCAATTACTTCTGCAGGTGCTGAAAACTTTATACAGGTGCCCTACTGAGTCTCACTGAATAGAACTAAACCTTCAAGAAACCACGCTGGTACTCGAATGCACTCTTAATTACACTTACTCAAATCCGACTGGCTTATCTTTGCAGTATTCCCGTTGATTGGGAATGCAATTGATGGCCAACTTGACCTTGTTCCCTGTCCTCACCACTTGGACTTCAGGAGAGACATTGACCTCCACTGCTCCAGCGAGACACACCAGAAGCAAAATCGACAATCGCGTTAAACAACAAACGTCCTTCTGTTTCTGGCGATTCATACTCCTCGTGATTTATTAGGCGTAAGCTTAGGTGGCAAATATATAGCTGTAAAATTATACCAATGAAATAAATCAAACAAACCTCTATTGTTATGACGGTTCTTATGAACGCATAGAAGATAGGGAGCCAAGTGGAGTGTTTCTTGTCATTTTTTCAAATCCGATGGTAACGGTTCCAGTGACTGAAGGTGCGGGAACTATTGATCCATAAAAGCCAAAAACAACTTATGTGGGATGAGCAGGGAGATTTAATCAATCCTGCGATTAGCACGTTTCATATTTCGAGGTGAGCTTCCTGCTAACTCTGCACTTAATGGACACAAATTAACTTGGAGCTGTTGATGGAATAAGATTTTCGACAAATACACTCATTTAGAAATCAATTTGTTTTTCACGGGAGACTCAGCTGAATCTCTCTTTTATGATATTCTTGGCGGGCTGTCGAAGAGTTTTCAGCAACCTTGTGGGTGATCTCTTTTATGAAAAAAGGATGCGTTCTGTGTTGCCGCGATTCCGCTGGTTTATTATTATGACACAAAACTCTGCAGCAGTTTCGTAATTTTCTAAACAAATCCGAACTTTGGGTGACTGACTGACAATGACAGTCGCAACATTTAGTTCACTCGACTGTTTTTTAGGAAGTACTTTTAGTTATTTCCTTGCTAAAATAGGTTGTTGATAATCGTTAACGTCGCCCTTATAAAAGTTGTCTTATCAAGATAGAAATACCTCAGTACTGTGAACATAAGCTTAGCTAAAATACGAAGTTGCATTTTCGCAGCACACTTGGCTGGAGAAAATCACAAATAAGAGATTTGTTTGGGTCATAATCTGACGCCGTATTGGTACGAAGAAGGATCCAGACAATTTGGATGTGTTAACTACAGTATACCGTTTTTATAATAACTGCGCAAAATAGCAAGCAATTTTGTTCAAATTGGAACAAGACAGAGAATATCTACATAAAGACGCGGAACTTGTGAAGAGAAGACCAACCGGGGGTCTCTCAGACGATTGTGGGCTGCAATGAGAACACACATTCGTGAAGTTGCGCTGCACTTTCTTTAGCAGAAGAGCGTATCTTTTGCTTGGAAGCTGAGAACGCCGTCCACTTGAAGACAATTTTTATCCACGGGAATCACTTTACAATGCGTTTGGGTTGGACTGAATCACAGAACTCCAGTCTTCGTAGTCTGCCGTTTTTAAGAATTCTTTGGAACACCAAAATAAGTCTAGGAATTCCAAGATAAATGAAGTGGTCAAAAGTTTAACAGATCTGCAGGTATGATGGCCACTTAGAAGAATTACTTCCTCGTGCCACTCAACACTGCGTCGGAAGTTTAATTGATGGCAGTTGAATCCAGAGTTGCAAAGTACTGATTATCCCTTAAAGTTGGAAGAACCACAAACAACAATTTCAAAAATTGGAAAGGGTATGCCTCTGATTTCGCTAGATCTCCTGCCGAGTTGTTTAAATATGGTGATTAAGGCTTGTGTGTAAATTTCTCCGCCTTATCTACGCAGTCTTATAATGTGAGGGTGTCTCACAGGACTCTGGACATTTCATAACTACTTACTCATTCTGAAAGTCGACAGAAGATGCGCGGTTACCTTGGAATCATTCTAAAATACTAGCTCTTCATCCTATAAGTCGGTTGAACGCGGGGCGTGTGAATAGAGTTGTTCAGAGGAGCAGTGTGAATTTCAAAGTGAGAGGAGTATATTTGATTTAGTTTTCTGCACGGGCCAAATAGATGAAAGGTGCAGTGAACGCAAACAACCACAATACGCATCGTGGATCGTTCTCCTGATGCACGAACAAACTGACTAATAATGTCATATCTTTTCGTTCTGAAATGTAGACTTCATTTTGAGCTTGCGGAACAAAACCTGCATGTTACAGCATTGACAGAAGGGAAAATGAGGCTGCGTTACGGTGCCGACGATGTTCAGTATGAATTAACGGCAACATGCTCAGTGACTTTTCGAAATGCTGGTGCTCACGTTTGGATGGTCAGCTGTTACATTTAGAACACTCTCTCGCCAAATAGATGGTGCATGACTCGAATGTCCGTATGCTGTTTTTTTTATTTACAGTTATGCTCTACTGACGTGCCCTGACCTATGAAGTCCACCGACAATATCCCCCTTGGCCTGGATACAGGTGTGTCTCAAACACCCGTCCTCTATCAGCCTGTACTAGGTGGACGCAAATTTTGCCGAAAATAAAGGCGAGCGGTAGAGAGATGACCCATTACTTAGATTTGATCTATCTGAATAGCCTTGGAACCACTGAACAAACGATGAACAAGGAACTGTACTGAGAAATGTCGAAAGCCGATGACTTTGTTAACATGCCTGAAACGATCGCCATCTGGGAAAGGATATAAAACTCGAGACGTACGTCGCTAGTGTGTTGCCTGCAACTTCATACAAAATGCAGACATGAATGGTGTGTCAATGCCACATATGTACCTTTGATGGATTTCATCTGTATTATCCCAAAGTGACCTTAAGATGTTGTTTAGAATGGATATCGAACATTCACTTAATTCGGACAGAAATCAGGTTGATCCACAACCATCTGTGACACCTATCCATGATAGCACAACGTGTGTTATGCTCTGCGTTCTCAGTTCGTCTGCTTCGAAGTAGACTTTATGGTTTCAGAGTGAGGGTTTTTGTCTACCTCCCTTTCGGAACTTTTAGTTAACCACTTTACTTTGTGCTCTGCTGTATCTCAGTTGAACCTAAAAAATTTCTTTGAAGGAAGTATTTCAACGGCTGCGAACAGACCCGGCCTCACCTGATTTCGGTGTGCTGTGGAATTCCTCCCTTCCCAAGAACTTCATTCAAAGTTTGTCTCAGTTTCTAGTTTACAACAGTTTAGAGTCTATTAACCATATGAATCACGTGCCCAAAATAAATTTTTGGCACGCTTAAATAAGTTTACGCAAAATCGTCTGGATTTCGAGATTTCGAAGGAACGCCATCGCTGCTAAAATCAAGCCATGGTTTCAGAGAAGCTTGGGGTGTACATTTAATGACCGGCCAAAACTCTTCCCATGAATACTTCGCATGCAACTTCCACGCGCTTTGGTGAGACTAAAAGCAACCTGAGAGAGGAAAATTCAGGGTCTTCGGCACACGTCGCAGATGGATTGTCACCGGAATAAAAAGTTGACATTGGGAAATGAGTTCATGTCCTCGTTCAAAATGATAAACTATCAGCAAGCAATGCAAGACACGAATAAGTGAGGTTCGTAGGCTGATGCTTATCCAACGTGTTCGTGCGAAGACAGTAACTTAGGTAAAAGTAATATAAAGAAAAGCGCGCATTAAATGGCGCCCAAATGACCAGGAATGACAGTTGCTTCTAAGGCAAACAAGGTTCGGGTAAGAGTTTGTCTGTAGCCAGAACTTTGCAAATAACACTGTCTCCGCTACATAAATCTCATGATACCACATCTGGAAGTGGCCAGCCTAGCAAGAAAGACAGACAAAGTGGAAGGTGCGTCACGCTGTCATCACCGACTGGTAATTAGGTAGCAGATGAAGCTTTACATGTATCAACTGATAAAGACAACTTCAGAACCGGTATTTTTCACCAAACAGTTCCTCAAAAAGTTACGGCTGGATTATGAGTGGTTCAATGTGTTCATTCTAATGAACTTTCTACGAATCTCAGGACTCATAGAAGAATAACATCCACACGCAAACCAATTAACTGCACCTTATACTGATACACACAAAGCGGAACAGTCACTTCGAAACAAAGTGAGCAGATTGAAAAGGTAAGAAAAAACCCCTGATGAAGCCGGTTTAGACGAATCCGAAAATTCTACCGTTGCGCGTCCCTTGAATAGGCAAAATATTTCCCAGAAGCAACAAGAAATGTCGCATAAGGGCCATTTTCCCACAAATACTAAACGATTGTTGATGAGTATCTCAACTCCTCACAAGAAATGTCGCATAAGGGCCATTTTCCCGCAAATACTAAACGATTGTTGATTAGTATCCCAACTCCTCACCTTTTGATTGCACTCAACTATAAGGTTCCCGCCTAACAACCACAACTACCTAAACAAAACTGCAAGGACCAAGCGGGGTAATCGGAAAACGTGCTGCTGATGTGACAGAAATATTTTTTCATGCCTCTACTCATCTGCCGAAAAATGCGTTCCGCACTCGGTGCCTGTAGTGTGTGTTCATACGCAAGATTTTTGGGGCCTGAACCGTCAAACGAATTACATTTGAGTTGAGAGTGACCTCGTGATCTTGCTGCGCAGGTTGCCTTTATTGGGCTTGTCCATGGGTAAGTTTGTTTTCAGCATAGCCCCTGCTGGGTAGATGCGTGGGTTGTGCATGACTTTGGCACATATTTCCATTCAGTGAAGCGTGCATCCCCCAGACTTGTGGGTTATTCCGTCAATACCGCTATGTAGATCAGTCATGTGCCCGTCAGTTGATGTAAACTGCAAATTAGGTGTGGATGCGCATGCATTCTCCTTCATGAGATCGGCGTTAGTTAATAATGCGACAGGCCACTGGACCTAATTTTTTGGAGAAGACTCGATATTTGTTCGGTGATTGGTGAGTTATGAACAGATAGTGGGTAATCTTCAGTTGTCTGACTGAATGAGGAAAATTCATCTCGAAAAACAAAGGACGGTGGACTTTCTCGGAGCCCTCTTTCAACATTAAATACGGCGGCAAGCGAGGAAAGACGCTTTTACAAAGTAAATCGGTCGTTAGGGATTGAAACTGATACATTTGCTTCGCACTAGAACTCCATAGGGCCGTTTTTGTCCTGTTGGAAGTGAAGAAAAATGCTTTCTTCTCTCACCAAAGTGCAAGAGCTTTCATAATCAAGCATTACTCATTGGCTGAATTACGAGTCCTAATCCATTGGACTATTTATGTGTACGCGTAACCACGGTGTGCAGCGCGATGTACGAGCAGCCTTTCACACCAGAAACAGTGTGAAATGAGCAAACCGATCTCTAAACAAGTTGTTCCACAACATCGATGAAAATTACAAACACATGTAGTGAGTGCAAAATGCAAGTAAAGTGTATGCACAAGCCAGTTACTACCAGAATGAATAAAGAAACAATCAGGGCAGATGTATGTAGAAATGAGGGGAGTTGGGAATTCATCAATGCAGAGTTCTTTCTGTATGTGAGACCAGTCTACACCGAAAGGCCGATAAACACTGTGATCCTTTTTGAAGATCATTAGGAGAATGCACTGCACTGTTCATATGGCCCAAATTGCCTCTGATCTGAGATGCATAGTCGACATAGCTAAGAAGCCTATAAGACCAAGAAACCACTCACAAGGTTGCTGAAAACTCCTCGACAGCCCGCGACTCTAAGAAGAATCTCAGAAGGCTGTAAGAAAGCTCAAGAACCATGAGCTAAACTGAACGCTACCATTTGCTTCGCGTCTGCAAAGCACAGTCATTCTGTGAGGTGAAAAGTTTCTGAAAAATCTTGTGAAAGTTGATGTCATTTGCTACGCAGGATGAACTCACCGGGACACCGTGTATGGATGTAAAGGTTGAACGGTGTGACCTATAGCCGATTGGCCGTGTTGTCACTTTCCATACAGAGTGCAGCCAGGTGCGCATATCTTAGAATCATATCAATCCGCACTTTCTATTCCCCCTCCCCTCATCTAGGAGTTAGAAAGCAAAATGGCGGTTGCCGTTCAGCCTTGAGGCAGTGGCGTCAACGCTGATACTGCTGCGGGTAAATATCATGAAGTTGGTGTCTACGAAGCCGAACTTTGTCCTCTAACCTCTTCGCGTCCAATGACAATTTAACTTCAAGTGTCAACCTGACTTCATGTTGTCCCATTTTTCATAGAAGTTTACGGGAGAGACCATATTAATCTTGGCCCGACCATTTGTGGTCTTCACAAGGAATCTAAAAACTAGCAGCCTGTTTCAATGCGCACAGACATCATTGCTTCCATCATGTTCTACCGACAACCTAGGAAACAAGGAACAAATCGATCCATCACGTCAAACCAGATAGCCCAATTAACGGATGGTCTATACAGCCATGCATAAAGTGGACACTAAGTGGTTGTTGTGCATGGCTTAACAAATAGCTAGACGCCGTTGCACCAACTAACCACCGTTAAATATTGGTCAAGCCACAACGGCGTGCAAGGTAAGGAATCTTTTCAAGAACTTCAGTGCTCAATGGCTCCACCTTTAACACAGAAAGTCACTGTACAAAAGATGCAAATAGATTACAACGACGCCTTTGTTGGTAAAAAGCCACAATTTAAAAACTCTAAAAAAATAAAAAAAACTGTGCAAAACCACACTTTATTATGTACAGCATGCCAACAAAAGAAAGAATGCCTCTAAAAAGAAATTTACGAATCCATGTTCAACCGCAAGTTCCAAGACTAACACTTTATGGTCAAACAAACAACAGAGCTGAGGTCGCATGTAATAAGCAAAATCGTGGAACCTCGTACCATATAGGATACTCACCCCCTACGTTATAATATGCCGCGACATCAGTCCGTAAAGTAAGTCCCACGGTGAATACTTCGGAAGATAATCTCCTCACACTCAATTATGTGATAGGTGTTGTTAAGATTGTTTTGCACCATTTTGTGAGTTAGCCTTATTATGTATACTTTGGACTCAGATGACTGTGGGTTTCGCAGTTGTTCGAACACGCTCGAAAAAAGACTCGGAATCCCCGAAGCGTGCAACTCACCCACGTTGTTCATCCTGTCACTCCGGATAGAAAGATTGAGAGAAGAAACTGTATCCAAGCCACAAGTCTCGGAAGGCCTTCAGGTCGAAGGATGTATTCCGAAGTGCGGTGTTCCTCAGGTGACGGTACGCAGTCTTGTACAAGCCCATATGAATATGATACATGTAAGCAGTTGTATTATGTACAGATATGTTTTTTTACAAGCCCATATGAATATGATACATGTAAGAAGTTGTAATATGTACAGATATGTTTTTTGGGGGTATTTCTCGGGCATATCTATGACAGGGCACAGTAATAGTTGTCCTATTCAAACCCACTTCACGTAACTGGAAATTGAACACGATCCTGTAGTACGAACCAGATGATACCTTTCACGGACGGAGTTTTATACCTGCAAAATTTATGCCCGGACAGCTTTGTCGAGTTAACAGCATTCCATCGCATTTTTTGCGAATCGATTGCAATAAAACTATCGGAATTGGGCTTATGTTCTGTTAGTTATCGCTCTTTGTTTGTGTGCTGTGCATCCAGAAAGTATGATAAATGCTATATATCCTCCCAATCGCCGTCTAGTTCTCACTGTCTGCACGGAAAGAAATGTCTCGAATAACTGGTTAACCTTTCAAGCCTTTTCCAATGACACACCTGCTTTGGCTAGTTCTTGCTGCCTCGGTTTAACATGAAGACACGTTACGTATTGCGCTGTTAGTGGTTTTGGCTGTGTGAAACAGGCTACTGAGTGAAAGTCATGCTTACCTGCAGATTCCAATGAAGCAACCCCCAGTGCCTCTAAACGGCGAGTTCCAGTATAATTATCGACGGACGGAATCTACACAGGATGATTCAAGATGTTTCAAGAATGAAGACGTCATTGTCTAGCAGAGCACCTTTCGTCAGCAGCTGGCCCTACCCGATTGTGAATCTTTTCGGAAAACGCACTACTCACGAGTAACTCAATGGGGATGCATTTTGTACTGTCGTTATCAGCCTCCCAACGAAAGTCCAGTAGCGTGCTTGAGGACCCAACGGTTTGTAAAAACCAGGATTAAAGTGACCATTAGCTTAGAACGATGGGCTTATCTGTAGGGCATAAAATTCAATCTCAAAGACTTCAGTGTAATCGACTGCAGTAAAACTGTACAGTCCGAGTAGTATCAGTTGAATTCCTACCGGAAGCCGTCAAGTAGCGCAGCTGTGAAAAAAATCAAATGTATTCCACAACCGCAAATAAGTGCTTGAAAGTCGTAGGATATTCAAACGTAATAAAGATCCTAGCTTGAATGTAGCGCTGAGTGTTATAAACTTGGTCACATAATAGTATACAACGTATATAGTGTCGACGCGCTTTGTCTTAATTGAGCAGTGAGTACTGTCCCTACGAACTGGCAAAATAGAAATTAGCTGAATCTCCATATGCCTGTATAACCGACGATCAACACCCATTATTGTGATCATTCTTCTGCGCCTTATTTATAAGTTCATTAACATCCATCTACTCACTTTGCCTTTTGTTGGCTCGGGGTCGATGAGTGTAGTTTGTGACGTGTACCAACATCCTTAGGCAAAACTACTTATTCAGCGACAAGCGAGTCATTAAACTTACCTCGGAGTTTTCCGTGTTTAGCGTGCTTGTGTCTAGGCAGGAAATAAGTGTGCTCTCTTGGGAGAATTGCAAATGTCTACTGGAGGAAATCTAACACCCCTGGTTTAGGTGGTGCTGCATCTGACCGCTTTTCCTACGTATTTTCACTTATTTTTTATGCTGCGCATAGTTGATCGACGAACAACCCAAATAAGTGTTCGTGAGTTGAGTTTGGAAGGGGAAATCGCTTGTGAAGTTCTCTTGCTTCTGATGGGATGGAGCAACAGAGCACAAGCAAATTGGATGAAATCAGCCTACACGAAGGCAGTTCTCTGATTGGCTTGTAAGTCAAGACAGAGTGAACAACTGAAACCTTGGTAATTCAATAAGTACTGCGTGCTAGTGACTTTCCCACAATGGTTTATTTTCCATGTGAAATCAAGCAACAGATTAGCGCTGCCTATCCAGTCTGGCTACATGACTCAATTTGCATCGCCTGTTGCCACCCTAAGTAGGGCCTGATTATGTAGGCACTGCTCTCGGCTGCTTAAGATCCAATACGATTTTCCAGACAACCTTAACAATAATTTAGTGAGCTAGAGTGAGGGAAATAGGTCGGACATCCGAGATGAACCGAGTTAAAACCAAACACGAAGTAGAATATGTTGTCAATAGGCACCCGTCGATGGCAGCAACCGTTAGTAACTAACCGGTCCGTCCGTCAATACCTGTATGCATGAAATAAGTTGCACCAATGAGCCAAGTACGACTGCAAACCTTCGGTCTTCCAAACTTGCTGTTCGAAGAGGGCTTCATGAACTCGAATATTTCCATGCACTAATTGTCTTGGAATGCATGGTAATTTCGTCTTGCTAGATATATCGAAAGCATTCGCATCTTGCAACCTTCAGCACGGTTGTCGCAGCAACTAGACCTTCTCCAGGGACCGTCGTGTAGTTTACGGTCTCGCTTTTGCTTGCATGATTAGGCTTGTGTTGGGTTCTTCGCAACATTTAACAGAGAGGTTTGGTAAACAATTGGTGGACTTATTTACCAAACTTCTCTGAACCGATGACTACCCAGTCGTTCCTAAACATTTTCCAACTGATTGGTTTAGCGAAGGAAAAGGTTTGTTAAAATCACTCGAGTCAAATTCAGTTTGCTCACTGCTCAAAAGCGATAGGCTTGATCAAGCCAGAATGTTCACAAAAATGTGGCCGAGTTTGGTACGTACTAAATCCTAACACTTCCTCATCTTAAGAACCAAAAGACTACTTTTGACTGCACAAATATTTGGAATATGGCGCCATCATGCGCCGTGTTTGCGATGCGCTTGCTCAAACTGCTTGATAGTATGCCCGAAAAACCTCGCTGATTGTTTAGGTGACTGGATTCGTGCCCGAACGTGTACAGTTGTTTGGTTAGTTTGATGAACGCATGACGCAATCCGTTTGAGCTCTTCACTTGCTCTAAGAATCAGTTTAGCTTGTCTAGCTACCGTGCTGCGCTCGGCAGTTATCACCGATCTAGCCCAACTTGCTAGGCACAACTAGCTGGTATATGTTTTTCTTAGAGTTCTACTGTAAACGTAATCGAGCTCCATCAGTAAGCAGTCAACAGAATCAATCTGCTAAGTCATCCATGTCATACGTTTTCAATGTGAGGGAATGCAACAAACAAAGTGAAGTTATCCATTTATCCAGTTGTGTTTACGATAGCTTTTCAAGGACACTGACCTCATGAGGGAAGTCAAAAGACATCTAAGAATTGTGCAACATTATATTGCTCTAACTAATGTGTAAACTTGACGTTGAAGAGGTCTTTGTAAGGCTCAGTGGGCTAAACCACGACAAGGTTCACCTTATATATGAAGAACAGTCAAACCGTGGTTTAGTGGCCACTCATGACACATTAGAAAAGACCACTTAACTGGGCGCGTCCACCAGAATGGGATGCAAAAATATCGAAACAAGGGCACGTTTTTAGAAAAATTTGAGTAATGTTCAATTACATCTCCCCACGTAGAATTTGATGAGATACGGACCACTTCTTAGGGGTTATTACAAATCCTATTTTATGGATTAGTTTTGAGGTTATTCGCTAACTAGGCCCCCAATGACTCGTTAAATAATGAACAACGAACCGCACCCGCCTACGAGCAATTTACTAACTAAGTCCACGCCCACGCTTTTGAGTGTAATCTGATTCGAAAACAAATTTAGTCCTTAGAGACGCCTAGATGGTTGTAATAGTCCCGCATTTTTAGGATTCGATGCTTTCACAAACACCAAATCTAATGATTTAAAAGTATCATCAGCCAACCACAGCTCTGCTCGTCGTCTCATTTTCAGGTAAACTTGAGTACTTTATTCCGGACGTGGATTTGCACTCGTATATACTAATGATATGAATAAACATCACTGCGTTGATCGTCCATCCATTTGGCACATGTTTGGCAGCGAGACCTGGACGACTACACAGTTGCCTAGCCTCCCACTTTATATACATATATATATATATATATATATATATATATATCACTGCATTGAGAACCGCAGCATCAACTTTTGTGGAAATTAGAGATGGTCGCTGGTCATGCAACATAAAAGAATGAAAGTAAGAAAAGGTGGAGATGGCAGCAACGAACGACTTTTCAGAACGAAATAGCGATGGAACCGCCGAAAGTGTAGTTACAAGTCTGTGTTCCGCACAATGAAACGCAGGGCTTGTTGCTTGATTACATGTACGAGCTAGGGCCGTACCACACCAAGGGTGCTCGAGAGACTAAGACGATGCAAGAAAATAGCTCACAAAGCTGCCGACCAGGATTCAAACCAAAGAATGCGCCACCGATATAATGTCAGAAATATCCTAACGGAATACCATATAGCATATACCATATCCACCCACATTCTGGTGGTAGAAATACGCGGCGGACGATAGGACTTTCACCCACCAAAACAGTCGTACTACCATTCGTTCGGAGATGACCGGAAAGGATAGAAGAAAATTTCCTCACTAATGATAACTGTCCAGCAAATGTTCGCCGGAAGAAGCGATTAATATTACTATCACTTTGCTCCTGGATTGTAAGGCATGTATTTGACAGACTGGTACTTTGGTTATAACTAACTACAGGACCTTCGACAGAGAAACTCTGAACTACCGTATATTTGCAGCGCCTGACACTGATTTTACCTGTCAAGTGAAAAATAAGTCGTTCAGCTGTAACACCCTTTCACTGTCTAGCTGCACGAGGGTTGGTGGAATACTGTCAGGTTGCCCAAGCCTAGACAGGGGAAGTCGAGATGTAGAGGCCGGGTTCGAACCACGGACCTTTCGTCAGTAAATTAGCGCTATAACTACTGAGGGATCTCGTCCCCACCTGTTAAATGAGCTACATACTGAAGCCTACTTGCATGTTGAAATTGCTACCGCTGGAAAGCAGATGAAGTCCCTCGTATAAAAAGTCGCACCAATATTCTTCGGCATAATGTACACCGCACAGGCTACTTCCGGATTCTATTGTGACGATTATCCTTTTAGGTATAAGTAACATGGACCGGTTGTTTCTAATCTGTAAACAACCCACTATCGGTTTCACCCTGTTTGGGATTCATAGGGTTCCCAGAACCCGAGAAGATTACTCCTTAGTCTGAATCGTAATTTGGTGAAAGATGCATTAGAGGTTATAACCATGGTAAATTTGCTGGACGTAATGAGATTCCAACTCACCCACCAAGTGTGATTGTAGAACAATCAATACAATTTACGACACATGGTGACGAGGATTCAGAGCGTCTGACTTTATCATCAGGACGCTTTAACTTAACCACTTGTCCAATATTCGTCCTATATAGATTGAAAAAATTTGTACAAGGATCGTTTTGATCAGCAATGAAGAGCGTTCATTTTCCAAATGTAGCTTACTCTGCAGATTTCACAAACTAATAATTACGAAGTAAAATTGACTATACATGTTCATTAGCATTCGCAGCAAATTCACATACCTGATGTGTTTTCTCATCGCCTGCTTGGGCGAGCGCGATTTCTCCAGTATTTTGAGGAACAGTACCAAAGGAATGTTGTGGTTCGGCGCCCAGTGTAGAATCTTGATATAAACTTAGGGAGTACACATTTTTTTGTCTAAGATCACATTTGTCCTGCGCAAAATGTCGGACAAACCAATAGTGACAGAACCTAGACAGGGACAACAAGCGTCTAGGCCTAGTTACGCCAGCGGAACACTCCTGCTGATTGGTGCCTCAAAAGAGCAAGGCTTTTCTCAATGTGTTCAGCGGGAATGAATGAAGCCGATAGATAGAAATTTCATCTGAACTTTCGTAGACGTGTTTCACAAACCTCATAGTAAGGGCCACAGAAATCTGATACCAGTTTGGTGGTTTCGAAGACGTCAAAATGGTTTAAAATGACCACAGAATCGTGCTAGTATTAATTTTCCTAGGAGCTTTGTAATGCTTATTCGTTCTCTGCGTCAGTCAGCCCATCGAGTTAAACGGCTGGTTTTACTCAGTTAACCGGTTCATTTTGATTGCAGTAGACTTTCGCTGGGCATAAGTTAGGACACGATATGTCACCATTATGAAGCAAAATTTATTAGTCTAGATAAGTATCCGCTTGTAAAAATTGTCGATACGTGCAACCCAAAACGCCGCTCTTTTCGCGTCAGCAAAAAAATAGCAGATTGCCCGAGGGACAAAACCTTTCGTATATGCTGGACGTGCATCCTCAGGAGCCCATTACCAGGCCGGCTAACTTCGACAAATCAGCTGCAACAATGCCTGGCGAGAATCGGTCAAGCGAGAGCGAGCAGTTTGTGGATTGCCTGACGGCTGTATACAGGCCTGAAAAGCTTAAAGAATGCCTGTTTTTTTTCGCCTACTATGTTTGGTTGGTGTCGCAAAACATAAGTGGTGTGTTTGCGCGGGAGCCGAGAATCACATAGCTTTGAACATGGAAGAGAACTTGCTACAGCGGCCGTTATCCAAGATCGGCCTATTTGTCTACCATTGAGTCATCAACTATGGATGGTGCTAGCCGTTATCCAAGATCGGCCTATTTGTCTATCATTGAATCATCAACTATGGATGGTGCTGTCGTATGATGAGTACATTTATGAAGACAATGATGATATGCGCGTATCCAATATCATTAAGGACAATGTGAGGCAAGTTCGAGAACTTGCGATGATATATCGATATGTTAGCAGCGTAGACAACGCCAGCTATGTACTCCCACGGACGAATGTTTTGCGCAGAAGTTCAGCAGGAAACCGACGGATAATACGAAGGTAGTGTAGAAAAATTACCAGCTGTTCAACGGTTCAAAATATTCATGAAGAAACATTGAATCCGAAATTTTGGTGATGTCCACGAACTAAAACAACTGCAGCCGGACATCCGGAAAGCTGACCGATGTTCTGAAGTTGATTTTCAGACCACTGTTTACCGGCCAGGCCGGGTTACACCTGGAAAGCAAGTTTTACCTGACTGGATTTCGTGCCAAATGCAACTCATATTGTGATGCATTCTGTGCCTGTTAGACACGAAGCTAAGTAGATCGTTTAGGTTGGTATCCTTGGGAACGTGACTCCTAGGTAATGTCAGACTGCAATTTCTTTCAGCCTTTCCAGAAGGGTGCCTATTACAATTCAAGCTAATTTCGTATTCAATGCGGAATCCGGAATAGGTTAGTCTAACCAGAGTAGGGTGTTCCAATACACTACGTCCGAACTGTACACAGATGTTAGCATGAAGCATTCAAAATCAATGGATCAGCTGACAGGGAACTTCTACATCCCTGACTTTTCGTTAGAGGTATTTGAAACAGTAACTTTGGGACTAGGTCAACGGAAATTTAAGCTGATGACTGAACACTGTGACTGGGTTTGGAGGGATGGCCAGTTTCTGCGGCCGTATGTTTTTATGCCAGCGGGATGCTATTCAAGTGCTCGATACTTATGATGAGACGACTCAATGTCCCGGATATCGTCAAAACGCACTATCTATATATCACCGCTCTCTGTACTCGTTGGTCAGTGCGAAAGGAACTGGCTCAGCCTGTGCGATCGGCGATCCCTCCATGTTCCGTGTCATGTGAATTTTAGCCGTGGTTGCGACTGCATAGGTGTTGTTTTGCCTCACAAACAGACGCGTCGCTTGTCACTTGTTTGACGAGCAGCAAATAAGACCACCTCGCATTCCTAAAAATCCCCAGCCTAGTATCTAACTGTCACGTGATCAAGACGGCGCTCGTAAGGAGTGGGATAAGTTCCAAAGTGTGATATCACAGTACCTCTGTTCCTGCCATCGGCCTCTTAACATACTCATAAAAATGTGCATAACATCGCGTTTCAATACGCTCACTGATGTCATTCAATGCCGGGCACCCTTACTGCCACTAGAGCTTTTTACGAGCTTACACAGTACGACCAGGTTGCACTGATTGACAGTTTTTCGTACGACGGTTAACTTTCGGGCTAAAGATTCACAGTGTTGAGATTTCTCTCCTGTCTGCCAAACGTAGTAGCAAAACACACTTGAATCCAAACTGCGTAGCCATCGGAAGAAAGCGGCCTGAGGAGTGGAGTGAATCTACGACGAGGGGGGCGATTCTGTAAGCCCCATGGAATTCCAAGGTCACAAATCAAGGGCTAAAGGGTAGGCAAACTATCGAGGTTTTAGGTCAGTTTATTAACTGGTTACATTATGCACTGGTCAAAACGATAGTTATCCGGAGATTACACCATCGAAACTTTGTGTGTGGTGGGCGGATTTCACTGGTTCGATTACCGATCCTTTTCAGTATGAAATGAAAGCTAATATTGGAAATGAATTTGCATGTTTTCAAGGAACGTGCGCAGCCAAGTGCGACGCAATGAGCCATGACAAAAGATATGGGCAGCTCCAGAAATTCTGTTCAAAGTGTTACCAAGACTCACTTTCCGGTAACTAGGGTATCGATCTCAGCAGATGTCCGTAAGCCAAAGGTGAGATCTGAGAAAGCTGACGGAACAACGTTCTACCAACTCAAATATGCGTCAGGAAATCATTGGGGATTGCCAGTAAATGGAGGCTAACAAGCCAGATGAAACCTTGGAAATAGATTCTCAATGCATCGCACAATAGATATGCTACGGGTAGGTTAAGTAGGTTAAGTTCCGTTTTCAAAGAATTCGCCTCCATCTCAAGAGAAGGATACTGAAACCAGGTTTGTTTTCAAGGTCGATGAAATTGTACTGTTACCAAATGGTGCTGCATCAGACTTTGAAAAGGTAGCTGTCTCGGATCTTCGAGAGGATTGCGCTCTTCTCGTATGTGCCAATATTTTCCTTCTTCATACAGTCGGTTATCCGCGCGCTTCACATGGCCTCAGCCAGGACAATCCGTCCTTGCCGTGCAATCACTAAAAAAAATCGTTGGTCGACAGGTGTGTGGAACCTGATTCTCTTTGGATGAACGCATGAGGGAACGAAGGGGAAATAAACGCGAAGTAAACACTCATTTGCGAGCTAATCTGGTCGCAGTATACAGATAAGTTTACAATTGCGTACAAGAGTAATATCGGTTGTGGGCTGTCGAGGAGTTCTCAGCAACCAAGCGATGTGTCACCAAGAGGATGCCACTTTTTATAGTTGGTTTTATCCCACACTGGGATGTAGGATCATACTTCAACATTCGTGTGGAGTACCTTCCGCCGAACCGTATAGCAGTCGTCCAGCCCAAGGACCAAGAAATAGAATATTCACCCTATTCTAAGATCCACAAGGCGCTGTTAGCATTTGCGGTTCCGCACTTCAGTCATATACTCCCGTACGTACTCACCCGAGGTGAATTTACTATATTGAACGAAGTTCCTCTGAACAGCATCGGTTAATGTGCAACCACCGAGGCATTACAAAAAGCAGGTCTCCGTGACGACTTGATCGGAAATCAAGAAACCCTAGCTTTGACTGAAGCATCTGCAACGAAACTTGTGGGCCCTTAAGTAATAATGAAGACAAGACTACCTAAAATTCGTCCGAATCGTCTGGAAATAGGTGCTGAGTTAATTTGAAAGGGGCAAAAAAATCGATAAGTGCATTTGCGTTCACCCAAGCCAAAGATCAAAGGCGTGATGATCCACGCCTTGTTCACTGTTGGTTATTTCCTAGGGTAAGTTTGGTATGATTAGGCGGATATCCAAAAACCGGGGAACGCTCAGAACACTTCTACGAAACTCAAACTGTTCGCTGCTTTGTGGGACCCATGGACCCACATGCAGACACATTCGGTGTACGTGCCAATCTCTCGGTGTTTGCTTCTATGACAGACAAGTGTTATCTGACCACTTATGAAAGTGTGACCGTGCTACGAGATCGTCAATGCAGTGTGCCCAATAAGCCTCGAGTGCGTGACGGGCAAGTAATAGACAGGCTGTCGATGGGGTATGGCAGGAGGAGCGATTCAATCGTGGTCAATTTTCTATTGGGCATTCTACTCAGCAAGGGAACACGAGCAGTGTCATTAGCTTAGCAATATCAGGCGCACTGACATTGTGTTATTTATGACATAAAGATTACCAATTGTCCTTTTGACTCTACCGAAGACACTTTCAACGGAAAACCGATCGCCGTTACCTTGAAAATCAAAACGAGATCTGGTGTGGACATATTGAACAACAAATTCCTTATGTTATCGCGTGAGCACAAACGTTGTCTAAGTTAGCCCGCATTGTCTAAATGGTTCTGGATACAACGTGTAAAAAACGAAGGGTATGGCCTAAACACTGCCCCCAACATGTGACGGCACCCAGGTCATCGGTTTATACACAACCCGATGAGACAAACCCGAATCACGCCTGTTTCAATCCAATCATCCAGCCGTGAGATGTTAATCCTCTATAGTAATCATTTCCTAAGAAATAAACGTGGAAGCTACAAGCACCAAACACGCAATGACAGAAATGGGCCATACTAACTATTATTGGACAGGAAGTACTAGGTGAAACGGGGAAGTTAAGGCATTTCCCTCAGTTTATTTTCCCGTCTCACGAACATTAACGTCCCTCTGCCGAGTTCAACGGCGGTTGGAAACACGCAGAAAATGAATCACAAACCGGTCATAAACAATGGAACTAATTTCGTCCAACACATAATAATCCTTCATCTGTTGCACGAAGATTTTCCGTCTGATCTAAGTTATTTAATCTGACATCTGGCGTGTAGAAGTGCTACTTTTGAAATGGGTGGCCAAAGGATTCGGAACGAGGGCTAATGTCTCAAAAGTCAAGGGACCCACCATCTTTGTTTCTGGCAAACCGAACCGATAACCCTATCCGATCCTTCACTAAATGAACACTCTAGTGCTCTCTTTAATATGATCTCGGGTATGGAGCATCAGTCGGGGATTGTCACTCTTGTGAAGTAACTATAAATCGTGACGAACAATTTGACAAAAGAATAGATTGAGTAGAAGACTAGAACACTGCTCATCGGTTCCGGCGATTTGTCATAGAAACTTCTTCAGACTAACAAGTAGGACGTCCTTAATACCGCAGATATTCTAGTAACTGAAAACTGTTACACCCTAAAATTTACCCTCCATAATTTGCCTCCATCAAACCCTCTCGCCTAATTTATCACTCCATTCGCTGAGCCTATGCCTACGTCTTCCACCCAACCCGCTCATTTTGAGCCGTGGTCTGAGTTTAGATCTCCCATTAATTGATGATGTAATTATACGCCTCTCCGCTGGGCTTCTCCGGTGCTGTTCAAGGATAGAGGGGAGTGATTTCGCTCGCTTTGACTAGGTTGCTCGTAATTATCTAGAGAAAGAACATGTTCTACAGAATTGGAACCAACGGTTGGTTGTAACAGCGTTCAAAAACGCATTAAAATCGACTGTCCCAACCATAAGGGTTACGTCGTAAGCCTGTCGTAACACGGCCACTGGCTTCTCTTGTATTGCGATGCCTATCTTCGGTACGTGAGACGCAAGTTTGAGAGCACCAAGCAAGGTTTCGACCTGGCAAAGGGTGCATTGATCATATTTCCTTTTAACTTACATCAAGTGCTTAAAGAGCGCCATGAACTTCACCGACCGACAATCTCGGTGTTCCTCAACTTAGGGCCAGATTACCTCTTTCAGATATTTTGGCCAGGAGGCGCCCTCAAAGTTCCTAAATATCCTTCGTGTCCTTTATTCCCATGCACTTGATCGGGTTAGGGTGTCCAGTGAACTGTCCAAAAGTGTCCTGACAAGTAGTGGGGTTCGTCAGGGTTGCCTCCTTCCTCCATTTTTGTTCAGCTTTATCATCGACTTTATCATAGAGTGCACATTTCAGGGAACCATAAATAATGTGTGATTATGCGGACTACATTGCTCTGTAGTTTGGCAATTATTTATCCATGACACACTAAACAGAACATCGGTGGTCCCATTTTTCAGCATTCAATCTTCAAAGTCTTACTTCAAGATTTCCCATCCCCCTGTTCCTCTCGAAAGACTTGAGTTTGTTGATCGGTTAACGTATCTTGGTAGCTGCATAAGCAGCGACTGCATTGTAACAGATAAGATAAATGTGCAGATGATCAGGGGGCGGACAACGTCCATCAGTGTCACTTATGACGTCAGAATCGAATTGGAACGAAGCTAAGGGGCCGTGTACACAAGGCAATTGTAAGAGCGGTCCTACTCTACGGTTATGAGACTTCCAATGAGACTTCTTTATATCCTGGGACCTTGGGCGTTTTCAAACATTTGAACACTCCATAGCACAGCAATAGTTAGCTGGCGTCATCCGGTGCGCAAAGACGTAGTGCGTGAACGAGTACTTGGTGACGAATCCGAGTCAGTAGAGAAGCATATTAAACTTAACATGTGGAGATGGTTGGGACACGTATTGTGTATGCCCAACCACGGTCTATCGAATGAGCATTGTTTCCTATTCTCAGCGATTGTTGGCGAAAGGTTCGTGGAGGGACAGTCGATGACACAGCAAGTTAAATGAAAGCGGCTGTCAAATTGAGTGCTATAAGGTATTTGCGCTTTTCTTGCTCACACATGGTTGGGAACCCTGCAGGACATGGTACGCAATCGATCCGGGCTACCTAGCTGATGACCATCTGCTGTGATGCGCTTGGCCTATGTCGGGTGGATTTAGCAAAGGACGTCGGAGCAATCCCCGCTGACTGTACCTTAATTCAACACGATGCTCAGATGTGTTTATGTTAATACTGTTCCAAGGTGTCAGCAGCTTATTCTTGGCCATGTAACTTAAGGATATAGAGCTTCTTTGCACTAATTCCCTACTCGTGTATTTCGTTTCACCTTTAATGTGGCTTTCTCCCCTCACGGTTGTGTGCCAGTTAAGCACCAGTCTGTGTTATTGGTGTATTGCTATCCATGACGATGATGACCTCAGAGGTCATAGGAGGTTCCAGTTTCATGGTCCAGAGTTCTCGTGCAGTTCCAGAATCTAAGTGAATGGCGGCAGGTGATCATGAGAATAGTATTGTTCAGTGCTCGACCCAGTGGGCGAGACATCCTTCCTTAATGGAGATGGTCGTGTCACTCTGATCGTTGGTAGTTTCGCTAAGAGGCGATTTCCAGGAAAGGGTCGTAGAGATCGACCGAAATAATCTTTGGGCATTTCTGGCATTATGAGCCTCTTCAATTTTCTTAGTTTTCCGCGTTCATCAGCCAAAGGCCACTGTAGCTGCCTGGGAGGCGAAATACAATACAGGTGTTGCACCAACAGTCACCGAGTTGTGAAGCAGTTTCTGCAGCCAGTGCTTGCTGCATGGCCCATACCATCCAACCAGCACTTGAAACTCAAGCTGTTCTGCAGTACGAAGGTGACGGTGGTATCCACAAGTGGCAGTCGCTTTTTCTGAAAGGAGTCCACAACGAACGCTATGTCTATCTTTGTGCGAAAACGGGACACTTTCAGATATGTGGTCCCCGTAAACCAACAGCCTCCGTGTGTAAGTGTCATGATTATATAAACCACACCTTTTTGTACTCCATTTATTCGTAATCCTCACTATATTTTCAGCTCATGTACTACCGTTGTTAGACGATTAAAGCGTACATTACGCCCTTCTATTCTGTCTTCCTTTTAATCTCGAACTGGAACTACTCGACTCTCGGAACAATTTAATCGTCTAATAAAAAAATTGATCATATTCTCCGATCCATGGTTTTTGATGCTGATCCTCACTCATCAGATGGCATGAAACGGTGGACTCATTGGTTCCGTACCCTTAAGGCTTACATTAACTCCATCAAACCTGAAGGTCTAAAGAAATTGGAAACTCTCATACGTCACATTGATCATACAGTGTATGACTTCATTGGAGAATTTAGCGACTACGATTCTGCGATAACCTTGCTGGAAAAACTTTACATTCGTCCGAAAAATAACGTGTGTGCACGCCACCTTTTACCTACATACAAACAAGAACCTGGTCAAGATGTCGACCAGTTCGTTCAGAAACTGAAGTCACTTGCTAAAGACTGTGAATTCAAAGCAGTATCTGCTGTGGAACATACGAACGAAGCAGTTCGGGATGTCTTGATAACCGGACTGCAGTCGGATACCATTCAAGAAAAATTGCTAACGTGGCATGAATTGGACCTTGACAAAGCCCACGAAGCTGCAGGAGCCCTCGAACTTGCACAAAAACAATCGCAATCATATATATACAGATAACCCCCTACTTGTTCTGTGTCTACTCCTTCGTCCATTGTTTCTGCCGCTACACAACAAACATGTTACTTTTGTGGCAACCCCGATCACTCTCGTTATAGGTGTCCCGCTAAAGAATCGGTGTGCAAAAGTTGTGGATAAATTGGGCAATTTCAAAGCGCCTGTAGGTCCAAAACCTCGAAATATCAAGTGAGTTCAGCTCCAGACTCTTCAATATCTTCGTTATTCTGTGCCGCTGCTCCCAACTGCCTATCTAAACCATCTAAAACAGATATTTTGGTCAACGGCGTTGTTCTCCGAGCTCTTAATGATACCGGCAGCTCCAGAAGTTTTGTTTCTTCATCAATCCTACGAACTCATAACTGGAAACTATTTCCGTACGATTCTGTGATAACAGTGGCGTCGACAATACATTCATGTTCTACCAAATGTTATTGCCTTGTATCCATTCAGTACAAGAATGCTACATACGAACGGTTCAAACTTTGTGTAATACCGGACCTCTGTGCAGACGTCCTTCTCGGACCTGACTTCCTGGGGTTAAATGATAAAGTTGAAGTTCCATTCGGTGGCCAATGGGGCACTTTAACTGTATGTGGCGTAACATCCGCGGAACTGGAATCTCCATCCTTATTCACTAAGCTTGCTGCGAATTACAAACCGATCGCCGCGAAACGTCGTCGTCATATACCGGAAGACGAACAATTCATGCTAACCGAAGTAGACCGAATGCTCACCGGTGGCATAATCGAACCATCAAATTCTCCATGGAGAGCACAAGTGCTCGTAACGCGCAATACGAATCACAAGAGACGTACGGTGATAGACTACAGCCAGAATACTAATCGCTTCACCTATTTTGACGCTTATCCTTTACCAAGACTGGATCAAATGATTGAAACCATCGCACGCTATACCGTCTAGAGTACACTGGATCTCCAAAGCGCATATAATCAGGTTCCAATAATCTAGTCAGATAAGCCGTTTACAGCGTTCGAAGCCGGCAGGAACCTACACCAGTTTTGGTGCATTCCTTTTGGAGTGACAAACGGGGTCGCGTCTTTGCAAAGGACGTTAAACAATATACTCAAAACCGAACAGTTGAAAAGACGTTCGCCTATATTGACAACGTTACTGTCCTGCAAAACGAGAGATGAAAATGACCATAATCTTAGGCATTTTCTCGATGTCGCTAAGGCATACAACATTACTTTGAACGACACAAAAAGCAGCTTCGCAATTGAAGAGATTACTCTTTTGGGTTACAAGGTCTCCAAAGGTATTATACGACCTGACCAAAAACGCATGTGCTCTATAAGAGAACTCCCAATTCCACAGAACGGGAAGTCGCAGCAAAGAGCCGTTGGTCTGTTCGTCTATTATTCACAGTGGATACCGGCGTTTTTTTGACAAAATTCTTCCATTGGTTAAAAACACAATATTTTCGCTTCCAGAGAATGCCCGAACAGCATTTGAGAGCCTTAAGCACTAATTAGAGGGTGCGATGGTCGTTACTGTCGACTACAATATCCCTCCTGTCATCGAAACTGATGTGTCCGACATCGTTATAAGTGCACCCCTGACCCAGGGTAACCGGCCGGTCGTCTTTTTCTCCAGGACCTCGACTGCAAGCGAGGAAAATCATCCTGCTGTCGAAAAAGAAGCGCATGATATCGTTGAAGCGATCCGCAAATGGCGCCAATATATCCTCGGGAGACATTTTAAGCTGATTACGAATAAACGTTCGGTCGCCTTTATGTACGGGAACCAACAGAAGAGTAAAATAAAGAACGACAAGTTTGAACGGTGGAAAATCGAATTGGCAGGGTACAACAACGACGTTGTCTATAGACCAGGAACGGATAACCGCATTGCTGATACCCTACCTCGTAACCTTTGTGCCAAGATTGCTGGGACGGAAAAACTTGAAGAGCTTCACAACATATTATGCCATCCCTGGGTCATGAGATTTGCACACTGTGTTCGTTCTAGGAATCTTTCTTATTCAGTCAGCCATATCAGACGTGTGGCGTCTAACTGTTCCACAAGCTCCGAACTCAACCAAAATTTTGTGACACTTTTCGTGGCCAGCTTATCAAAGCCACACAACCTTTTGAACGCCTTAGTATCGGCTTTAAAGGCCCACTTCCCTCAAACACTTGTAGCAAGTACCTCTTAACAATCGTTGATGAATATTCCCGATTCCCTTTTGCTTATGCTTGAGCCGATATGTCCTCTTCCACCATGATTCGTTGTTTGAGTCAACTGTTTTCACTGTTTGGTATACCTGCTTATATTCACTCAGATCGCGGTTTAGCGTTCATGTCAATTGAATTCAAACAATTTTCGTTCGATAAAGGCTTTACCACTAGCCACACCGCTGCATATGATCCACAATGTAATGGTCAGGTTGAACGACCTAATGGTACCCTTTGGAAGACCACCCGCCTGGCTCTAAAATCATGCGGCTTGCCTGTCACACATTGGGAGCTTGTCCTTCTTGATGCTCTCCACTGTATCAGATCCCTGTTACGTACTAGTATCAACCGTACCCGATACGAACGTTTGTTAGCATTCACACGACGACCAGCCAACGGTGTCTCCCTACCTACCTGACTTACTGTCCCTGGCCCGATCTTTTTAAAACGCAATGTAGGAGTCTGTAAATATGATCCTCTGGTAGAGGAAGTGGAACTCGTCTCTTGTAATCTACGGTACGCCCACATAGTTCGTCCAGATGGCAAACACAAACCGTATCCTTACGCCGCGTGGCTCCTAAAGGCAACGAGATGATATCCGACACAGAACTGGAACCAGTGCATATCGCCGAACAAGGGGAGCCTCACGCAACACCCTCAGTCCACCGTGATTGCTCAGAAACTGAACGCTTGTCTATTGACGATGCTTCATCATCCCATTCTAGTGCAAATCCTGGAAATCACTTGGATATTCTTATCCAACAACAACGCACTCACCCACATAATCTACACAACAGAGGCGTAAACGATTCGACGTACCTACTACAGCTTTTATTTTTTACACTCGTTCGCCGCAAAGTACACACTTATTCCAAGGCGGGGAGAATACCATGATTATACAAACCATACCTTTGCATAATTCTCATTCTATATTTTTAGCTCATGTACTACTGTTATTAGACGATTAAAGCGTACATTACGCCCTTCTTTCTGTCTTCCTTCTAATCTCGACCTGGAACTACTCGAACTACTCACTCTCCTCATTACTTCAGTCCTCGTGTGCCTCAAAAGCGCAGTGACATTTTTGTGAATGGTATTCTATTGAACGCACTTGTTGACTCTGGGGGCTTTGAAAGTTACGTTCTTGCCTCCAATGTCCGGATGGCAGACAAAATTCCAACATGTGATCTCATTAGCCGATACAAATCACACGAACAACAGCCCTAGACAGTTTTGTGCGACTGAAACTCATGTTTATAACAAAGCCAAACTACCCACTCTTCTATTTCTTTATGCTGGCGTACTGCTTGGTCATGACTTCTTAAAACTGTATCAGCATTTGGTTCGAATGATGCCAGACCCGCTTATTTCTAGCAGCAACCTTCGTGTCGCTCAAGCCTCACACTAACGTTTTTTGGGAACTTTCCACTCAACTGTAAGCCAATCGACATCAAATCGAGACGCCATTCTCCTTCCAAAGAATTGTACATTCGCAATGAGACCGAGGTTACTACGCGACGTCAACGAGCCGTCAGCATTGGTTTGGGGAACACGAGCCTTGGCAAATGCGGATGAGGAAAGAGCGTCATGATACAACAGACGATTAACGCTTCCACATACATAGATGCATATCTACTGCATCGCACAGACGAGTATGCAGCTATGGTATTCCAGTACGAAGCATACCGCAGATTACGCAACGCCTACCACCGAATACCTATCAGGGAAGATGACCACATGCGGTTTTTGAGGCGTTGGGGAGCTTGTACCAATTCTGTCGCAACGAGTTCGGTGTAACGAATGGAGCCACCTAATTTCAGCATCATCTTCACAACATAGATAGTAGGACGTTGCCTATGCACACAACGTTAAGGTTTGTGAGGCTGATTTGGCTGAGCATAACTCTCAAGACTTATGGAAACGGCACGCAGGCACAGTCTGACTTCAAGTGAACACAAGGCTATTAGTGTACTTGTGGTCCGCATGTCGGGTTGCGAAATATACAGGGTCACCATAAAGCCAAAATCCCGCAGGTTGCGGTTGTCAAGTGGATCACTTCTCTGCAAACAACGAGCGATTGGCCTATCTTCTTATTTCTACCAGTGGATATCCCGTTCCGCGGAAAAATCCCCTCGTACATCAAAACAGAATATTCCCACTTCCCGAGGCTGTCGAAAGGTCACTCAAAATTTTAGAACCCTGAGTCAATCGATTCGCCCAACTCTTCGTCGTTAAGGTCGCATCTTCAATCAGAAAGTGGCTTGCTGCTCTCTTTAGAATGTTATCTCCGAGAGCAGTGGAGAAAACAGCATATACAGTAATCGAAGCGAGAAGAAATGGCAATGCCTTTTTGGATATCATTTCAAGCCGGTCACTGATCAGGGGTCAATATGTTCTGGACAATCGACCCCTTCCATTAAGATGTCATGTACCGTCACAGTACAGAAGCCACTGCTGCTAATGCTCTCACTCATATGCTAGACGGATCATCGCCAAACTACAGGCGGCAAAAAAATACCTGTTTCTTTGCGCCATCCAAGTGTTGCAAGAATGACGGATTTTGTTCGGCGAGAAAAACCTCAAACTTAGTTAGACGTACAGTAGATCACTGTCCGGCACTTGCGTAGATCAAGACTAGATTCGACAGACCAGCCCAAGCAAAGCTGGTCCAAGCAGCCAAATAATCAGAAACTTACTGTCAACCTCAAAGGACCGTTGACTTACGTGACTAGTAATAAATACAGTAAATAACTATCGAAGTATATTCTCACATATTCTTTTTGTATTCGCCGGCCTCAGAATGATTGTAGTAAGCTAGCACTAAGTCCCTCCCCGTCCACCTTTATTCCTTTCTTCACAATAAGGCATTCAGATAAATCATGGTTGCACGGCAGCGAAATATCGGTGTTGAACACTGATGTCATGCTGTCGATAGTGATTATTCGCCGGCCCGGAAATGAAGGCATCAGTGTTGTTATGTGCTTTGACAGTTATTCGCGTTGTCTGTGATGTCAAATTACAATCATTCTAATCATGTTCTTTAAATTGAGGGACTTTATACAGCGAGCACATTGCAGCCAGTAAAGTACGCCCCACAAACCCGATATAATGGCCACAGTGAGTGTTTCAATGGTACTCTGTGGAGAGCTATCAAGTTAGGTTTAAATCTCCAGGACTCAATATCAGCCACCGGGACTTACGTAGCTGGATGGACTGCATTACACTCGGTCCTTGCTAAGCACGATCAGATATCCCACACCTTGTGAGAGGATCTTAACCCGCGAACGAAGATCCACTTGTGAAAGGTTTCCGGATTCCCTTGACTAGGGAGTCTCTGCGTTTATTAAAGCAGGATTAAATTGTAAGAGGCAGAAAAAATCAAACGAATTCGTCAGCTTCAGAGATGAAAAGGCGCAGGAGTTTTTGGATGTGCTTTGTAACCACAAAGTGTAAGGCCGTGTCCCTGGACAAGCAGTAACTTAACACGCTACTTGCAGTTGTGGGTCTTTTTAGGTATCTTGGAAGCTGGATTACTTCCCGTTGTAGTGACATTTTAGGTAAAAGCACGAATACCCAAGGTTCGTGTTGTGCCTCCTAATTTGAAACACCTATGGCGACAAAGCGGAACATCCCAAAATCTCAAGGGACGTGTGCGTCACGCTACAGTACGCGTTGTTTTGTTGAACGGATGAGACCTGAGACGTCCTTAAGTTTTCGGCAACATTTGTCTCAGAATCATTCCTCGTGTCAGCCGGTGCCGGGAATCAGCAAGGGGACCATGAGAAAATCAATACTCGTTTGTGTAACGCGGACTTCAACCGAAAAATGGGTCAAACACCAAAGGATGCGGTGGTTTGGTCATGTATTACGCATGCCGAATAATCGTTTGCCGAAAACAGTCTTGCTTTCCACGCACAAATCAGGTGATCAACCTCTGACCTGACAGAGGGATATGAAAGGGATCACAAAAGTACTGCCGGTGCGACTCGCCTTCCAGGGTAGGGAATGCGTTATCTCCCCTGTGCATAGTTGTGCTGCAACATACGCCCGCAAATCGATGCCAACAGCGTTTTCTGTCAGTTTCTATGCACCTTGCCCGAAATAGGTTTTGGAGGTCTAGACACCTCGAGACGATTGTGGTACGTTACTAATAAGTCCATTCCCCATCCTTGCCGATGCTCCAACACACAACAGCGATAATCTATCCTTGTCTCTAATGCACTCCAGTACTAATACCACGGGAAGTACTGAAAAAGTCTTACACCAAAAACATCCACGCATGCTTCGCAACCGCGAAGCAAGAAAGATTCACACGAGAAAACCGACCAATTCACCGTATTCTAGTCATTTTACTTTGTAAGCCAACTCCCGTGAATTGCGGAGTCTTCGTTCCACACACCAGAAAATGTTAGTTAGCAGCAAGTTCGCCCTGCTTACGCGAATTTTTGATGCTGAATTGAATGTGATGGGCATTCCTGCTAGGTGTTATATTTGACACTGCCTTTTCGCTATGCATATATTTCCCTTCGGGTTTCAGCTGCGGGATGGCTCAAGTGGTTAGAGCGCGAATTTACTGACCGAAAGGTCCGTGGTTCGAACCTGACCTTTGCCTCTCGACTTCCCCTGTCTAGGCTTGGGCAACCTGGCGGTATCCCAGCCCTCGTGTGGCATGGCAGCTAGGCACCGAGAGAGTGTTACAGCTGAACAGTTTCAGCTGCTACCCTCCTGAAACTCAGGATTTACGCAGGTAGCTTTTTTGTCTTCGTACCAGTTGCGATCTGCATCCATGTCCCTGTATTGAGCAGCGGTGACTCTGGTTAATCCGTATGGTTGTTCTGGTGTTTCAAAAGACCGATTAACTTATGGATTAACTCGGATTTTCCGCTTACGGCAACTTCATGGTCACTTCGTGCCACGAACAAGAGTTCGGAGTGAGGAAAATAGAAAAATTTTGCAAAAGATAGTTTCCCTATTAGGCTGAGTCTATAGCAGGTAACTTGTTCACGGCTTTCGCAAACCTCAATTGAGGAACGCTTTCTTCTAGTCATCACGCATCAAATGGAATGGTCTGCATAATAAAAAAAGGCACACTCAGCGTCCTCTGTACCTTGTCGACTGCTGTAATCAATTGTAGTCCATAACTCGCAGAGATCTTCCGAAAAAGAGCCACGTAAGCAGTCTCCGAAAGTTGGTTTGTTAAAGGTTGACTGACTCAGTGAGCAGTGGGATGGCGTGTACACAGGGCTGACGACCATGACGAGACTGTTCAGCCGTAACACCCTTTCAGTGCCTAGCTACCATGCCGCCCGAAGGAAGCACTAGGGCTGAGATACTGCCAGGAGCAACCGAGATGGCGGTTGGGCTTGAGCCACAGACCTTCCGCTCAGCAAATTGGCGCTTTAACCACTGAGCCATCTCGACCCAGGACAATAGAAAACAGACTGCTATTTTGCCCCAGGCGACTGAATGTTGGTCAGGTGGTGATGATCTGTTCGCGAACGAACACATCGACGCAGGTGAGCAACAATGAACGTACCCATGGGGCCAATGTTTTGGCACATTGACGACCGAACGTCGTTTTCAGAAGCCCGGGGACTCATCAGCACTAACACTCGGGTTATCAATATTGTCATGAAACTTGTTCCTTCGACGATGCTCTCTACCTCCAAACAAACTCGCCTCATGACGACTGATTACTCCTGCTCGTTCATTGATGACACATGCATTGTCACATTACAATCACAACCCACTCAGTTGCCAATAGAAGTAGACTGATAAACGGACACAAGTCCCTCGTCCAAAAAGGATTGTAAATCCTGAACCAAGAACACACACTGAGGGCGCAACAGGCATACTGAAACAAGCTGGTAGTTTCAAGGTTCTCTTCACGGCAGCTTTCACGGACGATCATCAAATAACGAAAGCGAGCGCACAATCCAACTCCATCAGCCACTCTCCAGGTGAAATTCCCATAACTACATTCACAGTTCTTTGAATATGCACCCAATGAAGACATTAATCATTCAACCGTAGCAACCTTTCAGTACCTGTCAGGTCAACGGAAGGAGGCACGAGAGGTGCAACACTGCCACGTTGTCCAAGCCTAGACAGAAGTGGAGATGCTGAAGTTGGGTTCAAATCACCGACCTTCTGGTCCGTAAGCTGGCGCCTCAACCACTGAGCTATCTCGATAATAATGCGAAGTTGGAAGGGAGAAAGCAACTCCGGTGAAACCCAGTGATTGCTCGGAGTCACTATTAACCCATGTAACTGCGAGGTGATCGAGAGCGTGGGATTAAAGAACAAGAACACCTATGAACTACAAAGAAGCTCCGCTATGGTCAAGTGCACGTAGAAAAATATCTATTAAAGGATTGAAAGGCTTCGTCGTGGTCGACGAAAACTGCGACTGCTGGTAGGTAATGTGGTGCCGCTCACGAACTCGATGTTATGCTAAGATCTGGTCAACACATCCTCTGTACGGGTCAAGTCCGCCTGATTCTCTCTCACGTATTGACTTCAGGCGCAGCAGTATTATTAAAGCCAGCGACCGTATCAGGAGCAGTTCGATGCTCATGACCACGATCTGCGTGATCGCTCCTCTTCTAAATAAGGTTGGCGACTGGCTTTCGGAAGAAAGCCCTCGAAGAACTTATCTGGCCCTGAGGACTGGTGACCCATGAATAAGGTGCACGGTCAACTAAATTGTAATGATAAACATTACACCAAGGGGTGAGTAGTGGCTCCTGCTGCACTTCAAAGCTGTTATATCTGATCTTCCCACCAACAGTTTCCCTGGTTTATTTCCCGTATAAAGTAAAGCGATGATATGATCCTGGTGTCATCCTAATAGCACGCCTGCCCAGACAATCCATCATTAGCACAAACAACAACTGATTCATTGGTCAAGGTATGAAACCGCTAGCAGAAGACCCGTGTTTCGAAGCCAACCCTAGAACTTATCTAGGATTGGACAAACTGGCACTATCTCGGATTTCATGCTTCTCTCGGGTTGCGCCGGAAGAGTACCACAGCTGGAAGATACTGTCTAATGGACAGCATTAGTGCCACACTTCTGCACATATGTCCTAAAGAGGAAACAGGAAGACTGCTGGTGCTAACTTACCACAACCATCCTCTAAGCGCCCATTCAGAGCGTGGACAGGAAGTGAAAGTACATACGCCACTTATACCCGCTAGGGGCCATGCATTGCAGTCCCCAGCCAAGAGTACAAAGGGTAGTGGAGACAAATCCAGAGATTCTGTGCCGACAGCACCCGAAGTGCCCAGGATACGTGGAGATACAAATAGTTATCAAGCCAACTGACGAAATCAAGAACTCCCACTCGTGGAGAAAGCGGCCAGCCGGGTTACTAGCTACAAGCCATGCGCCAAGGAGTGAGTTGGTTCCAGCTGCTATTGTGTCGATCACCGGAAAATGGGACAGCGCAGGAGATACAGCCAAGCATTGGAGGCGATGGCATGATCAGTTAGTTCAGTTGCTCAGATCAGCTAGTCCAGGAAGCTAGGTAGTTACGTTCTGAAGGAGAGGCTTTGAGGCACAAGCGTCACTTGCAGTTATGTTCGCCAGCGCATTTAACCATTGTTGAGCTGACTCCCTGGATACACCACCAGTGACACGCAATAAATGGAACTAGAAGACTACGCACCTGCAAGAAAACGAGTGTGGTCTATGGGTCCTTGAGGAGTGCAGCAAAACATGGTCGATTCTGGGTTGTTACAGCAGAACCCGCGAGCCTGAATTCTACGGCCGCTTACAAGTGTTTACATTGTGCCAACGGCAGTGGAGTCGCAAGCTCCTGGGATTGACCCAATTCCTCGCCACACCAACTTCTATAATCGCAGAGCAGTTCATCGACAGCATGCCCGTACATTTGTGGTACAATCCAGTGGGTACGAGAATGGCAGCATGAATGAAATGGATACCGTACTTCATTAACCTGTTAGACTACAAACACAACCATGCTGCATTACCGACCGAACGAATCCCGCATGGTTATACGGTTCACAAACCCGGGTTGGACAAACGCTGACTGGTTGAATATGTTAGTTTGATGTTTTGTGTTGACAAAATGACCGGCGATCGACGGCCGCAGTTGCATGTCATCGTTCAGCTGTAACACCCTTTTGGCGGCTGCCACAAGATCTGAGGTAGTCAGGCTGTCCAAACCTAAAAAGAGCTGTCGAGATGCCAGGGTTCAACACGGATCACGGACCATCAGGGCAGTAAGTGCGCGTCTTAAAAACTGAACTACCTCGCGGCCGGGGCGCCCATATGCTCCAATAGATTCTCAAGACTGAAGTTGCACAGTTGGGTACTTGTGCCATTGGAAACAAGAACAAACAAAAATTTCCGGAAAGAATGATTTTTGAAGCACACGTTACAGTATTAGCGTTTAGCAGTTTTCTTGGCAGCACCTGGCTTCGCAGCGCTGGGGGGAGGTACTTTAGGGGGTGGTGCTGGTGTCTTAGAAGAGGCTGGTATCTTCGGAGGCGGTGCTACTTTTGAACTGGCGGGCTCTTTCGGTGCTTTGGGTACGGGGGCCTTCGGCTCAGGTTTAGGCTCCACCGGTTGGACTGGCTTCACTGGTTCACTAACTTTAGGCTCAGCTTTCGGTTTTACCTCTGCAACTGGGGCAGGCTTCGGTACCGGAGCTGGTGAAGCCGTTTTCGCCGCAATCGCAGCCGCAGTAGCCGTAGTGGCTTGCTCAATCAGGAATTTCCTGCGATCCTCCTTCCTCTTATCCCGGCGCAAACGTGCATCCCGCTTCCTCTGCCTCATTGCTTCAGCCTGATCACTAAGCTGCTTGGCCCGAAGACGTTCAGCCTTCTTTTTGTGGATGTGTTCGATGAGGACACGCTTGTTCCTGAACTGATTACCTTTGCACTGTTGATAGAGTAGATGGTACCTGAAGACGAAAATCTGTACAGAATAGCAGGACTTACAAGTGCTTATCGATTTTGTGAGCCTCGCGATACCGTTTTAGAAGACGTCGGAGAACGCGCATGCGTCTCATCCACAAAACTTTCTGAGGCATACGGGCATTTGCAGTACCCTTTCTCTTGCCAGGACCGGAATGCCTCCCCTTCCTACGAGCGAGCAGGTTGGCCCGGCAACGAGCACGCGAATGCACGGTTACAGGCTTCCGGATAATCAAGTTATCCTTGAAAAGCTTTCTGATCATCTTTCGGGAATTAGCATTGGCGATAGTCGAATTCTCGTTAGGATCCAACCATATTTTCTTCTTTCCACATCCTAGAACAGCCGCTGCCAACCTCTTCTGAGGTCGTAAATTACTGAAATATTAAGTGCATTTATCTGGAGTCAGTCATTGCGTAAGGGTAGGGCGGACATAAGACCGCACGAAAGCGAACAAACCTCATTCCCAAGACGTGAGGGCCACAAGTGTGGCGCGTCAAGGCCGACGGACGCAGTAAAACAAAGCCGAATAGAGTCGGATGGTGATAAAGTCGGCACTATATAGCTCAGTAAATAGGAATCCAGGGGTTCTCGCTTTTTAAAAGTAGGGGGTAGTTGGATAAAGAACACGGCGGTAGCCAAAAAAAGGGGAAAAGCTTTCATAGCGAGTAACGCGCTCGCTAGATTTCACGATTGCGCTTCACGCTGCTAAGTGAAGTGATCCTACCACATCTCTCAGTGCACTGGATCAGAGGAGAGGGAGAGTGAAAACAGAAACTCACACTGGCTCACGTGGAAAGGTTTGCGGAGGATTCCCTGCCTAGTGTTCAACCAAGAGCGACGGTTCTGCATTAAGGAAGCGTACATTTTGGTGTTTCGTATCTTTCTTTTGCTTCCATTATAACATGACGTATTTTGTCAATTGCCTAAACGTTTTTTGTTTGAATACGAAGTTTCAATTTCACGCAATGCAAACGTGGTCACGTGCTTCGACTCTCTCGTCTGGTTTCGCTCTCGCTTACAGCGGTCATTCGCGAGTTTCATGTACTGATTCTGTTCAGCCCTCTGGACAACACTGATTGGATAATTATTTATTCCCGGACCTAGACCAACGAGGAACTATTTTAAAGAGAACAGTTCTTAGCGAGTCTGTTCCATCTGGCCTCTTCATTATTGTATACTCAATCTAGCGCTATTATTTCCATTTCTTCGCCGCATACCCCTGGTAAAATAGCTTTTGAGGTAGCCAAGCCATTAGAACATTTACTCAGCATTATACATTATAATAATAAAGTATAAATTGTAATTATACTTATTAAATTATAAATTTCGCCTCTGTCGTGCATGGTAAGAAAGGGCCATAAGATGTTACGACCATAGATACTGAAAAGTAATTAGCTGTCTGGTTCCCTTCGAACATGCCTTCCCACTGCAACATGAAAAGTTAGCTTAAAATCCTTCGCCGTTTTACGGATGATTCGGCTAACCTCCCCCTTATTACTCGCCAGAACTTCAAGACATTATGGCGCCTACGTCAGACCGCTTCCTGAATACGCCAACCTAGTTGTCTACTCAGGACGTACGAAGGACGCAACCCCCGCGAGCGTGTCCAACGAGCTGCTGAGAAAATGTTCGCCGGCCTTCAATCTGTTGATTATGGAACGCGTCTCGCGGTACTTGCTCTCTTTCCCCTGGAATATCGTCGCTTCCGAGGGGACCTTTAACATACTTACGCTCCGTTTGAACGTCTGACCAAGGGGTTTTTCAATGTTGACCCAACTAACACTCAACGGGAGCATGATGAAGAGAAACTGAAGCCCAGAGCGCACACTCTTTTCTCATTTCCGTTAGTTGGTGCATGGAATAACCTTCCTCCGACGGTTATTCACGCTACATCTAGTACTCAGTTCATAGCACTTTCAGACGCTCTTTATGTAAGTCCTCGTTCTTGCAAGCTTACTGCGGTGCGCTGATACGGAAACCATCCATTCCTTGTGGTCAAATCAGGTCGAAGGCTTTCACGGGAAATTCATCCGTCGCACACTTTGACCCCCACTTTATGTGACTACATAATTGGACGCTGAAAAAACATTCAAGAATGGCATTTTGAGAGTTCATACGCCAAATTTTCTTCGAAATCAGACCCTCCTATAGTATCGCTCGTGGCCCTGTCGGGCTCCTTACACACGAAGCTTACTGCTGACACTGTTGATGCAGTACCTCGGTTGTGAAAGCACCTGTACTATTCAGCCCCCAGCCCGACGTAATAGCAATCCCCGTCTTTCTGCCAACAAAAAGGTGTTTCCTTGTACTCAGCCATCTGCTGCAAAAGCCTGGAAATGTGCTGCCTTCCTCCCAGCTAACCCCCGAGTCCCCACTCCTAGTCCTGCGTTTCGAACCTGACCATCCTCTACTTTCTGCATAAGTACACAAGCAGCTTCTCAGGCCATGCATACTGGAGCTCCAAATCCGCATCGACCATTACATAATTATAGCTCCTGAGTTCCCAACTTCAAGGCGACTACGGCGCTGTTTATTCAATCGGGTTTCCCCAAAGACCAGTACTCTCAACTAGGTAACTGAGCCTAAAGTTCGACCGCTGAGGTGATCGTGTATCTCGAAAAAGCCGGTCCTCGTCCGTCACACTTCAAACTCCATTCCACCGAACCCAGTAGCATTTACACGCCACCGAGCTCAACTGTCCTCTCAGAGGGCCAAGCCATACGATTAGACCTCCCTGCGCGAACTGCTAGCTATTTAGTTTGCAGTTTCGCCCCAAGCATTTTACGTCACCCCATTCCATCAGTTCAGTTTGGTTACTTTACTCCCATGTTTACCCGGCATTGCTGAGTGGTGACCGTCTCTTCGTCCTCTCCATCGTCTCTTCCCTTTTTAGACAGTATTTCTAGGTTCATTGCTATGCCTCCCCACCCCCAATGCACAGCCACTCCAGTGGTCCACCCAACCTATGTGACTTCTTTTCCACCGTTCCTATGCGTTTCATCTACCCACAACGCCACTGATAGGTCCATGACAAAGGCTCGTTCAATCCATCCTAGAGTACTCTTGACACGAGCTTTATGCTTACTCTCGGTGCTGCAAACAATCCAATGGCCCTCTGAATTGTGCTGCGCAGACCGTCCGTTATCGTCACGTCCATCACTATGCATCCCTTTACCACGTTCTCGCACACCTTGCTGCTCCCGAGATTGTTGTACACTGTCCATTACCTAGTGACCGTCAACCCCGGTCATTATTCCATTCTGCATAGGTCCTCGGGCTTAGGAACTTTACTAACCACTCACTGTTCCTCCTCTAACTTCCATTGCAGCACCTCTAACTTTCCAATCAACATGTGGTTGTTGTATAAGCTACACCTCATCCAAGATCCCTCCATTTTGGCTTGTCAAACATTCGTATGAACCACTGGATGATGCTTTGCCTCTGATATACCAAATATTCCTATCTCCCCGTGGGATTTCACCTTCCCATCTGATAGATGTAAGTGTCGTGGTGGTGGCTGCTGCGCTATTCCAGAACATAAATGGGCAACTCCTACATTGAAATGGGAGATCTCGTTCATAGGCCTAGCTTTCGTACTTTTTCTGTAATCTCAGTTATCACTGCGCCCTACTAAACCCTGCTTTGCCCGATGTTCTAGTGATCCTCATGGGAAGAATGGGTGAGTCTGTGGACAGAAGAAAGGGACATTACAAAAGGGTGGCTGGCACTTTACGGTTTTTGCGTAACTTGGGCGGACTGATACAGCTCTCTTTATTGAAATAAAACCTGGATGGTGAAATAACTGAGATATATTGTGAGATGCGAGCTGGTCATCGGACAGCGTACGGTAGCGGCGATAAATTGACATTCGCAAAGCGTCTGGCAAGGTTCTTCATGGTGGACTTTCCGGTCTGTCACAGTCTACAGGCATCGATGGCCTGCTTCTACAGTGACTAAATTCATGCGTCACCAAAAGAACTGCAGTTACTTAAGTTGGTGGTCTCTTCCCGCCACTACTTCCCATCTCCATCCGGGTTACTCAGGGTATCGGGATTGGCCCCCTAAGTTTCTTGCCATACATGAGTACAGCCACTTGCCTAGTCATCCATGACGTCCCTTTATACTTGCTTAAGATTTTAATGTAGCTTATGCATTTTGGGCTAATGGCTTTACTCTGACATTTCCTAACATTTAGCTAGTCCTCTATTTCTGGCCATTTCGCGTTCCAGATGGCCAAGCCGTCCTCACTTGGCTCAGAATACCTCTGGATGTATCAGTCCCCAATACCCCCGAAGTGGAACATAGGTCCTACCTAGTTCTGTCAAGTGGTTTTTTAAACTCACCTTTGTACCAAGTGGCGAAGGCTCCATTTCGTCGTTCACTGTGCAGCAAATCATATTTAATTGTTACCATGAAGAGACTTGTAGGACCGATGTTAGCAAGTGGTCAGAAATTCGCCTCACACATCTTCAAACCGGCGAGGCACTTATTTATTAACTCTTTGCTACCGAACCTGTGCACAGCTTCATGTTGCCCATATCATCTGTTCTCTGTTGCTTGGACTGTATTAGTCCTACCCAAAAAGCCTTAAGTAGAATCTGCCTTCTTCAAAGCCCGGTTCATTAGCGTGCCAGTGCAGCTTACCCTTAACTTGAGTTCACTTCCCTGCTCTCCTATGCTATGTGTGAACCTGATCTTTCGCCCCCTTCTCCGTCTTCTGACAAAAATATTTTCCTCCCCCACTCCAGACCCTAGAACAATCCCCTAATTTGTATATACACCTCATTACCTAAAGTGGGCTTTCAAAACATCTTTGATTCCTACCTTTTGTTAAGAAGCCGAAAGTAGTTTTTGCCATACACAGGCACGCTTTCGAAAGAAGCTTGAAGAACTTGACTGCGCCCTCTCCTTCACCGTCCACTTATTCGGTCAAAAAAGTGTGCCTATTTGCATGAGCTTCTTGAAGTTAATCCTTGCTTGGGACGGCTTCCCGGCCGTTCAAGACCGATAATAACTGCTGCTCTCAATAAGTTGCGCTCGTAGACAAGAGAACTACAGTTGATGCACGTAACCACACCCAATTTAGTATGATGTAGATCTACTGTCAAAAGCATCCAAGACTTGCCCTCCGGCAACCCTTTTATGTCTATCTTAAGTGCTCCCGTTTTTAATTTTGCAGTTTGGGTTTTGTGCTTAGCTGATCCGTGCCCCCAGTTTTTTAGGTTGGATTTCATTTCTGGCTTATTCCCTGTATTTCTCTTAGAGCTGGTCTACAGAACTAAATAAAATCAACCAACAAGAAGCCTTAATTTATCAGTCTTTTGAGCTGCGGTACATCCCATAGTCTTGCGGTATTTCACTAACAAATAGTCATTCCAATGATGCATACTGGGTGCAGCATTTGTCTTACTTTACAGCCTGTCTCGCAACACCAAGAAATACAAGCGAATGACAGGTGTCTTTTCGTTTGTCTTTATATATATATATATATGCATGGGGTAGCCTGAGGGTACTGTGTGAGGCTCACGGCTAATGTCGACGTGCAAGGAGTTGCCACCTTCGTCTTAGTTGGATCACACCATCCCAAGCTCACTTCACCATCCAAACACAGCACACGCGTTCTATCCTCTTGTCATCTATAACGATCATATACACAAAATGCAAATAAATTAGTATTTCCTGATTACAACCAGTCACAGCTAGCATTTAATGGCTGTTCTTTTTGCTATGCACCATTCGTTTTCTGGAGTTGACAGCAGTGACTCGGCGACTGGTGATCCTTAATCCTAATCTCCTGTTAGGTTGACGCAGTAGATCTCAGTTAAGCCACGGTTCTTATCCATTTTCTGGGAGCCTGTTGCCTATCCGCTTTTTACTTGTCTACTGTCACTGCTCCCATTAACCCCTTTCTTTGCACAACGGAGACCCTATGTCATGATTCTTTGATAAGCTAAAAACTGCCGCCCGTTCCAACTAGCCCAACGTCTAGCCTCCCTGCTAACTACCTCGACGACAAAGCTCCTACTATCCTAAAACTATGCACCTACTCTGGCCAACTAGTACTTGGTTTCTAGATCAGCAAACGTATCCACCCTTCCCGGGTCCATTTAGTTTGCTGTCATCCCCTTTTACATTTTTTTCTGTTGACACCGTTGTATTATATGCCTCTTGACACTCGCAACATGCTACCGCTTTCATTCTACTTCGTCCTCGTTGCCCCTCTTCCCAAGCTTCAAACCTCTACTGCAGTTGCCCAAACGCCCTGTAGGACTGTTATTCATTCAAACTGGCTGGTCCCCGGTCTACACTCACACGGTCCTCCAACGAAAGGGAAATTATCTGTGACCCTGCATCCGCCTGACTCTCTGTATCCCCGTCTCACCCAGATCCAGCTGCCACAGAACTGCGTATCCCTTCTCCGATCGCGGCACCCTTGACGACCGTTACGGGGCTGTCCATAAACCGAAGCATGTCAGTGCAATGATGGCATGGCACTGTCATACCCAGTGTGATGGCACTCCCGCAACTATTCTCTTCAAAATCTCGACCGCAACCCCTCGCCCAATCGAGCCTGTAGTCGCAACTTCGAGCAAATTTTCAACCGGCCCCGTCTCTGGGACGAGTTCTTTCGTACCCGATGAATTTTCGCCCAAATTTGGCTAGCCTGATTTTCTGCCACAATTTCGGCTTGCCTCTTCCACAAGTTCAAATCCGTATACGATGTTTGGTTCGCCCTATGCATTACCACCACGTCCCCATCCAACCTATCTGCTGCAACTGACTTCCCTACAACAGTGAGTTTGCTTAATCTCAGATTAAGCCACATTTTTGAGACAAAACTCGCCATGTGCTCCCTATTCGAATTATTCTACCTCCATCTCCACTTTTGCTCGTTGTGACTCCGGCCATTTGCCCAAGCGCCCAAGGTCACTCATGGCCAGCAATGGTTTTCAGTTTTAGTTCATGCCATGTTCATGTCTTTGAACTAGTCGGACCTCATGACCATTGTTCCCTACAAGTTGGGAAAGCAACCTATTATTATTTCATCGGATATTTCCCACTGTTTATGACATTGTCCTCTTTTCGCGCAATCCGCACTACCCGCAAATCCCCCAGTCATGCTTCATTCTGACTGTAAACGTATGATCATGCCAGAAGGTATGTCACCTCCAATGATGCATACTGGGTGCAGCATTTGTCTAACTTTACAGCCTACTCGGTTACACACACAACATCGTAGCGTGCATGTGCTAGACATAAGGGTCTAAGCCCTTTCTTCGTCACATTTGAGCAACGGCGCACAGGCTCCAAATATCTCCATTCTACTGCTTGTTACCCACCGGTAACCGCCTTCCGCCTATTTGTTCGAATTGTATGGGCCGTTCCATCGGCCTGGCGTTCTATAACGATCGGATGAAATATCGGTTTTCTGGAGCTTTTGTTAATGTGCTATTAATTATGACTGCTTGACGTTCTGCTGTCTAAGAAATCTTGTGTCAGGCGGGAGAAACGAAAACCCCTTTGCAGTCGGGCACGGCTTTGAGGAAGGTTTGACCTGTTGCACCGCGGTTGGGCGCATTTTGTACCCGCCACCCGTCCAGTAGCACCAGTGCATTGCTCATCTTCGGTGGTTACAATGACTGGCAAGCAATTAAAAAATTCTATGAAAGAGCAGCGTTGTTGTCAGCCTAGAGTTAATATTTCAGAGTCGCTCAGTTCTTGCATTTGATAAGGTCCTGAAATACACGTGATGGAATATTATGCTGTTGTTTGTTAAAAATTATGGCATATCCGACAAGCACCACGAAAATTCTCGTGTTTCTTGTCGACGTGCAAAACCGTCACCAGGTTTTCCAAAGTTGAGAAGCGCTCTACAGCACGTTGCCCGGTCAACTAAGCGTACAACGCGTACGCTCCTCCTTTCTTGCTTGAGGAAGTTATAATAACAACCCTATTCTCTCATACGGGTCTTTGCTAGTGGCGCCTGTGGGCTATTTTTGACCATACGCCACTGATCTTCCGAGGGTGACAGCGCCAAATGCATCTTTATTGGCCGTCTTGGCTCGGCGTCATTGGTCTTTGGAGCGGTGGAAGATTTTAAAAAGAATTGATTGTTTCCATGTTCTCCCAAATTTTACATTAGGAAACGTTTTAAAGGAATACATGGACAAAATTTACGTTGTTTTTCTCGGCGCAAAATGAAAAAGAGCGGTTCTTTTCGTCTTGTTTGGGAAGCGTATTTCATTATCACAGCTAATATCCCCAAACAAGGCATAGGCTGAGGAATTCGTTGCAGCTAGTGGGTATCACAGACATCACACGCTACACCGGGTGTCCGGTGGGGTTTTGACTTTTCAAGTACAATGACTCTTTGAGGACGAAGCACTACCTCCTGGAGCGCAACTACTCAACCAGAAATATTATCCCCAAGAAATATAGGAGGTTAAATGGGCTATAACTTCCATCCTTTCAGAGCCACCATCAAGCGAATGCGGTTTGCGGAGAACGAGAAGCAGAGTAACCCTCTAATACGTTCATGCCATTGCACCAGCTAAATAAATGGGGGAGCTCACTTTACCGTGGTTCTATCATTTTCTGGCGCGGGCATGCACGCATATGGTTATGCTGGTGCCGGGTCATTGGTGGTTATTGCATTGTGCTACCATACAAAGTTAAGGCCTCATGCTCAGCGGCACGCACAGGTACGGGCCTGGTCGTTACGATAAGTAGCCAAAGTGAGCCGCAACACATAAGGCTATGATGAAAAAGTAATCGCTGGCTTCATTTTCTGCCAATTTTGTTATCCGTTCTGACGAGCTCTAACTTACTGATATTACGCTTTCTACTGAAAGAGATCTGGCACCGGAATGACTAGAATTCACATACAAATCGTCCGAGAAAATTGTATTATCCACTAACCACTGGCGTTTTCCTGAGAGTGAGGATCATTTACACAGATGTATAGGGACAACAATATTGCATATTGCATCGCGTTCTCTCTAAGTATTATACTAGACGCAGGACGAGCGCTCCAAAGGTGGTGTTGTATGGAACTTCTGTGAACTAATTTACGTAATTCGTTATTTCGACGAGTTTAGTGGATCCAAGCGTTATTCACGCATCTCCCTGGGTGGCACTTGCATTAGAAAGAATGCACAAGTTACCTTCAGTCTTAAGAACGCTTGGAAACGTTGAACTTTACAGCGTTTTGGATTTTTGCTCCATTGTTAGACCGGTAGTTGCATACCGGTTGGCGGAGTTGGGAGCCCTTGAAGCTCGCTTGCTTAAGCCATTTGCAACATATCGCTGAAACACACAGTCGGGCTGCACTAACTCCCCACAAAACACATCGCTGCGGACACTTCATGATTTTGGCTAAGTTACTTTCGTTCTGATTCAATTGATCGTCAACAAAGAACGCTAAATTGCATTGAAGGCCACAATCGTTGGTGACAGCAGGAAGCTCATTGAGTCCTTGCGCCCCTTTGGTTTAGAGCTTTGCTTCGGCCACCTTCTGTTCTACATTGAAGTTCGCAAAAGTGTCTCTGGGGGTTGAAAATGAAAAGCAATATGGTTTGCCTTTATCGTTAAAATTTTTGAAACGTCGGTGCAGATCTACTGAACGTTTCTAGACAGTTTGACTACGACAGTGTGGCTCAAGCGGAACAATGGATGTGGACTATAACACAACTTGTTGTTCTGTTAGCCAAGCTCGGCAATTAGATTGCAAATCCCTTATTGCCAATTGAGGTGAAACCGTCAGCACAAGCCGAGTGAGCGAATTCTCCCCCTTCTGCCCGTACTTATATAGTTTTAAGCAGTACCCCATAGCTCTAGAGCAACCGATTGTTCCCAAGGTGGTTGTAGGGTAAGTTGATTGGTCATCTACAACTCTGAGTGGCGTCGTGATCTCGGTACCTTGCATCTGGTTGATTCGTTGTGCACCCTTGATTCGACGGTCCAATCTGGATGTTTCCTTCTTGCCTTGTGGTTTGATTTTGAACTACTTGCCTAAAAGACTGAATAATCTTGTACTTTTATAAGCCTTCTTGCTGTAATTTAGATTAATCCGTCGGTTGTCATCGGGTCGTTTTGTTTTCCACGTCGTTCAGAGTCCTCTGACCGCGTAATCCTTTCGCTCGTAACGGCTAATTAACTGGGCCAAAGTCAATATGTGTACTGAACAATTATTTTGTGTAGCACCACGCCTCGGCAAACTCTCATTCCCATTTTGTTCTTGTGTAAGTAGGCATTCTAACACTACTCCAATAGAACTGACGTCTTTCTTTGTATTCGCAAATCCAAACAAGTAAAACTGAGAAATCTATTCTGCTGGTAAGCTTGCAGTCGTGTCTTCTGGTGGCAAGCTTTCTTTTACTCTGGTCAACATAGTGCTTGTCACGGTTATACCACTAAGGTTTGTAGATCACTTTAATCTTTGTCATTGCATCCAAACTCTTCTTTAGTTTCGAATGGGTTCTTATCAGCTTGTTCACATGCTTGGAGGGAAATTGTATTCCATCTATCTGTAAATGTCATGCAACCATCTCCGCGGCGTTTTTGATATACGACAGTGCACTTTTTCTCCGTCCTGTTTGAGTTAAACCCAGTTTCTGACCGCTCTAGCAACCACCACACAGCCACAAAAGAAATCGCGTTCAAATCCTATCCAAGCTTATCAACGCAAAAACGTTGATGGGGAAAGAAGAGCTAAGACATCATCGGACATTTCAAAATAATGGCTACCTAAGAAACTCCACTTGAGGATGATTACCAAATTAACGCCCCCTCTTGTTAACGCAATTAGAACAGAGGAGTGCACTACTCTATATCCGCGCGGCATTTTTGGGCACAAAGACCAACTGACTTTCAAGACAGGTGGCCAAACTAGCCTGAGTGACGGCGCAGGTACCAAGGTCCCTTTGAAAGGCGTTGGTAAATTATCGTAGAATCTTGTCGGAGAAGTCTAAATATGCTGCTGGGTTATTCAGTATTTGCAGCTGGTGTGCCTAAGAGGGTGCAGCAGGTCAACTTTCTGAAAATAACTGAGTACAAGAAGGTTGAGAACAGTACTTTGGACGTAGTGGGTTATATAGATCGCTCTTCGACGGGAGAAGACAGATCAGTACAATGACCTGGTTGGCTGCATCAAGCTATCTCAAATGCTGATCGCGTTTTGGAATAGTTAACGGATTGGCGAGCCCTAAATTGAGTACAAGTGACATTGAGAAAGTGTCCAAGTGCAAGCGAAGCAGAAGACGCTAGCTTCAAAAAACTGTTTGCTAGACATCCGTGGTCATTGGCTGTGACGAGACAGCTGATTTGATTCCTTGCCCACCGTGTAGTTGGGCCAAGGAATGCAAAGAGCTTTGAAGTCACAAAGTCTCACTAGAGTGATAGGAGGATCAAGGAAACTCCCTATAACTGTAGAGAGCAAAACATATGATGCCTCGCATAAATGGACGTGTGCAAATTACCACCGTCAATAAGAACCATCTCTTTTAGATCGTCATTAGTTATGATAAAGGCACAACTTACAAATACAGCCGACATGGTTTCCATAGAACAAACCAACTGCGACCTGTTTTCTCAAAATGGGTTGTCTGGACAGCAGTCACTAGTTGATAGCAATTTCATAATACTCCAGCAGTTAGCTGCGGACCAATGTCCAGGATAGGCTCCTGCCAATGCCAATGCGGTATGAGGTCGCTACACGTTGGAAATATTGACCAGCTTTATTACGCTCCTAAGTCGGATGGGTAGACGAATCATACCCATATCTCACGGATCGACAGAAGTCAAAGAATTTTATCACCACAAGCAGATGCAACACACATGTTTAACTTTTAACAAGACCTCTCGTATGCCATGAAAAGTACATGAAAATAGTTGCGGTGGCACATTTCATGGTACGAGACAAAGATATGACCAAATGTTGGGTCGGTTCCATGGGATGGTCATCGACCGCCGTGAGGAAGGACCAGAACCCGCAGTTTCCTGCTTCGTATCCAAACGCAATAGATATACTTGCCAGTACAGTCCTATGAATACCAAAGCTAAGCGTCGACAGCCACGGTTTCAGTGTGATGCCCAATAGAAGGTAATGCCTACCTAATGTACGGTTGACCCTGAGCCGGCAAGTGCTATTTTTTCTACAACTATTGTGAGTCGAATGAAACTTTTTTACGCAAAAGTTGCATTTTGCTGTACGCATGCTCGAATCAAAAACCACCATAGTCTGGCTTAATTTTCTGAACTCGATTCGGTGGCCTTCTTATTTTTCGGCGCACATTCATTTTCAAGGTTGCAGTGTTGTGGCTTAGGGCCGCTCAGGATTTGCACAACGGAATACATTTTTCGAAAGCTAAGACATTTTCAGGGTTTCCACCTCATAGTGTAGAGTGTCTGTGTAAAATGTATATGTATATGCATTATGTAAACTATCTACATGGGTGATTTGTTCAAGCGAGCGAATCTTCAAGGTCAATAAACAGCGACATTGGTGAATACGTTGCCTCATGTAAAAAAGAAATCACGAATAGCGGAAAGAGGTGACTTACTTACAGTAGACAGAACTTTCAGATAGTTCCACCTCTGAGAAAATTTCCTGAACGTTTTAGGACCTACATGGCTCTTGTGAATGTCAAATATGCGGAGGTATTATTCTGGTAAATAATTTTGATCCATAATTGCCCTTGTCAGTTAAGATTGCGGAAGCCGCGTTCATTATTGGCGAAAAATCTTGAAAGTTTTTTGTTATCCAGCACTGTTCCATTAAAGCTTGCGAAATATGCTAGGAAGACTATAACGTTGATCAACTGGCCACATTGAACCCACGTCGATCATAGCGAAGAGCTGAAAGAACCTAGCTGACGCACACGATTAACGTGCGGCCAGAGGTCCACGATGCCGAAGCAACTAGTCATATAGAAACTACGTCGATCAGGGCGGACAGCTGAATGAACGCGCCCGTCCATATCTACCAGGGAACGATCCAAATTGGACGACATAAAAATGTCGGGTTTTATTGGTCGTTTTGATGAGTAGGTGTGTTCTGCTGGGAAACGCATGACCTCTCTGCTGAGTGTTCATTGGGCTATTGACTTCCTGAAATGAGGGGAAGAAGTAAGTTATGTTATCAAAATTTCACCATGAGACAGGTGGCCGACAAACTAGGAGGAACACTCACCCTACAATAGGGGCGCTTCACCAGCTATATTGCCGTAGAGGTTTGATTACACAACGCCATCTTCAGCGGCTAGTTGGCACGCCTACTTACTGTATCCCTCAAGAAATACGGGATTTACATGAAATGCATTAGGTCTCATTAACATACGAACTATTTTAGGAGCTGATGTGTTGCATGAAATTATCTTCGTCTTTGTCATCTAGTTGACGATCTACATCTTTAGCCGTAGTAGTCAGACGTTTATTCACGGCTGTCGAGTAGTTCGTCCTTGGTTCCAAAAATACGAACACACAGAGACTTCCGTGGCACATTCTGCTGGGATTCTGTGCTTCGGTCCAGGTCAAAATCATAAGAAGCCCTCTTTGCAGACCAGGTAGCAAGCACAGTTTTGTGTTTTCTGGACAGGCCAGGGGCTGAGAGCCAAAAGTAAATTGTTCTTCTGTGGACTCATCTTTAAGACAGGCCTGAGGAGCATCACCGCACAGTGGGCAAGGTTCAGCATCACGACAGTCGACGTTATATGACACGCCATGTTTTTGCACGCCAGCGGCCTCTGGTAGTAGTCGGTTGGTCAGTGAGCACACAAAAGCCCGAGTCTGTGTCCCTAGACCGCCATCTGGCTTGAGGTGCAGTATCCTCGGCCATCGACGGCAGCCGTCAGCTGCAGACTTTGAGCCTTGACGAAGCAGGATTTGCCCTAAAACGATGAATGCTTGACGGTGGCTGTGGCTCTCCTAGATTCAAGCCCCTGAAGTTTATTCACCACGCGGTTCAATTGTTGATGCAGGCCGTCCAAAGCTGTCGATGGTGGTTTGGGAACACGTGTAAGGTGTTCACCTTTTTCCGGTGGATTCAAACCCAACAGTCACCGTTGGATTAGAAAGCAAGCTAAGGAAAAATCTATGATGAATAGTTCCTACTGCTTGGAGTCGACTGATCTCTAAACAGAGAACAAGCAGATGCAGGGGTGCCACGCCGCTCGGTAAAAGGGGCATGTACACTCTCCGGCACAAGTGTCAACCTTCTGGGAGCATCTGCGAATTTGCACCACGACCCATAATTTAGTTGACGTAGATTGACCCTACCTTGTATGTTCCAACACTATGATAGTGCATCCTTGGCGGTCGTGGCCTTAAGTGTCTCAGAACGAGAGAACTTGCATAGGTGGTCATTCGACATACCACGTTCAGAACGTTGCCGTCACCCTCCAAAATTTGCCGTCGGTCATAGTGCTGCAACTCATTTATCTCACGCAACGGCTTGCCGGGACACCCTTTTTATGGCGTGCTCAGGCGTCTGAGTGGTTTACCTGGTTAAAGACCATTGGCGACCATTGGCATTCACAGGACGGTTGTTTTTCACATAACCAAAGTGGACCATTCAGGATCATGCGTGTACAGCCTATTTTCGGCTGATATACAACCAGTGGACCGTAAGTATGAGACAAATCGCGGGTCCATACGGCTCAGTAGTTACAGATCTTGCCAAAACCTGTGCTCGTATTATAACAAAAAAGCCCACCGTACGGCATTGTTCACGCGGGCAGTTCTGTGGAGCGTACGCCAGCCGTGACCAAAAATCCATCGTTGTTATATGATACATACGGACTTCCGGATAGCTTTTCTGATATAAAAATAGCATAGCATTACGTCGCAGCCGAGCGCGACCTTTGCAGCCCGCATTTGGGCCGCCAAAATGGCCATGACGAAAGTCTTAACTGGATCCTGCTCGCCCATCACTTCCTTGGATAGGT